>CAUYUJ010016382.1:296281-381281 GCA_963575745.1 Prorocentrum cordatum | reverse complement strand
CTCGCAGGGTCCCGGGACCGTCAGAAAACGACTCAGGATGAAAATTATCCCGGCAAAGCAACCTAACAGCGATGTGTAGAAGCATATCTGAAAGCATTCCCCTTAAGATTCAGATGAAAATCCAGTTGTCGAATTCTGCTGTTCTCGCAGTCGTAGTCGCATTCGCGATGACAGTCGCAGCGGCAACGGCAGTCGCAGTCACAGCCTCAGCCTCAGCCTGCCTCCTCCTCCTCCTCCTCTTTCTCTTCTCCTCTCCTCCTCCTCCTCCTCCTCCTCTTCCTCCTGCTCGTCCTCGTTCTCGTCCTCCTCGTCTTGCTCGTCCTCCTCCTCCTGGTGCTCTCTCCTCCTCCTCCTCCTCCTCCTCCTCCTCCTCCTCCTCCTCCTCCTGGTGGTCCTCGTTCTCCTCCTCCTGGTGCTCTCCCCCCCCCTCCTCCTCCTCGTCCTCCTCCTCCTCCTCCTCCTCCTCGTCCTCCTCCTCCTCTTCCTCCTCCTCCTCCTCCTCCTCCTCCTCCTCCTGGTAGTCCTCCCCCTCCCCTCCTCCTCCTCCTCCTCCTCCTCTTCCTGGTCGTCCTCGTTCTCGTCCTCCTCGTCTTGCTCGTCCTCCTCCTCCTGGTGTTCTCTCCTCCTCCTCCTCCTCCTCCTCCTCCTCCTCCTCCTCCTCCTCCTGGTGGTCCTCGTTCTCCTCCTCCTGGTACTCTCCCCCCCCCTCCTCCTCCTCCTCCTCGTCCTCGTCCTCCTCCTCCTCCTCCTCCCCTCCTCCTCCTCTTCCTCCTCCTCCTCCTCCTCCTCCTCCTCCTCCTCCTCCTGGTACTCCCTCCCCCTCCCCTCCTCCTCCTCCTCCTCTTCCTGGTCGTCCTCCTCCTCCTGGTCGTCCTCCTCCTCCTGCTCGTCCTCCTCCTCCTCCTGCTCGTCCTTCTTCTCCTGCTCCTCCTGCTCCTCGTCCTGCTCCTGCTCGTCCTCGTCCTCCTGGTCTTGCTCGTCCTCCTCCTCGTCGTGCTCTTGCCCCTGCTGAAAATGTGGCCCAGGAATGGGAGTTCTGGGAAGTCGAAGAGCACGAAGTTGCCTACAGTTGGCTACGGGCATTCAAAATGTGGCCCGGGAATGGAGTTCTGGGAACTCGAAGAGCACGAAGTGGCCTACAGTTGGCTCCGGGCATTCAAAATGTGGCCCGGGAATGGAGTTCTGGGAACTCGAAGAGCACGAAGTGGCCTACAGTTGGCTCCGGGCATTCAAAATGTGGCCCGGGAATGGAGTTCTGGGAAATCGAAGAGCACGAAGTGGCCTACAGTTGGCTCCGGGCATCCAAAATGTGGCCCGGGAATGGAGTTCTGGGAAGTCGAAGAGCACGAAGTGGCCTACAGTTGGCTCCGGGCATCCAAAATGTGGCCCGGGAATGGAATTCTGGGAACTCGAAGAGCACGAAGTGTGTGACAGTTGCATCCGGCCCCCAGAATGTGGCCCGGGAATGGAGTTCTGGGAACTCGAAGAGCACGAAGTGTGTGACTGTTGCATCCGTGAATGTGGCCCGGGAATGGCGTTCTGGGACGAGCCCGGTGTGTGACTGTTGGTGAAAAACGAGCCCGGCTCATGCCGCCCGGAAACGCCCCAACACCTGCCCGGACCCCCCTGTGGCGGTTTCGGTCAATTTTCGGCCTCCGGGGCCCCTCGCAGGGTCCCGGGACCGTCAGAAAACGACTCAGGATGAAAAAAAACATCCCCAGGAAGTCGTCGAGAGGTCCAGGGGCCGCGCACAGAAAGCATCACGACATCGGACGTCCAGAGAGGAGATAGGAACACGAGGAGGAGGGAGCCCAGACCTCCAGACGAAACACCAAAGACAACAAAAGCTTCCCCGCGACTTCCCCCAGAGACTCTAACTACAGAAACTCCTTTCGTATTCTGGCCAGAAGCATCCAGAAACGATGTACATTAGCCCTGGCGGGGGGAATGATGGCGATGGTGATGTTCATGATGACGACGGTGACGATCCTAGCTAGAACCTAAGCGCGCGCGAAGCGCGCGCGTGGTTAAGCGCGCGCGTGGTTCGAGTATATATATATATATATAATATATATGTGTATATATATAGATATAGATATCAGCGCTGGGGTACCAGGGGCCCAGGGGCCAAGGCCCAGACACCCTCCCGGATCCCCCCCCCTGGCCCACGTCATTGTTGACCCCGTGCGTGCCCTCCTGGGCCTCCTTGGCCTTTTCCCCGCCGCCCAAACAGCTCCAGAGGCTAGAAGCGACCAGAGCGGACTGACAAGGCCGCAGACGCGCGAATAAGACGGCTCAAGAGGCCACGAAAACGTCCCACGAAGACTCCAAGATGCGCCCTGGGAGGGCCCCTGCGGGAGGCCAAATTGTCTTCGCTCAGGGAGCGGAAAGATGGCTGCTGCGGAGCACGCGTGCACGGGTGCGCTGGACTCCTTGTGAGGCACGATCCGCGTGCAGGGTGTGCCGAATGAGTTTGGATGCCACCGCGCAAAAACCTTTTTGACGCCGCAGGTGGACCTCCTCCTGGCACGACCCGTGCGAGGGATGTTCTGAAATGGACGGGGGAACGCCATGCGAAGCTGCCCATTGATCCCATAGGTGAAGCTCCTTCTGGGGCATGATTTGTGTGACGGGTGTGCCGACAGGCGGGGGGGCGTTGTACGAACCTTGTCTCTGGGCCTTCAGGTAGTGCTCCTTGTGGGCACGGTCCGCTTGATGGGGTGTTCCGCAATGGCCAGGGGCGGAGGGGGGGGGGGGTCGCAGTGCGAACTTTGCCTCTGGGGCCGCAGGTAGAGATCCATGTGGGCCACGCTCCCTGTGAGAGGTGTGCCGAAGTAGGAGAGGGGGCGGGATGCGAACCCCATCTGGCCCAAAAGGCCCACAGGACCGCTCCAAGGCAGCCCGAGAGGGCCTCAGGAGGCGCCCAAGAGAGCCCCGAGAGAGCCCAGGAGGCGCCCAAGACCGCCCAAGACGGCCCGAAGAAGGCCCCGAGAGCGGCCCCAGAGGAGAACTCCGACAGACATGCCATTTGGAGGCTTCCGCCCCGAGCGGACCCTCGAAACCTCCAGAAAGCTCCCGAGACGACCTTCAAGAGGACCCACGAGGAGGCTCCCCAGGTGCCTAACAGAGAGCCCCAAAGGCCCCGAATCACTCCCAAGAGGCTGCAGGACTGCCTTCATGCGGTCGCCCAGAGGCTACCAACAGGCATACACGAGGTTTCTGATTAACAACAGGCACAGTGGCAGGATGGGCGCAAGGCCACACGGAGGGGAACACGTGAACGATGCGGACAGTGATGATGTTGATGATGGTGATGATGATGATGACGACGATGATGGTGATGATGATGATGATGATGATGATGATGCTGATGATGATGATGATGATGCTGATGATGATGATGATGCTGATGATGATGATGATGATGATGATTATGTTGAGGGTGATGACGATCGTGATGATGATGAGGGTGATGATGATGTTGATGAGAGTGGTGAGAATGATTATGATGCTGATGATGATGATGAAGAAGATGATGATGATGATGATGATGATGATGATGAATCTGATGATGAATATGATGCTGATGATGATGGTGGTCATGATGATGAGGAGGATGAGGATGAGGGTGGGGATGATGATCCGGAGGAGGAGGAGGATGGTGGTGACGACGACGACGATAATGATGATGACGATGATGATTACGATGATGATGCTGATGATGATGATGCTGATGATGATGATGATGATGATGCTGATGATGGTGGTGGTGGTGACGGTGATTGTGATGGTGATGGTGATGGTGATGGTGATGGTTATGGGGGTGGGGGTGAGGGTGGTGACGATGATGGTGACGATGCTGCAGGCAATGTCATCGGCGTCCCGGGGCAAGCGGCCCAGGGCCTCAGACTTTTCTAACCTCCCTCCCCTGTTATCGCATTCAGCCGCTGGGGTGCGGGGCATGTTTTCGGCCTCCAGGAAAGGATGCTTCAGCCACGAATGTGTGAAGATGGCCGTAGGCGTACTTGAAGCGATGCCAAGAGACCCCCCCAAACCTGCCCAAGACGGCACAAGAGGCCCCCGAGATGGCTTCTGGAGCCTCCCAGGATCTCCCCCCGGAGTTTCCATCGAATGTCGCAGGGGCTTCGCAGGGCTTCCCAGTGGATTCCTCCCACAGCAGTCTTGGGAGCTCCTGGGGGCTCTCCCATTGGAGTGTCCAGGTCGTCCCAGGAGCCCCCCCCAGTGTAAATGCCAAAGCCTTTCAAGAACCTTAGGAATAGCTTTGATTGCTGTCCATGCGCCACTCGCCCCCCTCTTGGCCTTCCGAGGCATCGTAACGGCACCGGAATAGCTCCAGAAAGCCCCAAGAGTATCCCAAAGATGCCCCAAAGATGCACCTACGAGGCCCCAAGACGCTCCAAGAGGCCCCCAGGACGGTCCAAAGGGGCCACCAAGAAGGCCTCAAAACGGCCCAAGAGGCCACCAAGGTGACGCCCCAACAAGGCTCCGGTATGCTCCTCAAGAGGCATTCGATGACCAAAGTTACCGAACTCTCTTCGGACATCATGTTTTTTTCCCCCTGGTCTGTTGTTCGTAATTTCTTTGTTTTAAGAGCGTCCAGGATGGCCCAAGAGGCCCCCAAGGTCGTCCCAAAACGGCCCAAGAGCATCCCAGGAGCGCCTCAAGACATTCCAAGAGAGCCCAAGAGGGTCCAAGAGGTGCCCAAGACGACCCAAGAGGGGGACCCCCAACTCACTTACACGAGCCCTCCGCCCCAAGTGCCCCACCGAGACTGCCAGCAGGCCCCCAAGAGATCCGAAGAGACCCCGAGAGTCCCCCCGGCGGCCCCCAACGAGCCCCAAGGGGCTTTAAAGTTGGTTCCAGGACGCGCCCGAGAAGCATGCCAAGAGACCCCGACAGGTAATTAGTCAAGCAGACTCTGACCCCTATCCCAAGAGGCCCCCAGGGGGTCCAGCTGCCCCCGTAAGAGGGCCCCAAAACGGCCCCCAAAGGGCCCTTGACGGTCCAAGAGGCGTCCCAAGTGAGCACCAACACTGTCCTAGATGCTTCCAAAGAGTTCCCCACACTTCGGCGAATTGCCTCATCGCTTCTGCTCGCGGCATTGCAACTCCGCTTTTTTCTCATCATCGCAATTTGCTGTAACGAGTAGGCGCGTAGCTTTGCTGCACAAGCTGTGAGGGCAGAGCGGCATGCACCCGCAAATAGAAGGTTGCACCATTCCCGCTCGCATTGCAGGCAGTGCATGCTTTACGGTGCGTCTCCATGCTGCCAGGTGCGTAGCTTGGCAGAAATGTGAGATGGCGGTGGGATACACCCGCATATAGCAGGGGGGGCCCATGGCCGTTCGCACCGCAGACATTGCCTGGTACATGTTGCTCCACATGGAAAAAGGTTCTAAGCGTTGCCAGCGTCGCCTAAGAGGGCCCAAGGGCAGCCCCAGAGGGCCCCAGGATGCATCCAAGATGGCCCCAGGGTCCCACGATGATATCTGGGCGACCAGCATAAGTCAAACCATGCGGCAGTCTTATTAGTAGTCATCGTGTCATTTCCGTCCTCTCATGATGAATCCAAGAGGGCTGCGTGGGACTCAGATGCCCCCGAAAGGACTCCAAGATGGTCCCAAAAGAGCCTCACGACAGACCAGGACAGCCCAAAGACGCTTCCAAACAGGGCTCAAGGGAGTTCGCAGAGGCCGAAGACGGGCCGAGAAGGCCCCAAAACGCCAAAAGAGGATCGCAAGACTGCCCCAAGAGGGCTCCTAGAAGACTCTTCCGCGACTTCCATTGAGCTCGTCGTGAAGTCTTTGAAGTCACAAAGCATGTGCAAACGCTGTATTCTTAGCCGCGTGAAGCGAAAAGTGCTTATGCCCCAGCGCTTTTCGGGGAACAAGAACTTTAGCTGCTGACGCCAATCAGACCAGCCAGCTACCCGCGGGACCACGGCATGTTTCAGGCGAAGGGTGTCCCGAATGGGCGGAGAGACGCTATGCGGCACTTTGCCAGTGAGGCATTCTGTGGAGCGAAGACCTGTGGCCACCAGGAACACAACGCGCGCGAGGAACTCTACGAGGCTTCCGGCGGTGACCAGGTTCACCGCTCACCGTTTGCACCCAGTTGTTTCGAATTTGGGGTTTCGGTGCCAATCTTGCGTACATACAGACGGACAGACAGACAGATAGACAGGCATACGCATAGCAGGCCCGGGGCCGACTGACGATGCCCCCAAGGGACCCCAAGAAGCCCCAAGATGCCCCCCGATAAGCACCCAAGAGGTGCCTCCAACAGCCAATTGAGGAAGCACGGAGAAACCCCCAGAAGCCCTTCAGATGCCCCCACGAAGACCCAAGAGGTTCCCAAGAGGCCCTCAGGAGGCACGACTATGTCACGCGCCTGTGCTTGATAGCGCTGTCCAAGATTTTCTAGCGCGCCACCAGCCTGGGCTAGAACCTGAGCGCGCGCGAAGCGCGCGCGATGGTTCTAGTGTATATGTATGTGTATATGTATATGTATATGCATATGCATATGTATATGTATATGTATATGCATATGCATATGTACATGTATAGGTATATGTTTGTGTATATGTATGTGTGTATGTCTAGGTGTGTATGTATGTATGTACGTATGCATGCATGTATACATGTATGTATGTATGCATGTATGTATGTGTATATGTATGTATGTATTGATGTATGCATATATGTATGTATATGTGCATGTATGTGTGTATACAGGTATGTATGCTTGTATGCATGTATGCATACACGCATACAGGCATGCATGTATGTATGTAGGCATGCATACATGCATGCGTGCATGCATGCATGTATCTATGCATGTATCTATGTGAGTGTATGTGAGTGTATGCATGTATGTATGTTTGTATGTGTGCACGCATGTATGTACGTATGTATGCATGCATGCATGCAGACAGGCATGTATGTATGTACGTACGTACGTACATATGTATGTATGTATGCATGCATGTATGTATGTACGTGTGTGTATGTATGTAAATGTATATGTATATGTATATGCATATGTATATGTATATGTATATGTATATGTGTATGTGCATGTATGTGTATAGGTATACGTGTATGTATGTATGTATGTATGTCTGTATGTGTGTATGTATGTATGTATGTATGTGTGCATGCGTGTATGTATGTATGTGTGTGTGCATGTATGTATGTATGCATGTATGCATGCATGCATGCATGCATGCATGAATGTATGTATGTATGTAGGTAGGTAGGTAGGTAGGTAGGTATGTATGTATGTATATATGTGTATATGCATGTATGTATGTATGTATGTATGTATGTATGTATGTATGTATGTGTGTGTATCTCTGTATGTATGTGTGTATGCTTGTATGTATGAATGTGTGTATGTATGTATGACTGTATGTATATCTGTAGATCCGTACGTATGTATGTATGCATGTATGTATGCATGTACGTACGTGCATGTATGTATGTATGTATGTATTTATGTATGTATGTATGTATGTATACATGTATGTATGTATGTATGTATGTATGTATGTATGTATGTATGGTTGTTTGTCTGTATGTATGTATGTATGTATGTATGTATGTATCTATGTGTGTATGTAGACATAGTTGTATATGTATATATATATATACACACTTGGGCACTAGGCGGGGGGAGCCGGGATGGGGCCCTCGAAAGTGCATGAGATGTCCCGGGGTTCCGGGGGCTTTGCCGGGGCGCCGGGAGCTCTTTTAAATGAACCGAAGACGGCCCCGGATGGCCAGAAATGGCGCTCCCAGATTGCGAAAAAGACAAATGACGGCACGAGATTACCCTATAATTAGGCCGTGACTGTCCAAGAGGCCCCCAAGACGCCCCTGGAGGAGGCCTCCAAGATACCTCCCATGGAGCCCCAGGAGGCAACAACCATTGACTTCCAATGGTTTTTGAAACATTTTCGAGTTCTCGCCTTTTCAGTTTCCAGACGCTCCACGACGGCCCAAGAGGCCCCAATGTCCGCTCCAAGACAGCCTCAGCGGCCTCGAAGACGGCAACAAAACAGCCCAAGAGGGTCCCATGACGGCGCCAGAGGCTTCCACGACGGCCCGAGAGGGCCCCAAGACGGCCCCAAGAGGGGCCACGAGGGGTAACACGAACCGAAAATCCAAGCCTTCAACCCCGAGAGGCTCTCAGGAGGCCCCGAGAAGCTTCCAACAGGCCACACGAGGGCCCAAGAAACTCACCAGGGGACCGAAGAGGTTCTAAGAGGCCTCCCACGAAGGCCCCAAGAGGCAAACATCATTGTCTTGTCAACGGCTTTTGTTTGATCTTCGAGGTTTCAGCCTTTGGGCATCCGACGCTCCAAGACGGCCCGAGAGGCCTTCAAGATCGCTCCAATGATAGCCGAAGAGGCTTCCAACAGCGCCTCAAGACGGCCCACGAGGGCCCCAAGACGGTGCCTGAGGCGCACAAGGCGGCCTGAGAGGGCACCAAGACGGCCCCAAGAAGGGTCCAAGAGGGGTAAGACGAACCGAAAATCCGAGCCTTCCGCCCAGAGTGGCTCTCAGGAAATCCCCAGAGGCCCCCGATAGGATCCAAGAGGCCCTCAGGAAGCTCCCCAGAGGGCCGAAGAGGTTCCAGGAGGCCTCCCAAGAAGGCCAGAAGAGGCAGAACTCGTTGTTTTCCATGTGTTCGTGACGGGTTTAAAAGTTTTCAGCCTTTTGACATCCCGACGCTCCAAGGCTGCCCCAAAGCTCCCACGACCGCTCCAAGATAGCCGAAGAGGCCTCCAAGAGGGCCCCAAGGCGGCCCACGATGCCCCAAGACGGTGCCTGAGGCGCCCAAGACGGCCCCAGACGGCCCCAAGACGGCCCCAAGAGAGGCCCAAGAAGGGGAACGCGAACCCAACAGCAGAGCCTTCGCCCTAAGGGGCCCACAGGAGGGCCCAAGAGTCCCCAAGTGTTCCGACGAGGCCCCCCAAAGCTTCCCAAGAGGCCCCCAAAGGCCCCCAGGAAACGTACAAGGGGCCCCAAAACAGCCCAGCAGTGCCCTCGATGCATCAAAACTGCCGTCAGAAGGCCCCCGGGAGGCTTCGGATTCCCTCAATGTGGCCCCACAAGTCGGGCCTCCACGCAGACGAGACGGTCAATGACGGCTTCATAGTGCAGAACATCACCGTCCGATTGCCTGGAGAACCCCGAAGATGCCCCCAAGGGGCCCCAAGAAGCCCCGAGACGCCCCCCCAAGAAGCACCCAAGTCATGCCCCCAACAGCCAATCGGGCGACGAAGCAAAAGGGGTCAACTGCGCCGACATTGGCGCGTAAGCTGCCCGCGTAAGGTCGCGCGTAAGCGCCCTCGTCTCCAAACTGGCGTGCCGCGCGGGCGGCCCGTGTAAGCCGCCGCGTAAGGTCGCTGTGTCATCTCGCGTAAGACCCGTTTTTGATCGTCGCTCAAGTGAGGAAGCACGGAGAACCCTCCGGATGCCCCCCTCGAAGACCCACGAGGTCCCCAAGAGGCCCTCAGGAGGCACGACTATATCACGCGCCTGTGCTTGATAGCGCTGTCCAAGATCATCCAGCGCCCCCCAGGCCTGGGCTAGAACCTGAGCGCGCGCGACGCGCGTGTCTGTGTGTGTATATATATATATATATATATATATATATATATATATGCATTCGTTGCTTTACTATATATATACATACATACATCCATACATACATACATACATACATATGATGAAGTGAGAGTCTTCGAGCGGGTATTAATGTATAGTGTTGGTCCAGCCATGCTCTTCAACAGCAAGCGTGCTTCCATAGCTTTTCGGGTCAACCGCAACGATGACGGCCTGAGGGGCCAAGTTCGCGGTGGCCATCCAGGGAGGTCACAGATGCCCGACGCGCGCTGATGGTCCCTCCTCCGCCATCGGATCCAGGCAGCGCCGCGAGCGCGTCGCCGCCAGAGCCGAGCCCCATCGTGAGCCTCGGCTGGTGGCTAGCGCCGCGGGCGCTCGGCGCCCTGGGCCTGCTCGCCGCGATGCTGGCGTGGCGCGCCGAGACGGGCCGCGGGAGCCTGGTGCGCCTCGGCCTGGGAGCCGCGCTGATGGCCGTGGCCGCCTTCTGGGTGGCCGTCCAGACAGTGCGCGGCTGGTGGCGCGCTGCCAGCGGGCATCAGGCCGAGGTGGAGGCCCTTCGCGCTCAGCTGGCGAGCCTCTCGCTGGACGGAGGCCAGGCGAGTGGCCCAGAGGCGAGGGCTGGCGCAGGCGCGCCCGAGCTGCCGGCGTGGCCAGCGCCGAGCGCACCCCCGCCAGGTCTGGGGCAGCCAGGGGTGCCGCCAGCTCCCCCCCACAGCGTGGACCCCGCCATGGACGCGTTCCACGCCTTCGCCGCGGGGGGGGGCTGCGCTGGGCCGCTGTCGTGGACTGCAGCACCGTCGGGTCCGCCAGCGCAGCCCGAGGCTGGCGCAGGCCCGACCACGACAGCGGTCCTGCCAACGGTGCCTGGCGGAGGCCCAGGCGGACCTGGGCTACAGGCGGCCGCAGCGGCCGCGGCTTGCGCCAAGAAGGTGAAGGAGGCTCTCGTGATGCTGCATGCTGGAGCGAGCACTGACCCATGGTGGGGACGTCGCTTCTGGAATTTCGTCCACCAGCTGGAGCAGGCCGGGGAGCTGAACCCAGGGGTACGGGCCGCCCTCGCTGCTCGAGGCTATGTGGGAGCGGAGACTCGGTCGGCCCCCGACGTGGAGTCGCTGAAGACCGTGCTGGCAGGGTTCGAGAACATGGAGTCGTCCAACACGTTCGATGGCACGTTCGGAGCGCCCGCATCAGCCGCGGGAGGAGCCGAGGTGGACGCCTGGGCCCACTCGCTGCCGCCGGGCTTCAAGAGGGCGGGAATGGAGGTCTATCGGAATATTCGCGCAGCTGGTAGTACGAGTATCAGACATTGGCTTCAGTCCCAGTTTTCAGGATATCGAGGAGGAGAGCAGTGGCAGTCGCTGTGGAGCACAGCGGCGACATTGGACTTCGAGTTAGGCAAATGTGGGAATGATCAGGAGCTGATGATCTGCCTCAACACGAATGATAACGTGGAGATTGGGCTGCGCCACCTGTCGGCCTACGTGTACGAGTCACGCACACACGACAAGGCTGGCGCGGCTAGGCTGAGGGCAGTCACCGCCCCAGGGAGCGGGATAGACATCGCAACGGGCTGGCTCATCACGGAGGCAACGACGCACAGCAAGATGGAGCACCAACGGGCTGAACGAGTGGCAGCAGAGCTACGACGACGGAGCGGCGGCAAAGGGAAGGACAAGGACAAGGGCCGTGGTCGTGGCGACAAGAGCTCGGGAGGCTGACGCCTACCGGGGCCCCTTCATCATGAGTCGCGGGGTGAAGGGGTGCGAGATGCCCGTGCAGGGCAGCGACAGGTTCGGTTCGAGGAAGTTGATCGAGCCCCCCCAGGCACGCACTGCTCAGTCCTCGCTCATGGCGGGTCAGGGAGGCCAGAGGGTACCGGGCTGGGGGGGGCCCCCCAGTCACGCACTGCTCAGTCTCATCCGCCGCCGAGCGAGAGGACCAGAGGGTACCGGCCTCGGGGGGAGGAAAGATGGATTGCCAAACCAGATAAGCCTAGTGAAGATGCGAAGTTCAGCTACCCTCAGAGTTTCCCTTCGATATCTGAAATGGCCTCTGTTTTCGGTGCCAGCTATGCGGTCCTACCAGTTCCACTTCTTGCACAGCCAGGTCGTGTGTCGGTGCGTTCGGGTCGGAGTAGGCAGAGACTACATCGGAAGCAGATGGTTAGGAAGGTCGCCAATCGAGTGCTCAGTGCTCTCAACTCGACCTACCTGGGCAATATGAAGCAGCAGACCACACCATGGCAGCAGAAGTTTAGCAATGAGATGATGACGAACTCTGCTGTCGGGCGGGTCCAGGCGCGGGCCATCCAGCACGCAAAGGACCAGCTCTATGTTCGCCGGCTGATCCCAGTGACAGGCGTACAAGCGACGTGTGAGCTACTGAAGTTGGATCAGATAGGCTACAGGAGAGTGCACAAGAGAGACGCCCACACGGAGTTCATTGCCAACAGAGTGGACGAGGTGACGACGCTGAAGGTTGTCCCGCTACTCGAGGCGTTGCCGGCCGATGAGGCAGAGTACTACGAGAAGGAGGAGAACGTCGTCGAGATGGCAGGCAAGTCCACGCAGCACGTGGAGGAACTAGAGAGGCAGTATGGGTTCTTTGGGGGCCAGCTGGAGCAATGGATATCTTATTTACATCGTGATGACCTACCGCCGGGGCTGTGGGCATTTAGACCGAGGAGCGAGGTGATGACGATCAATGGAGTATCAGCGGTCTTGAAGAAGGACGGCTTTAAGTTGAGAAAGCTCATCATGGCAGTGCCCACGAACTACCTCTGGAGTGATGTGCGACGACGTGGTGAACACGGACTGGGCGGAGGAGGAGCGCTCGCTATGATGCGAGCGCCAGGCATGGAGATTCATATGGCGCGGTGTGATGAGAGCAATGCATTCTCTTCGGTTCTCTTGCCTGAGTGGATGTGGAAGTGGATGGCAACTCCTGCCATCCCAGCTGCAGCAGTATGGTCCTTGTTACCCGTGGACATGAGGAGCGGTCTCCAGGAGTGGTCTCTAGTGTGCCCTTGCTACACCAGACTGCCGATGGGGTTGTCTCATGCCGTTCACATCCTGATGTGCATCAACCTGGAGGCAGTGGGGAGGACGCTGGTGAGGTCGGCCGCCCTGGGAGAGCCCAAGGAGAGCCAGTGGATCGATCTTCCGGACGAAGCTGTCGTGGAGGACGTCGAGTGGGTCAAGAAGCAGGCCTTGGGCCGTGCTGAGCGGCGTCAAGAGGCTGGGCTCTCCCCCGAGGCCTTCCTGGTTAAAGTCCGTGAGCTGAAGCAGGAGCGTCACCGAGTGATCATCGCGCTGCACGCGTTCGCGGGCGGCCGGAGGAAGCTGGACATCCAGCACTACGTGGAGGAGTTTGCCGTCGAATATGGGGTTGCGATCTTTTTCTTTGGAGTGGATCTTGCCTTTGATCATAGGTGGGATCTGGCGGACCCCAAGCTGATCGCCATGCTGCTGGAGATGATCGAACAGGGCCTCATTGACATTATCCTTGGCGCCCCCCCCTGTGCCACGTGGAGTAGAGCGCGCTTTCACGGAGGAGGTCCTCGCCCACTCCGATTTCGGTCGGAGCCGCTGGGCAGGAGCGACCTGTCGAAGGAGGAGCGCGCGAGAGTCACGGAGGCGAGCGTGCTTCTCTTCAACCTGCTCGCCTTGTGCGACGTGGAGGAGCAGCACGGGGGGGGCTACCTGTTCGAACACCCCGCGGACCCGGAGGAGGAGCCGTACCCGAGCATCTGGGACCTGGAGGCAGTGAAGGGCATGCTGGGGCGACACGGCGTGCGCACCACCAGGATCGACCAGTGTATGTACGGGGGACCGGCCCAGAAGCCCACTACGCTGGCTTCGAACTTGGACGGCATTCAAGAGCAGGCGTTGCTGTGTGATGGGAGACACCGTCATGAGAAGGCCTACGGGAAGAACGAGCGCGGCATCTTCAGGTCGCGCCGGCTGCAGGCCTACCCGCCTGGCTTGTGCCGCATGATCGCCCTCAGTGTAGTCAGGACGGCGCTTCGGATGCTGACCACAGGCCGGGGACCAGGAGGGTGGCTCAGGACGGGGCGGGAGAAGCCGCGTCACACCCAGTGGAGCTTCGAGAGCGAGAAGGAGGGCCTCTTCGTGCTGAACGAGCTGTACCGCCGGGGCGGCAGTGTGAGGCTGCGCCCAGGCTTCCAGGCGATCTACGTGCACGTGGACGACGGGCTCAACATAGCGGCTTGCCGCAGAGGCGGGTCGGCTGACGTGGTGAGTGAGCAGACGATGCAGAAGGTCGCCGACGCCTGGGAGCAGGCCGGCTTCGTCGTCAACGAGCGCGAGAGGATCGAGGAGGGCTCGAAGATCGTGGGCTACGAGTTGCAGAACTTTCCGCCTCGCCTGAAGCTGGCTAGCGGCAAAGCCAGCTGTTTGGAGGCGGCACTTACGTGGATCATGGAGACGCCCTGGGTGGACGTGGAGCTGCTCAGGGCTTTGGTGGGTGCGTGGCTGTGGGGGGCGCTCTTGAGGCGCGAACTCATGGCCATCCCTGCCGCAGTGTTCGACCTGCTCGAGAAGAGGCAGGGTCAAGTCGTGTGGTGGTGGGCCTCCGCCCGCCGCGAGGTGCGCGTCATGAGAGACATGATCCCGATGATGTCGTGTGTCTTGGATCTACCGGCAGCGCCCGTACTCTTTGCTTCGGATGCGGAGGGCGCCAACCGAGTCGACCACGGCGGGCACGGCATCGTCGTGACGCCCATCACCCAGAGTGAGTCAGAACAAGTCATCGGAGCGGGTACGAGGCCTGGGCATACAGTTTCCAGGCTGGACGGCACGGTCCTCCATTTGAACCGTGCTGATCGAGAGCTGCGTGGCCGCATCCCGGTGTCACGCATCCCGCGAGAGCTGCTGCAGATCCCTCAGGATATGTGGCACGAGCTGGGCGCGGGACGCTGGCGCTCGCCTGACCACATCATCTTGGGAGAAGGCCGAGCCGTGGTCAGACTTTGTCAGGCGCTCTCTCTTCTTCCAGGAGCTCATGACCACGCTATCTGCAACATGGAGGATAATGAGCCGTTGTCCTCAGCAGCAGCAAAGGGGCGTTCATCGGCCCCGCATCTCAACTACCTGCTGAGGAAGATTAGTGCACTTTCAGTGGCAACAGGCATCAAACTATACCTACCCTGGGTGGACACCGCACACCAGACAGCTGATGAGTTGTCAAGGAGGAAGCGGAGTGGCTTGGTGCGCTCGGCGGGTCGGACCTCGTCGAGTCGACCCTGACCAGGCCGCGCGGGTGACTGAGAAGACTTTAGAAGTATATCGCAGCGCTGGGCTTCGGTTTTCGACCTGGGCCCTCCAGCGCGGCCTGCGTCCCAGCGGTGCTGACGAATGGGACGACCTTCTAGTTGAGTTCAAAAATGATCAGATTGAGAACCTCACTCCAGCGAAATTCGTGAATACAGTTGCAGCAGTTGAGTTCTTCTTCCCTCGCATGCGGGGGAGACTGTTGTGGAGCAAGGCTGTCATTGCAGGCTGGGAAAGAAATGTTGGACGCAAACATACGGTGCCTCTCGGGAAGTTGCCTGGTAAGCTCCTCGGGGTTCATATGGCCGCCAGGGGGAACCCGCGTCTGGGCCTTGCTCTCATCGTGCAATGCCATACGGGCTTACGCCCCTCGGAGCTCTTGGGAATACTACCGGAGGACCTCATCTTCCCTCGAGACTTGGGCGAGCACATCAACATCGCCTCGGTCTCTATCGCTCTTGGGGCTCGTACGGGGACAAAGCTCAAGAGGCCCCAGGTGGCGCGCATATTCCAGGAGGACAGGGACATCATGGAGGTGCTTGAGGAGATCACGAGGGCCACCCCAGCTGGGACTCCGCTCTTCCCCTTCAGCCTAGCCCAGTATCGTAAGACTCTCAAGGACACCGAGGGCTCGTTGGGCCTATCTATGGGTTGGGGCCTCACAGCCCTAGAGCAGGATGGGCGAGTGACTCGAGGGCCGAAGGGCTCTCGTTTGAAGAAGTTCGGGAGAGAGGGAGGTGGATCTCAGATGGGAGTTTGCGTATCTATCTTGACATCGTCGGTGCGAGCCACATCCTCACCCAGCTAAACACGAAGGGCTTTGCGCAGCAGCTGCACTGGCTCAAGAGAGGGTGGCGCCAGTACTTTCCTGCGTTCGTCTGGGGAGCGCACCTTCCTCCAGGATATGGCGCCCAAGGGCTACGTCAAGGACAAGAACACGGGGGGGTGGATCAAGGGCCCAGACTTGACGGAGGAGAACGTGCCACCACTGCCGAGCCCGCCTGGGACACCGTCCAGTTGGGCGCAGTGCGTCAGTGCTCCGCCGTCAAGGGCCACGTCGCGGACGGCATCGCCGGGGGCAGTTTCGCTCGTCCTCACGCCGCCCAAGGCCAAGAGCCCGGGTACGCTGCCGCCCGCCACTGTGCTCGCAATCCCACCTCCGGAGGCAGCGGGCCAGCCGATGACGCACAAGCTGCAGTTCTACGCGCAGGCACCATGCAAGCCGCAGCAGACCAGGGCGCAAAAGGGAAGCTACCTCAAGTCGGTTGTTGGCTACAGTAGGGTGCTCCAGATTCTCTGCGGCCCGTGTTTCGTGCCTGCCATCATCCTCACGGTGCTCGTCGTCAGTTTCCCGTCGAGCCTCTTTCCTAACATGTCCAGGGGTGCCGAGGCTGCGGCGTCCCTGGTGGAGGATGTGGCAGGCGCAGGTGGGGCTGTGGCCCTCGCGGCCAGGAACCTGACTTTGGCCGTGAGTGGGGTTGCGCTATCAGTTGCAAGAAATTCTGCTACGTTTGTGGATGAAGCGTGGTCTGGGATAGATCTGCTGGGCTGCCGCTTGAACGTCGCAGGCGGCCGCTTCGTCGTTGACATTGGTGCACGCTCTCGCCCCAGCATGATGAAGGAGCTCGAGCGGGGGCTGTCCGTGGTGCCAGATGACCTGGCAGTGGAGTTGTGGGGTTCCATTAACGCTGTATCAGTCAGGGCGCCAGTGGCGGCGCGGCTCTCCGCCCAGTTCAATTTCACGGAGAGCTTCTTCATCTGGGATTGGGAGGTACTGTTAGTGGACGAAGAGGTGCTGGCAGTACGTTATTATTTCGCTAGATTGGGATTTGAACTTCAGTGGGCTAATCCGTTGTGGGCACTCACAGGGACCGACCCCGGAAGAGAGCTGGAGCGCATCACGACGAGAGTCAAGGATGCGATAGAGTCGGCAGTCGACGCCTCCGTGCTGCGGACACCGCTGACCGCGCAGGAGGTACTTCAGTTCCCCACCACTCGCCCTCCCTTTTGGTTCCGTCTCGGCCGGTGGGCCCACACGCAGTTCGATTGGTTATGGTACGCAAGCGGCGTTTGGCTCTGAGGTTCAGTGGGTTCAAAGCCTTATGAGTGGTATGATCGGATACCGGAGTTTGGCATTATCTCAGAGCGGACATGTTGTATACGTTATGGAGTTCAGATTTCCCTTGATGAATCGGATGAGGTCAAATACAAAGGAGACCCTCGGCCGAGGGAGTTTAATTGGAAGCATGTTGCGACACGTCTGAACTGTGATCGACAGGAGATATGGCTTTGGTCATTTCGTGGTCTGTTGAAAAAAGGAGTTGATTATCGAGATAATCGTGAGTGACGCTTGCTGTTGTTTCCTATTCTGCACAGGCTTCGCCTTGGCACGCCCTACCTGTACAGGCTTTGCCTACTCGTCCCTAGCTTTTCCCTTCCTTGCCCCTGACCGCCGCGGGGGCGGTGCGGGGGTCGGGTGGGTGGGTCTCCAGAGGCTTTAGGAACTCAATGCGTTTTGTACATTATGATGAAGTGAGAGTCTTCGAGCGGGTATTAATGTATAGCGTTGGTCCAGCCATGCTCTTCAACAGCAAGCGTGCTTCCATAGCTTTTCGGGCCCACCCGATCCCGCCCTTTGGAGTTCAGGGGATTTTCCCTTGATGAATCGGATGAGGTCAAATACAAAGGAGACCCTCGGCCGAGGGAGTTTAATTGGAAGCATGTTGCGACACGTCTGAACTGTGATCGACAGGAGATATGGCTTTGGTCATTTCGTGGTCTGTTGAAAAAAGGAGTTGATTATCGAGATAATCGTGAGTGACGCTTGCTGTTGTTTCCTATTCTGCACAGGCTTCGCCTTGGCACGCCCTACCTGTACAGGCTTTGCCTACTCGTCCCTAGCTTTTCCCTTCCTTGCCCCTGACCGCCGTGGGGGCGGTGTGGGGGTCGGGTGGGTGGGTCTCCAGAGGCTTTAGGAACTCAATGCGTTTTGTACATTACATACATACATACATACCGACCGACCGACCGACCGACCGACCGACCGACCGACCGACCGACCGACCGACCGACCTACATACATACATACATACATGCATGCATGCATGCATGCATGCATACAGACATGCATACATACATATGCATATATATATATATACACATATAAGTGTGTATCTATAAGTGCTGTGGTACCAGGGGCCCAAGGGCGCAGGCCCAGACACCTCTCGGATCCCCCCCCCTGGCCCGCGTCATGTTTGACCCCGTGCGAGCCCTCCTGGGCCTCCTGGGCATTTTCCCCGCCGCCCAAACAGCACCAGAGGCTAGAAGCGACAAGAGCGGCCCGACAGGGCCGCAGACGCCCGCAGAAGACGGCTCAAGAGGCCACGAACACGTCCCAAGAAGACTCCAAGATGCGCCCCGGGAGGGCCCCTGCGGGAGGCCAAACTGTCTTCGCTCAGGGCGCGGGTCTCTCTTCATACGCTGCGCGCCGCGGGGCAATGCGAAAAGATGGCTGCTGCGGAGCACGCGTGCACGGGTGCGCTGGATTCTTTGTGAGGCACGATCCGCTTGCAGGGTGTGCCGAATGAATTTGGATGCCACCGCGCGAACACCCCCACTGACGCCGCAGGTGGAACTCCTGGCGCGACCCGTGCGAGGGATGTTCTGAAATGGACGGGGGGACGCCGTGCGAAACTGCTCATTGGTCCCATAGGCGAAGCTCCTTCTGGGGCATGATTTGCGTGACGGGTGTGTCGGCATGGGCGGGGGGGGCGTTCTACCAACCTCTGTCTCTGGGCCTTCAGGTGGCGCTCCTTGTGGGCACGATCCGCGTGATGGGGCGTGCCGCAATGGCCAAGGGCGGAGGGGGGGGGGGGGGGGCGCAGGGCGAACCTTGCCTCTGGGGCCGCAGGCACAGGTCCATGTCGGCCACGATGCGTGCCGAACTGGGAGAGGGGGGCGGGACGCGAGCCCCCTCTCCGGCCCAAGAGGCCCAGAGGACCGCTCCAGGGCAGCCCGAGGGGGCCTCGGGAGGCGCCCAAGAGAGCCCCGAGAGAGCCCGGGAGGCGCCCCAGACGGCCCAAGACGGCCCCCAAGGAGGCCCCCAGAGCGGCCCCAGAGGAGAACTCCGACAGACATGTCATTTGGAGGCCGCCCCGAGCGGACCCTCGAGACCTGCAGAAAGCTCCCGAGACGACCTCCAAGAGGACCCACGAGGAGGCTCCCAAGATGCCTAACAGAAAGCCCAAAAGGCCCTGAATCACCCCCCAAGAGACTACAGGACTGCCTCCAAGCGGTCGCCCAGAGGCTACCAACAGGCATACACGAGGTTTATTTCTAACAACCCAGGCACAGTGGCAAGATGGGCGCGAGGCCACACGGAGGGGCACACGTGAACAATGCGGGCAGTGATGATGATGATGATGATGATGATGATGATGATGCTGATGCTGATGCTGATGCTGATGCTGATGCTGATGCTGATGCTGATGCTGACGCTGACGCTTATGCTGATGATGATGACGATGATGAGGATGATGAGGGTGCTGATGATGCTGATGATGGTGATGGTGATGGTGATGGTGATGGTGATGGTCGTGATCATGCTGATTATGATGATGATGCGTATGATGATGCTGATGATGATGATGATGATGATGATGATGATGATGATGATGATGATGATGATGATGATGCTGATGATGATGATGATGATGATGATGATGCGGGTAATAATGGAGATTCTGATGCTGAGTATGATGCTGGTGATGATGGTGATGATGATAATGTTGATGGTGGTGATGCTGAAGATGCTGATGATGCTGATGATGATGATGCTGATTATTATTATGATGATAGTGGTGGTGACGATGATGATGAGGATGAGGATGAGGAGGATGGTGAGGATGATGACCAGGAGAATGATGGTGGTGATGACGACGACGAGGACGATGATGATGCGGATGATGATGAATATGATGAGGATGATGATGAGGATGAGGGTGATGACCAGGAGGAGGAGAAGGAGGAGTATGATGATGGTGATGACGACGACGATGACGATGCTGCTGATGATGATGCTGCTGATGATGATGATGATGATGATGCTGATGATGATGATGATGATGATGATGATGGTGGTGGTGGTGGTGACGGTGATGGTGATGGTGTTAGTGATGGTGATGGTGACGGTGATGGTGGTGCTGGTGGGGGTGGTGGGGGTGACGATGATGGTGATGATGTTGCAGGCAATGTCGTCGGCGTCCAGGGGCAAGGGGCCCAGGGCCTCAGGCTTTTCTAACCTCCCCCGCTGGGCATGTTTCGGCCGCCAGAAAAGGATATTTCAGCCACGAATGTGTGAAGATGGCCGTAGGCGTGCTTGAAGCGATGCCAAGAGACCCCCCCAAACCGCCATGACCTGCCCAAGACGACACAAGAGGCCCCCGAGATGGCGCTTGGAGCCTCCCAGGATCTCCCTGGAGTCTCCCACGAATGTCGCAGGGACTTCGCAGGGCTTCCCAGTGGATTCCTCCCACAGCAGTCTTGGGATTTTCTGGGGGCTCTCCCATTGGAGTGTCCAGGTTGTCCCAGGAGCCCCCCCAAAGTAAATGCCAAAGCCTTTCAAGAACCTTAGGAATAGATTTGATTGTTGTCCATGCGCCACTCGCCCCCCTCTTGGCCCTCCGCGGCATCGTAACGGCACCGAAATAGCTCCAGAAAGCCCCAAGAGAATCCCGAAGATGCCCCAAAAATGCACTTGCGAGGCCCCAAGACGCTCCAAGAGGCCCCCAGGACGCTTCTTCTCCTCCTCCCTCCCCTTCATCCTTCTCCCTCCACTTTCTCCATCGGTAGTGGGAGGACTCTGTTGATCGTCAGCGGCGCGGGCTCAATGAGCCGACATTTGTCATTGCTGCGAGCACGGGGCAGACCTTTCATTGCACACGTTCATAGCCAGTGTATTGCACCAACTCGTCGGAAGAAGAAAAAAACTGCCCCCAGGACGCTCCAAAGAGGCCACCAAGAAGGCCTCAAAACGGCCCAAGAGGCCACCAAGATGCCCCAAGAAGGCTCCGAGATGCTCCTCAAGACGCATTCGATGACCAAAGTTACCCAACTCTCTTCGGACATCATGGTTTGTTTCCCCTGGTCTGTTGTTCGTAATTTCGCTGTTTTAAGAGCGTCCCAGACGGCCCAAGAAGCCCCCAAGTCGTCCCCAAACGGCCCAAGAGCCTCCCAGGAGCGCCTCCAGACATTCCAAGAGAGCCCAAGAGGGCCCAAGAGGTGCCCAAGACGACCCAAGAGGGGGACCCCCAACTCACAAGAGCCCTCCGCCCCAAGTGCCCCCCGAGACTGCCAGCAGGCCCCCAAGAGATCCGAAAGAGGCCCCGAGAGGCCCCCAGGCGGCCCCCAACAGGCCCCAAGGGGCTTTAACATTGGCTCCAGGAGGCGCCCGAGAAGCATGCCAAGAGACGCGGACAGGTAGTCAAGCAGACTCTGACCCCTATCCCAAGAGGCCACCAGGGGGTCCAGCTGCCCCCTTGAGATGACCCCAAGGCGGCTCCCAAAGGGCCCTTGACGGCCCAAGAGACGTCCCAAGAGAGCACCAACACTGTCATAGATGCCTCCAAATAGTTCACCACAATTCTGCCAATTCTCTCGTCGTTTCTTCTCGCGGCATTGCACCTCCGCTTCTTTCTCATCATCGCAATTTGCTGTAACGACTAGGCGCGTAGCTTTGCTGCACAAGCTGTGAGGGCATGCATGTTGCACGGTTTGTCTCCATTCTGCGAGGCGCGTAGCTTTGAAGAAATGTGAGATGGCAGTGCGGTACACCCGCATATAGCAGGGGGGCGCATTGCCGTTCGCACCGCAGACATTGTTTGCTGCATGTTGCTCCAAATCAAAAACAAGTTTCAATTCACAAAACCCAAGGCATTGCCAACGTCGCCTAAGAGGGCCCAAGGGCAGCCCGAGAGGGCCCCAGGATGCATCCATGATGGCCCCAGGGTCCCACGAGGATATCCAAGCGACCAGCATCAGTCAAACCATGCGGCAGTTTAAATTGTAGTCGTTGTGTCATATCTTTCCGCTCATGATGAATCCAAGACTCAGATGCCCCCGAAAGGACCCCAAGATGGTCCCAAAAGAGCCTCACGACAGACCAGGACAGCCCAAAGGCGCTCACAAACAAGGCTCAAGGGAGAGTATTCGCAGAGGCCGAAGACGGGCCGAGAAGGGCCCAAGACGCCCCAAGAGGATCTCATGACTGCCCCAAGAGGGATCCTAGAAGACTCCTCCACGACTTCCATTGAGCTCGTCGTGAAATCCTTGAAGTCACAAAACTTAACATGTGCAAGCGCTGTATTCTTAGCCGCGTGAAGCGGCAAGTTCTTGTGCCCCAGCGCCTTACTGTGCTCCGAGGGACAAGAACTTTAGCTGCTGACGCCAATCAGACCAGCCAGCTGCCCGCGGGACCACGGACTGCGGCACTTTGCCAGTGAGGCTTTCGGTGGAGCGAAGACCCGTGGCCACCAGAAGCACAACGCGCGCGAGGAACTCTACGAGGCTTCCGGCGGTGACCAGGTTCACGGCTCACCGTTTGCACCCAGTTGTCTCGAATTTGGGGTTTCGGTGCCAACCGGGCCGCGATGATTTTGCGATCGATGCAGATGAGATTGTCGCGCACCCGAAGAAGCGGTGTAGACTGCAATGGAAACGCTCTGGATGGCGCAAGCATTGGGAGGCCGAAAAAGTAAGTTGTCAAATTCGATGTTCCATGGTCTGTTAGTCAGGTGCCCCCTTTGGGGCCCCTGTTGTTACGAAGCTCGTGATAGGGGTCATTAGGATGCTCTCGCGCGGCTCTTCGGTGGTCTTCCATAAGGGTTTGCAGCATGTATGTAGCTCCGGGGGCCGAATTGCCCAACGGGCAGCCATGCCATTGGCAAACGTGCAGGCCCAGCCAAGGCGGGGGGAAGGAGGTGGGTAGCGCATTTGGCAGTGTGGCCCCATTGTCAGATAGTTTGTTTGGGGGCCACGTCTTGGCGACCAAGGAAATCCGATCATCGATTTGACAGCAGGGGGGGCCCACTGTCACATGAACCATCGGGGAGGCAGGCCGAGGCGCGGGAGTTGAGCTCCCATTGCCAATTTGTGGGGGCACACTGTCAATCGGTGGGGTGGGGGGACCGAGTCGCGGGAATTGAGTTCCGATTGCCCGTGTGACCGTGGGGGACCACATTCAAATGAGCAATCGGGGGGGCTAGGCCGAAGCGGGCGAATTGAGCTCCGATCGCCCACGGCCCAAAAAGAGACCCCAAGGGCATCCCAAACGGCCCCCAGGAGGCCTCCAAAACATACCCGTGCAAAGGACCGCCTAGCCTATCGTGGAATCGCAGACTTGCAATACATGGCATGGCACGGCACAGCACGGTAGAGCTAACCGCGTCAGCGCATATCACAGTATAGTTTAGCATGCCATAGCATTGCATTCCGCAGCAGTGTCTAGCTGAGCCTAGCACTGCACGTCATGGCGTAATATTGCTTAGTTTTGCATTGCATCTCATGACACATCGTGGCCTACTGTGGCATCCCAATGCACATAAATCAATCGAACAGCACAGAACTGCTCTGCGCCACAGTAGACAGAAATCATGCGAATCTGACACTCCCGTTGTTATTTTTACTGTCGCCCTGTTTATTCTAACCTAGCAACTCGTTACATGGCATAGAGTTGCATTGCATTGCACAGCCTGGCATGCTGTGTCTGCGCATACCATGTGACGCGGTAGCATCGCTCTTCATAGGAAACATGGCATGATATGGTTCAGCGTATCATCCCGTATACTATCATAACATTCCACAGCACAGCATGGCATGGCATGCAATGCGCACTGTAGAGTATCTCATCTTCTTGCATTGCATACTGCATCGTGCCATCGCGCGTATAGCGTAGCAGGGTGTATCATGGCATTCCATAGCATACTACAACATGGCGCTGGAGCGCTGCATTTCTCCTGTCCCATAGCCTGGCGACAGATCACCGGTCGACTGGTCGATGAGAGTGGAGGAGGAGGAATGAGGAAGAGGCAGGAGGAAACAGATAATGTTGACCGCCTGGTTGCTCTCAATGCGGTCAGCACTCGAGCAGCTAGAACCTAAGCGCGCGCGAAGCGTGAGCGTGCGCGTGGCTCTAGTATATCTATATATATGTGTGTGTATGTGTGTAAGTGGTCTGTATCCGAGGGCTTGGATGTATGATGCGTCTATTTGAGTGTAAGCAGTTCTAGGCACACGCGTGCAATCATTACAAATCTAGACGCTTCTCGTGAACCCATCAGCCCATCCAGAAACGATGCCCAGACGAGTTGCCCTGATCAGGGATGTGAAGCAGAATGCAGTGGAATACGGGCCGAATAAGACGTTGCACCCCAACAGGGGGAGGATGGAGGAGAAGTCGGAGGAGGACCAGGAGGAGGAGGAGGGCGAGAGGGTGGGAGAGGAGGGAGGATGAAGGAGGAGGAGGAGGAGGAGGAGACGGGCGAGCAGAAAGGAGGCAACTTGGATCCCTCTTCTGAGTCTATTCGGATGTCCTTCGAGAGTTTCTTGGAGTCCTCTTGAGTCGTCTTGGGGGTCTCTCGGCAGTCCTGGGGGCCTCTTGAGGAGTCTTCGGTGCCCTTGGGGGCCTCTTGGGGCGTCTTGAGGGTCTCCCGGGGGCATCTTGGGGGCACCGTGGGGGCCTCTTGGGGCCGTCTTGGGGCACCCTTGGGAGCCTCGGGGACCATCTTGGGGCCATCTTGGAAGAGATCAATCAGGGGGGCTCCGTACTTAGACCCCCCCCACCCCAGGAGGCCAAACTGTGGCCAACACCTTAGTACAATCAGTGATGTTGGGCTTTTCTCCGAGGCCTCTTGGGGCGTCTTGGGTGCCTCTGGGGGGCCTCTGGGGGCGCCTTGGGGGTCTCTTGGGAGCCTCTTGGGGGCATCTCGGGTCTCGCTTGGGGGCCTCTTAGGGTCTCCTGTGCACCTCTTGGGGCTCTCTTGGGGCACCCTTGAGGGCTATCTTGAGGCAATCTTGGAAGAGATCGATCGAAAGAGGGGGTGCTCCTTGATTAGGGTCGCCCGTCCAGGAGGCCAACATGTGGCCACCACCTTGGTGAAATCAAGGCTTCTTGCCTTCTCGCCGAGGCCTCTTGGGGCGTCTTGGGTGCCTCTGGGGGGCCTCTGTGGGCGTCTTGGGGGTCTCGTGGGAACCTCTTGGGGGCATCTTGGGCGCATCGTGTGGGCCTCTTGGGGCCTCCTGGGCACCTCTTGGGCCCATCTTGCGGCACCCTTGGGAACCTTGGGGGCCATCTTGGAGCCGTCTTGGAGGAGATCGATCAAAGGAGAAGAACTCCCCCTTGAAATCCACCAAAAAACACGATGTGGCAAAAACACCAAAGTACAAACAATGATTTGGGCTTCCTCGCCCAGGCCATCTTAAATGCTTCAACATCTCGCGAACACCCCCTCCAAACCCATGGGTAAAGGGTAGAGAGAAGGGTCGAGCCCCCCCCCCTTCGCCCGCACGCCGTCTCGCTCACTCCCACCCGCCCTCCCGACACACGATCAAGTAACACACGAGGGAGTCTCAGCATACTGCTTAGGAGCGGCCCGCATGCCATGTGCGCCACGGGTTCCAGGTGCACCAGGCACCCTGGAGGCCCAAGCGAGCCAGGCGCGCCAGGTGCGGCACGTGCTCTACGTTTAGGCAATGTGCCGGCACCCCCGCTGTCCCCAGCAAAGGCCATTGTGAAGTGGTCGCGGGGCACCCGCGTATGCTCCAGATGTCGACGCAAATGGCATGATGTATTATTTATTTTTGTTTGTCACAGGGATGGTTGGCCTGCGCGCAGCGAGCAATATGACGGCACCCCCGCCGTCCTTGTCAAAAACCAAACCAAAGTGGTCGCGGGGCGCCTGCACATGCTCCAGATTTTGAGGCAAAATGCATTATGTATTGTTTTTGTTGGCAGGGATGGTGGGGGGAGGTGGCATGTCTCGGGTTAGTCCACGGTCGGTTGGAGGAGGGGGTGTATATCAAGGAGCAATGATGAACCCCTCCCCCGAAGGGGAAGCAGGGGGTTGGAAGAGGACATGCTCTAAACTGCTGACGCCCCGAAGGGCCGGTGGGACTCACGTGCGCGTGCGCAGGCACGCCCGTCTCCTGCGGGCGGTGCTGCTGTCCCCACCGGCTCCCCGTGTCCATACAGTCGGGCCGCTGAAGAAGGAACCCTTTGCGCTGAAGAGGGGCTCAGTGTTCCCTAAGTGGAGCGGAGCGAAAATGGCCTTGCCTTCGAGGATCGAAGGAGTTGCCATCTCTTCCGCGGTGAAAGGCCGCGGAAGGGCGGCGGAAGGTTGGCGGAGGGTTGGCGGAAGTAAAAAGTTGCCCTCCAAGAGATGACACAATTTTTGGGTTCAAGGGTTCCGGAACCCGCCGATTGCTTGACAATTTGTCTTAGGTTGTCCTTGGGTCTTCTGTGGGAAGTCGAGGTTTAATGTATGGAAAAAGTGCATCGTTCCTTATTCAGGGTTCCTTAGAACAGCGGTTCGACTGTAACTCCTGGTCCTCGCCCCGGGCGCGCCAGACCCCCCGCGGACCTGCGTGGGCCAGCACCTCCATCTCGATGCAGACGCCGAGGCAGAGATGGCCCAAGGTCCAGCTCGCCGAAGGTCGTGCGGGCGGACTGTCCTATGTGAGTACAGTCGGACCGAGGTATGAGGTCGGAGGAGATCGGAGGAGGGAAAGGTACCCATACCGATACCACTGCCTCGTTTTCCCCATTGTGGACCTCCTGGGGGGCCCTCTTCGCCACCGCTGGAGTCGCCTCGAAATCCTCGGCAGAACGCACCCCGGGAGAGGTCCGGGGAGTAGCAGTACGGTCGGACCGAGGTATGAATGAGATCGAGGTCGGTTCGGGGAGGGCACCCAAACATTGACTCGTGTTTGTTGAATACTTTTGAGCCTCCCTGGGGGGGGATACCCTTGGATGTTCTGTGTGTTTCGGCCGACGGAGGGTCTCGTGTTCTTGCAAGATTTTCTTCTGGCCTAGGTCCGGTTGCACATCGCAGGTGGCTGAGGGTGTGGCGAGCTGGAGGACAGGGCGACAGGCTGGGACAGTCTGGGAGTAGAGTGCGCTCACCCAAACCATCTTCCTGGGCGCCTCGCAGGGATTCTGTCGTGCAGCGTCGGCCTCCTGGGGGCAGTGATTTGTGCCCAGCCCCGGGGCACTCGTCAAACGATCTGCGGTGATACGCCGATCCGGCGGACGAAGTCGAGAGTTCGGCGGCCTGGATGAAGGGCGCCCTCGGCCCTCTGCACCTTGGCTTTCGGCGACGGAGTTTGCCAGCCCCCGGCAGACAGGTCCCTTCCAACGGTGCTGGGCCCTTGCTCTGGAGCTCCGCAATCAGCAGCAGTAGCGCATCAGCAGGCGGAAACGAAAGACAACATGCCAGCAGTTCCCAACACTCGCTCCACACCATGACGCAAGTGTGTACACCGAAGGTTGCCTTGAACAGTTCTCCAGGATGAGTTCGAGCATGCATCTCGGAAGTCTCCTAGCCAGCAGACATGCCTCTTGGCTCAGTGCTTATTTAGCAAATCGTAGGACAGTCGGTTCCATGTTTCCACTCCTGGCTCAGAAGCCTTTCAAACTTGCGGATGGCTATCTCAGCAAATGGCTGACACGTTCCAAAGGCTGGCCCAGATTGCTTCGTTGTGTCATCAGGGCGGGGGACGGGGTGGTGGGTGTGGCGGTGGAGGAGAAAGGGTGGTGGGCAGCTCCCTCCTGTCCCTTCTCCTTACTCCTCCTCCTCCTCCTCCTCCTCCTCCTCCTCCTCCTCCTCCTCCTCCTCCTTACTCTCCTTACCCTCCTTACTCCTCCTTACTCCTCCTCCTCCTCCTCCTCCTCCTCCTCCTCCTGCTCCTCCTCCTCCTCCTCCTCCTCCTCCTCCTCCTCGTCCTGCTCCTGCTCCTCCTCCCTCCTCCTGCTGCTGCTCTCCTCCTCCTCCTCCTCTCCTCCTCCTCCTGCCCTCCTCCTCCTGCTCCTCCTCCCCCTCCTCCCCCCACCCTCCTCCTCCTCCTCCTCCTTCTCCTCCTCCTCCTCCTTCTCCTCCTCCTCCTCCTCCTCCTCCTCCTCCTCCTCCTCCTCCTCCTCCTCCTCCTCCTCCTCCTCCTCCTCCCCCTCCTAGGCGTCGGGACCATGGGCCCAAGCGTTTTTGGCGCCTGTTGTGTCCCGTCCCCAGCGCTGCGCCCCAAAGGGACAGCGCGACCACAGAGACATGGCCTGGAGGAGACCCAGCGACGGCTGCCGCATACCAGGCGTGGGAGGCCCTCTTGAAGGCGTCGTGGGCCGTCTTGGGCCATCTTAGGGCCATCTTCGGCCGTCTTGGTGGGCCCCTGGCTCGTCTCCACGCCGTCGAAAGCCGTGTGGGGGGCCTCTCTGAGCCGACTTGGGGTCCTCTTGGAATGCTCCAGGGCCGTTTTGGAGGCCATCTTGGGCGTCTTAAAGGCCTCATTGGAGGCCATATTGGAGGCCTCTTAGGGCCGTTCTGGGGCCATATTGGAGGCCTCATGTGCGATTTTTGGGCGATCTTTGGGGGCTCTTGGGCCGTATCGGGCCGTCGGAAGGCCGACACGAAGCAAATGTCAAAATCCTTCGAACACTTACGGAACATGAGTGTTTGGGGCTTTCTTGGAGGCTTCTTGGGCCGTCTTGGGCCAGCTTCGAGCCAACTTCTGCCATCTTGGTGGGCTCCTGGCCCGTCTGACTCCGTCGGAAGCCGTTCGGGGAGCCTTTCTGGGCCGACTTGGGGCCCTCTTGGGGTGCTCCAGGGACGTCTTAGAGGCCGTCTTGGGCGTCTTGGAGGCCTCTTGGGTCGCTTTGTGCCCTCTTGGGGCCGTCTTGGGGGCCTCTTGAGCAGTCCTGAGGCCATCTTGGACGCCTCTTGTGCGCTGTGGGGGCGATCTTGGGGGCCTCTTGGGCCGTCTTGGGTCGTCGGGAAGCCGAGAAGAAGCGAACGCCAACATCTTTTTAAACACCTGTGGAAAATCAATGATTTGGGCTTCTTCGGGCCCTCCTGGAGGACCTGTTGGAGGCCTCTTGGGCCGTCTTGGAGGCCTCTGGGGGGCCTCTTGGGCGGTCTTGGGCCGTCTTGGACTCTCTTGGGCCGTCTTGGAGGCCGTCTTGGACCATCTTGGGCGAACTTGGAGCCCATCTTGGACCATCTTGGAGGCCATCTTGGGCCAACATGGCCATCTTGGAGGTCATCTTGAGCCGTCTTGGAGGATTTTGTGTGGACGCTGAGGTGGTTTACGCGGCTTTCCGGGTGGCCGGCGGAACGGGCCGAAGCCTTAGGGGGAGTTCTTTTGGAAAAAGAACAAAAACCGATAGGATTCGGCACGCCAGGCACCCCTGCGATGAATCGACAGGGGGCGGCGGATCTAGTGGCCTTTGGCCCATCCCGCCACCGTGCCTGGATTGTGCGTATAGAGCACATTGGATGTTCGATGGGATCTCGTGGGGGCCTCTCGGGGGCCTCTTGGAGGCAGTTTTGAAGTCTCTTTGGAGCAGTTGTGGGGCTCTTGGAGCCTTTGTCCGGCCTGTTGGGGGTCTCTCGGGGGTCTTTGGGGGGCCTCTTGGGAGCCTCTGGGGGCCTCTAAGGCGCCTCTTGGTGTCTCCTGGGGGCCTCTTGGGGCAGAAGGCGCAGATTTTCGGTTCGTGCTCCCACTCTCGGGCGCCTTTTGGGTCCGTCTAGGGGCCATCGGGTTCCCCGGGTTTTTCGGGTTCCCCACCCCCCGTGCCTCCTGTCGTTACGTTGCCCGTTCTTCAGAGGTTCCGCGGGTTCCCAGGGTTACTCGGGTCCCCCGCCCCCGGTGCCCTTTTTGTTCTATAGCACTGCCAAGCAATGCCCACCTGCCCCGCAGGCCCTACGGGTCACCTTTCCCTGACCTTCCAGGAAGGCTAAAAGATAGCACCCGAACCTTGACACCGAATTTCCTGTCGAGGCTGTAAGCAGTCCAGATAGGTCTATAAGTCTGAAGGGTAATTTTTTAGCACTCTGGAAGGTCAGGGTTGCTGCTATAACACAGGGCGCCGTGCAGGGGCAGTGGAGTCCCAGGTCGGCCCTTCGGACACGCGCGTTCGCGGATCGAGAGGAATTAATGGGCGCAGTGGGAAGGGACGGGGGGACGGGGTAGGATGCCAGATGTGGCGCGAGCGCACCTAGCTCGTCATCGCCGAGCAGAGCAGCGCACCTGCACGTGTAAGGTGAGCAGAACGCTTTGTTTCCGTCCGTATGCGTCCTTGGCTCAGGGGGTCGAGAGGGAGATCCCTCGACTGAAGCACGCTCAACCGGGCTAGGTGCGCCCAATACACATCGAGAGAGTTTGATATCTTACAGTGGGGTCTTTAATTGGGTTGGGTGCCAGATTTGGCGCGAGCGCACCTGGAGTGGTGGCCCATCTATTTCAAGCGCCTTCTTACTTCAAGAATCGGCATGCTTTTGCTGTGTTTTGTTATTCTCTGGGAGGGCCTGGACCCAACCCACTACATTCGCCTTCCTACTTCATGTTTCTACCTACTCCGTCCGACCGACGTGTATCTATATCTCTCCCCCTGATATATATATATATACATATATATGTATATATATGTATATATATGTACATACATATAGAGAGAGATCTATGTGTATATATACACATATCTGTATCCACATCCACATCCACATCCACATCCATATCCACCGCCCGCTGGGACACCAGGACGTCGGCTCCCAGGCGGCGGATGTGGATGCACCCCCGCCCCGCACGGCGGGCCGAGCGGGGGCCGAGCGCAGGCCAGGCCCGCGCGGCCCGGGCGCGAGAGCCCGGGGGGCCCGCCCGCGGGAGCCCCGGATCGAGCGGTGGCGAAGCGTCCCGGCTCGCCCATCAGGGTGTTCCAGTACGGTAGGTTCGCGTCGTGTCGACCAGCGGCGACCCCGCCGCCGACGTTCAACGTTGAACGCCGACGGCGGCCCAGAATCGATCGATGTTGAACGATCGGACGTTGCGGCAGCGGCCGATCGTTCAAGGTTGAACGATCCCTGCGGTGTCAAAAACCAACGCTGGGGTCGGCACGACACGAACCTGCCGTAACCTTCTTCGGGGGGTGCAAAGAGGGGGGTGATGACTAGGGGGGGGGATATCATGGCGGGGGCCATGACATTTCCCCAGATGTCATGGCGCCTCTTCCTATTTCATTACGTCCCTGGCCCCCCCCCGCTGGGCCGCGCACATGCAGCCGGTCATGATTTGCACCCCCCCCTCTTGGACACCCCCCTCTTGGCCGCTCCCGACGGTGGCGAAGCGTCCTGGCTCGCCTATCAGGGTGTTCTAGCAACCTTCTGTGGTCTGCACCACATGTTCTTAGAACCTCTCTTGCTGATACGGTCTTTCTTTGAGCACGTCGGGCCTCTGTCCTAAGAACTTTTGATTTTTGGTTCTTCGGACATGTCGCGGGGCCCAAGAACATCTCGTGGTAGGCCTGTAGGAATGCCGCGACGGTCGGTCCCTGCTCAACTGGAGGTCTGCCCATCCTGGGCCCCGCCCTGGGCGCCGCCGCGCACGCCCCCAAGCTGGGCGCGGACGAGGAGGCGGCCAGCCGCCCCACCGCTGCGGCCGCCGCGTCCTCCTCCTCCACGGCCTCTCTCCCTGCGAATCGAGATCCAACGCATTGAAACATGATCGACCCACGAACCCGGAAAGGAATATAGAGAGGTGTAACACATGGCAGCGTTTTCAAAGACACCTGATTGGGTGACGGGCAAATGCAATGCTGAGTGTATCGATCTTGATGTACCTGCCGAGGGCTGTGCTGTGCTTCGCCGTGCTGAACTGCGATGTGCCATGCCGCGATTGTGCTCTATAGCGTCGTGGATCGAGTCCTCCTTTGCATCCGAGTCCTGACCGAACTGATCTGGATCTTAAGCTCGAGCTGCCTGAACACATAGTAGCTGCCCCCGAGCTAGTTGACAGGGGGACATGCCAGGAGGACGCGCCGCGAAACGTCCCAAGGGACGCGCCAGGCGACTTGCCAGGGGACGTGCCATGGGGTCGCACCGCAGGACGTGCCAAGGGGACGCGCTACGGAACGTGCCAATAGATGTGCCACGGGATGTGCCAGGGGACGCGCCACGCGACGTGCCAGGGGGACTCGCCAAGGGACGCCCCACAGAACGTGCCAAGGCACGTGCCAGATTGCAATGCTCAGTGTATCGATCTTGATGAACCGTGCCGAAGTCTGTGCTGTGCTGCGGCGTGCTGAACTGCGATGTGCCATGCCGCGATTGTGCTTTATAGCGTTGTGCATCGAGTCCTCCTTTGCATCCGAGTCCTGACCGAACTGATCTGGATCTTAAGCTGGCGCTAGACCTCTGCCTTGGCAACCTGGAGGCGTGACACCAAGCGTCTCGCTCGAGACATCATCAAGACCTGGGCACGTGAAAACAAGCATTTCATTTGAGAAATCCTCTGAATTCTGGTCCCCAGGAAAGGACAAACTATAACACACAACGAGCGTTTCGCTCGAGACATCCTCAACAAATTCTGACAACAACAAGCGTTTCGCTGGAGACATCCTCAAAAGTTAATTCGCCGGCCATACGCGACTTCGTTATTTATCGCAGAAGAAATTCGACGGCCCTACAGCCGTCAAAACCGGGGGAAAACAAAACTGAAAGAGAACCTGGGGCCTAAGCCCTTTCCTGGAAAAATCATGGCCGAGGTTTTTCACTGTGTTCGGCTTTTAGGGGCCCTCGCCGGGCCCCAGGACCGTCAAAAAACTACTCAGGATGAAAAATTGGTCGCGGGGAATTGGTCGAGACTTCTGGGAATCCCGTATCGAAAGAATCACGACATCGGATTTTTGTGTGTTCGTCGAGATTTTAGTTCTCGGCCTGCTCCTGATCCTCCTGCGCGCCCGTGCTCTCTCCGCAGCATCCTCCTCCCCCTTCCCATCCTCCTCCTCCTCCTCCTCCTCCTCCCTCCTCCCTCCTCCTCCTCCTCCTCCTCCCCCTCCTCCTCCTCCTCCTCCTCCTCCTCCTCCTCCTCCTCCTCCTCCTCCTCCTCCTCCTGCCAAGCCGCTTCGTCGGGCTCCTCGTCGTTTTAGGGCCCGTCCGCTCTTGCTCCTCCCCCCTGCGCCCTTGTCCGCCTCGCCATCCGGCTTCTGCGCCTCGCTCATCACTCTGTTCTCCCCCCCCTCTTAAGACCCCTTGAGGAGGAGGAGGAGGAGGAGGAGGAGGAGGAGGAGGAGGAGGAGGAGGAGGAGGAGGAGGAGGAGCCCGTCCGCGTACGCGCTTCCTGGGCACGGCGCCCAGGTGATCCGACGTTGCCGAAAGTTTCTGGCAATGTGCCGGACGAGCCAGTCGCCGCCGAGCTTCATCCTCTGGTCGGGAGGTCCAGCAACGAGCTGGCCGTCGACGTCGCTGGACCTTCGCTCGGGCCCCTGCGCGCCGTCTCTTCGTGGACGAAACTCGGGGCTGGACCTAAACGGTATTTTGGCGATTTCGTGGGCCGTTTTCGTTTCGACTTCGTGTTGCGGTAGAGGTGGATTGAAGACAAATCGAGGGAAATTGAACACGAACTGACGAAACTCCCCCCCCCCTCCAGTCGCGACCGAGATCTGGCGCGCCCGAAATCTGGGCGACGCTAAGGGGGGGGTGTTAAGCTCGGCGTGGAGGGCCGAGGTGTCCGGGTGTTCGAGGTTCGGTCTTCGAGGATCAGGGTTCGAGGTTTGCGTTCGGGTGTTTGAGGCTCGATCTTCCAGGTGCGAGTGCTCGAGCGTTCCAGGTGCATTTTCGACGTTTTCGGGCGTTCGAGGTTTTCGGGTGTTCGAGGTTCGATCTTCGAAGTTCGGGTGTTCGAGTTTCGGACTTCGAGGATCGACGTTTCTGATAATCCTGGGACGCCCTCGTGGCCACGGCTGGATCCGCTTCGAACTTTTGAACAAAGCGCACCCCCAGAGAGGTCCAGGGGAGAGGCTCAGGAAGGGGGTTCGAGGTTTTCGAGCGTTCGGAGTTCGAGGTTTTCAAGAATTTTCGTAGGTTCTCGGCGGTCTCCCATCCTCGGGATGCTTTCCAGCATCGCCGATTTCTGGGGCTTCCCGGATCGTCCCGAAGGGCCACCGGAGCTCCGAGCAATAAGCCGAAAGCCACCAGGGGATAAGTCCCCGGGGGGGATGCATCGACCTTCCATGTTCCCACTGATCGCGGATAGGGGCCCGATACGCCCACATCGCCAGGACCGTGCGCATTCGATGTCAGGGGCTTGTCCCTAGACCCCCCAGATGGGGTCGGAGTTAATAGGGTCGGAGGATCGCGCCGCATCGCCGATGCATCGGCGATGCGGCTCGATGTCGAGTCCGATGTTCTCCACGCCGACGTCGCCGATGCGTCGCCGATGTCGGCGATGCACCTTCGATGCATGGCTGATGCATCGGCGATGCGGCTCGAGCCTCCGAGCCCATCAACTCGGATTCCAGCTGGGAGGCCTCTATTGTCGCCGACTTGCAGCAACAGACGCGTGGGACACCGTGAAACCTGGCTTTCCAGCGCAGTGAGAAGCAGGCCTTACTCGCCTTCAGTATTCTGCGCCTTGCTGTCCCTCCTCCTCCCCTTCCACTGTTCCACCTTCCTCGTTCAGCGGCGCTCCGGCGCCCCCCTGCTGCGCCCCCGCGACGCCTGGACGCCGGTCGTTGTTCGCTGCTCGCTGTTGTCGCCGATCTATCGGCGATGCATCGCCGATTCCAAGTCTAGGAGGCCGCATGCGAGCCCTACCCCACCATCCCACGATTTCTGATGGAGGAAATCGTGGGGTGGTGGGGTAGGGCTCGTGTGTCGAAGCAGCACAAGCGCCATAAGCATAAACTGTCGGCGCTCCGCGCGGATTTCTTGGATCCGCGCTGGGGCCCCCCTTGCGGCGCCTCTGGCGCCGCCCCTGGCGCGTTCCGCGCGCCCGGGAGGGGGGTCCAGGTCACATCCAAGAAACCCGCGCGGAGCGCCACAAGTTCATCTTGATGCCGTTGTTCTTTCTTCTAGTAGGGCTCGCATGTGGCCTCCTAACGTCGACCCCCCCCCCCCGAAGGGAGCCCCCTGGTGCGTGCCCCGGGGTCCACGAGCCGCGAGCCCGGCCCTCGCGGGGGCGGCCGCTCGGGACGAGCCGAGAAGACCAGCCAGAGCGCTTTCGGCGAGGCGCAGCCGCTGGAGGGCATCCCGAGGCTGGAGGCATGTCCCTCTACAGGGGGAAAATTCAAACACAATGCCAAAATACTCTGGGGACTTGTTTGATTGCATTTTTGTTACTATTTCTGAGTGCTTGTTTGTTTTTTATTTTTCACCCAATCAATCCCCCTGCAGGGAGACACGCCCGACCAAAGGCTGGAGATCGAAGAAGGCAAACGGCATGAGCATAAACTTCTGGCGCTCCGCGGGGAGTTGAAGAAGAGAAAACGAAGTTCTTGGTCCGCGTTAAGGGAAATTGCATAAACATGAACTGTTGGCGCTCCGCTTGGATTTCTTGAATCCGCGCTGGGCCCCCCCCCGCAGCGCCTCCAGCGCCGCCCCTGGCGCGCTCCGCGCAGCAGGGTGGGGTCCAGCGCGGATCCAAGAAATCCGCGCGGGGCGCCAAACATTTATGTTTCTGTCGTTTTTTTTGTCTTGACGCGGATCCAAGACATCCGTCTGTTCTTCGTCGACTCCCCGCAGAGCGCCAAAAGTTTGTGCTCATGCCGTGTGTTCTTCCGGGAGAGCCGCCGAGAACCGACGGGAACGTCCGAGAGCCTCGAGCCTCCCCGCGCGCGCACGCGGGTCCGAGAGTCCAAGAGAGAGGCATCGGAGAAAAGTTCGACGTGGGCGCGCACGCGGGGCGTGTCCAGCTCTCGCCACGCCGTCCACGCAGGAAGAGAGAGGGAAAGAGACGAGAGAGAGAGAGAGAGAGAGCGAGAGAGGGAGAGGGAGAGAGGCCGAGAGAGAGAGAGAGAGCGAGAGGTAGACACACAAAGAGAGAGAGGCAGGGGCGGAGACGGAGACGGAAACGGAGAGAGAGGCACATGCTACAAAACATATATACATATATATATATATACTATATATATGTATTACAGTCAAGCAGAGGCAGAAACAGGCAGGGAGAGACAGAGAGAGAGAGAGAAAACATGATCGACCCACGCACCCGGAAAGGAACATAGAAATGTGAGGCATTGCGACGTTTCAAAGACGCTTGATTGGGCGACGGGCAAACGAAATGCTGAGTGTATCGATGTTGATGTACCGTGCCGAGGGCTGTGCTGTGCTGCGCCGTGCTGAACTGCGATGTGCCATGCCGCGATTGTGCTCTATAGCGTCGTGGATCGAGGCATCCTTTGCATCCGAGTCCTGACCGAACTGATCTGGATCTTAAGCTCGAGCTGCCTGAGCACATAGTAGCTGCCCCAGAGCTAGTTGACAGGGGAGCATGCCAGGAGGACGCGCCGCGGAACGTCCCAAGGGACGCGCCAGGCGACTTGCCAGGGGCCGTGCCACGGGGACGCACCGCGGGACGTGCTGAGGGGACGCGCTACGGAACGTGCCAATGGACGTGCCACGAGACGTGCCAGGGGACGCGCCGCGCGACGTGCCAGGGGGACTCGCCACGGGACGCGCCACGGAACGTGCCAAGGAACGTGCCAGGTTGCAATGCTGAGTGTACCGACCTTGATGTACCGTGCCGAGGGCTGTGCTGTGCTGCGCCTTGTTGAGCTGCGATGTACCATGCCGCCATTGTGCTCTATAGCGTCGTGGATCGAGGCATCCTTTGCATCCGAGTCCTGACCGCAGTGGTCTGGAGCTTAAGCTTGAGCTGCCTGAGTACATAGTAGCTGCCCCAGAGCTAGTTGACAGGGGAGCATGCCAGGAGGACGCGCCGCGGAACGTTCCAAGGGACGCGCCAGGCGACGTGCCAGGGGACGTGCCACGTGGACACACCGCGGGACGTGCTGAGGGGACGCGCTACGGAACGTGCCAATGGACGTGCCAATGGACGTGCCACGGGACGTGCCAGGGGACGTGCCGCGCGACGTGATAGGGGGACTCGCCACGTAACAGGCATGATGCTCCGGCTGTGGGGCCGGCCAGGCGGCCCCGGCGGCCCTGGCAGACCTGGCAGATCCTGTGGCCCCAGCGGCCCTGGCGGCCCCAGCGGTCCCGGCGGCCCCGGTGGCCCCGGCGGCCCCACCTAAAGGATCGGCGTGGTTAATAAGTGTTACCGTGAGTTAAAACCATGTTACAACTATGTTATAAAGTCTGTCATAAGTAAGTATAGCTTGTTATAACTAGGTTATGAATTTACTAACTTCGCTAACTTGGTCCCTCTATTTAAGTATAGTTACGCGGAGTTAGAAAAGTTAGCAACTCTGCTAACGTTTAACATATGTTGGAAAAAACAATGACGTGTAGGCTGGTTTCCCTGGTGTTTCGTTTGTTTTCAATGTTGCTATTCGTTTTTCGGCATGGCGTTGCTAGAGTGTTGCCTGACTTCCCCCATGCGAGTCCGATCGGTGCAATTCATTCGTGAATTTCGAACGGTGCTATTGCAAGATTGCAATGTTCATTTGCATATATATGCATGCGCCGTATAGGCTTTTGGCTCAACAGAGGTGGTTTCCGCGCGAGGCGTCATGACCTCCAAGCGTGAACTGAACATACAGAATGTTGTTGGGGAGATGCATGCACTCAAGGCTGCGTATGAGCAGCCAGACGCCCCCGTTACTTCTTTGTTCGAAGAGGTGTGCGCCATAGCGCAGCGGCCTGGCATCGATTGCATCAGGATGGAGAGGATTCATAGCAAATACATGTTCGTGTGCATGGAAAACAGGTATGGGGATGGGGTTGTCCCGAGCGATGTGCTAGATCTGATCGTAAAAATATTCAGGAACGGTTTCAAGAACCCGGCCCTTCAAAATCCAGTGCGCATGGAATTGCATACAGGCTCGGCGGAATATGAGAAGGTCAAAGCGTTCAACGATAAGATAATGAAAGATTCTGCTGGCCAAATGCCTTTTATATGAATGCGAAGCTAAATTCGCAAGCTACACGTGTGGACATACTAGCATGGGGTTGCGTTGTTTATCTGCAGAAGTTCCCGTGCCGCTGAAAGATCCAGAACGATTCGACCGGATTTCACAAGATGGGTTTCTTTCAATGAAGAGGTTGAGGGAAGCGCAGCCCGACTACGCAAAGGCTTGCGATGAGGGCATTGAATGGAAGGTCTTTCGGTATGAATTTGTCAAAGCGTTCCCTTGGATTTCAAACCTTGCCCAGGAAGCAGGCAATGCGGGGCAACAGATCGCACGTTGCGAGTCCCGATTGAGCCTGAAGTTCAAGATCGCATCCATTGCGAACCGTTTGGCTAACCAAGGAGGCAAGATCGGATTGGCCGAGGGTAATTCAAGAGGCGACTCGCGCGGGTTCCCTCTTCCCTGGGGAAATCGACGGATTGGTAACGTATGTGAAAGAGATGTCGGGTGGTTTGGGCGAGCCAATTTTCCTCAGCGAATTGCGGGACTTCTCACGGCATTAACTGCCCAGTGCGTGGTCACAGGCGCCACGGCGAAGAGCCTCGCCGAAGTGAAGATCAAAAACGAGGGGGCTGCGGTGACATTCAAACTCGCATGCGTGAAAGCCATGGCGGCCGCGAGTGGCAAGTACGCCAGGACGGCCATCGATGCTCTTAAGGCCCGGTGACGTGTCCGCGCTGTCTGGTGACAAGAAGGCTACAATTGTTCTGCATGCGGATGAGTTATTGCAGAAGGTGCGAGAGATCGCAAAAAAAAGGCGTTGCGCCAGACACGCTCGCATACGGCACCATCGTAGGGTTGACTGATGTTCGCGTCGTGCACTTCGTATTCAACAAACCAGATGAACGATTGGGCAGCGCCAAAACGTTGCCAGATATTGGCGCCAGCTTCTGTACTGCGTTGGCAACGCATGTGGGCAAACCAGTGGAAAGCCCATGGGGGGTCAAGGCCGCCCCTGCAGCAGCGCCCAAAACGGCTACAAGCTCGGGTGTGAAGGAGTATACTGCGACAGGCGCATGGTCCAACCAGGCAGATAAGTTGTCGGAGAGAGGCTTCGTGTCGAAAGCAAAGCTCTGCTTGGCGAAGGGTGACGACAGGGACAGCGCGTTCGAGTTCGTTGGGGTCGATGCGAAGGGTGTGAAGTTGATGATCGGGAGTAAGACAGTGGTTGAGAGCATTGGCGAGATGCTAAATGGGAAGTACGTCTTGAGCACGACTAAGACAGCTAGGGCAACAGCGATCTCGTCGCAACCCGACCTTCAATTGTTTTGACGACACCCCTCTCTCATATATATATATATACACCCGTCCTCTATTTCATCTGGCTATCCATCTCTATACATATATCATTCTCCCCATCCCTCTCTCGTTCCCCCGCTCGCTCTCTGTCTATGTGTCCCCCGCTCTATGTATTTTCAACATCCATTCGCCCATCCAGTGCTATGCCTCTCGCATGCCCCCCCCCCCCCCCATCCTTCCCAGGAAATAATCGAACAGTTTGCTGACCACGGCCCCATGATGAGCGTCGACTGGCAGTGGTCAATTGAGGAGGCGAAAATCAGAATCGCCTTGGACGACATGTACGCCCAGCATTCAGATTGCTTGAAGGGCATCACTGGCGTAACATCGCCTGTTAAGTATCGGTCTATCACTACCACGCGTGCATTCAAAGCAGGAGAGATAGTGCTTGGCACACTCACTGCGAGCATCGTCATGAAGAAACCCAACGAAGACTCACCAAACGCGAGCGCGCTTGCGAAGTCGTACATGGACCTCAAAGGCACCATTTTCAATATCGCGTTGCTCCCCACTGGCATGAAGGTGCCCAAGGTGCAGGCGAATACGGGCGCAGGGGGCTTGCAAAGGCCCCTGGCCCCTTAGTCATTCCATTGTGGTTCGTGCAGGAGTCGACCCCCGAACTCAATGCAAACATGAAGGTCGCGGCCATGAAGTCCAATGTGGTACCGTCTGCGCATGTGCAGGTGCTGACCAATAAAAGCGACGTCGCGAAGGGAGACGCGCTGATCGTACCGCTGGCATCGCTTGCGCCAAAGCGCAAGGCTGAGGACGCGCCTGCACCCGCAGTGAAGAAGTTTAGGAAGTGACGATGTATGCATACATCTATGCAGTACTTATAAACACGCGTTCGATTGCAATATGGCCATTTGCAAAACGTCGCTCCACCCTCCCATGGCGGCAAACGCAGTGCCATGAGTTATCGCTCACATACCGCATGGACGTCGGCAATCGTTGCCTTGTCCGCAAGCGTTTCCACTCGAGCTTTGGTTTGCAATCATGCCCCTGGCTGTGCAAATGCGCGCTGTCATCGAGGGGGGTGCATTGAAAGACCCATGGGCCCCCCAGACAGATTATCCGAGCGGCTGGTTCGCTATTCTTGGAGTTGTCGAAGAGCGATCGCAAGCTTCAGAACTTCATCGGGGCCCCGAACCCTACAAAGTCGAACGCCCCCCTAGCGCACAACGCTTTCTGTGGTGATCTGATGAAGATGCGGAACGCCGCATGCGACGATGCGATCTGGCAACGCATGAAAGAGACAGACCCGTTGCGTCAGGACGACGCCGATAAGGCCTCGATCGTCAAGATCAATCGGGGTATACTCGATGCGTCTCCGATGCCAGAGACCGTGACTGCATCGTTCCCAGCGGTGGAGTGCACGCACGGCGGCCAGTACTTGAAGCGCGATGCTATCACGTTGGCGTTTCTGTTCGGGTTAAAGGCGTGCAAGAAGGTCTCGACCGAGTGTGCACCTGCTGCTATGGAGTACGTGCGCGTTGCAGCGGTGGCTGCAGCGATCGACGCGCATGACCGCGAGAAGCGAGCCAGGTCCACGTCTGGCGTCACTGGCGCATTTTTGCGACAAGCGTCGCAAGACAGTGTTCATGGCGATGGTGCAGACGGCATGCCGCAACGGGTGCGATATAAAGCCGATGATTGGGAACCAGTATACATCGCTCAAGCTGCACAAAGTCTTCGGGACAACATCACACCTGCCACCGAGGGGGGACGATATGGTTGACGATGGTGATGGCGACGGTTCGCCTGCTGACCAGCCTGGCGAAGGTTCGCCTGCGCGCGGCGTCGATCCAGAGAACGCGGCCGAGTGATCGCGGCTAGCACGCGCTCGCTCGCTCACCGCATGCCTCCCCCCTCATCCCCATCCCTCTCCCCTTTCTATATCGCTCCTCGAGCAACAGTCCGAACTATCAGATTCTGGAGTGCCAGAATCGTGCACCATCACATTTGAGTCAGAAGCGCCAGTGACCTTGCTCGCGACAACGCTCGCGATGCTGTCGCCCGCACTCTTGTCACTGCGGGCGTCGATGCCATTGTCACTGTCCTTGCCGCAGTCGTAGGCGCCGCCCTTGCCACCGTCGTAGTCGCTGCCTCCACCGTCGTAGTAGCCCGCGTCGCTGTCCGCGGGCGTGTCACCGTCGCGGGTGCTGCAGCCCTTGCCGCCGTCGTAGTAGCCATTGCCGCCGTCGTGGTAGCCCTTGCCGCCGTCGTGGTAGCCCTTGTCGCCGTCGTGGCAGCCCGTGCCGCCGTCGTATCCGCTGCCCTTGTCACCGTCATAGTTGCCGCCCTGCACACTTTTTCTTGTTCCACTCGATGTACTTCGTCTGCTGCCGTCGTAGCCATTGCTGATCGCTGCCCTTGCCGCCGTCGTAGTAGCCCGTGCTGCCCTTGCCACAGTCGCAGTAGCCATCGTTGCCCTTGCCACCGTCGTAGTAGCCATTGCTGTCCTTGCCGCTGTCGTGCTTGCCGCTGTCGTAGTAGCCATTGCTGCCCTTGCCATAGTCGTAGCCATCGAAGCCCTTGCCGCCGTCATAGTAGCCCTTGCCGCTGTCGTAGTAGCCGTCGTCGCTGACCTTGCCACCGTCGTAGTAGCCAATGTCGTTGCCCTTGCCGCCGTCGTGGTAGTAGTCATCGCCCTTGTGGTCGCTGCCCTTGCCACCGCTGTGGTAGTAGTCATCGCCCGGGTGGCCGCTGCTGTCGCCACTGCCCTTGTGGTTGTCGTCACCGCCCTTGTGGCCGCTGCAGCCGCTGTGCGTCTCCAGCTTCAGCCTCTTCGTCTCGCGCTCTGTGTCGTCTGCGCGTCGACACTGGCGCTTCAACCCCTTATGGGGGGTATGTGCTATGAACCCTATCCATCCACCCCTTCTCATCCCCTCCGTTCCCCTTTCTCATTCCAAGCTCCTCGTTCATTCAGCTCGGCGAGCGCCGCCGAAATCGCTGACCTCGCGATGGCATCGAGGACCCTCTCGTCGAACGCGGTGCCATCACCGCGACTCGCGAGATGGTCCACGAGGGACCTTGGGATCCATGGCATTTGGATGTCCCCCGATGGGCCCTGGGAGGGCCGCGGGGGGACGTGGCCCTGCATGGGGCCTCGGAGTTGAGCACAAACGGCGGTGAACCCCTCAGTCGTCGCCGTCGTCGTCGTCGTCGGCGTCCGTCGTCGGCGTCCGTCGCCCGTCGTCTGCCGTCGGCCGCCCATCGTGTTTCACGTTTGCATTAGGGGGTGCATGCAGCTAGTATAGCAACACGCATGCGTTGCGGTAGACCGCACGGGGTTGCATGGCGCAGAAAAAAAGGACAGTGCACGCATGTTGCATACGATTGCATCGACCATCCTCAGCAGCCTCACCCCCATACCCTCATCCGTTGCCATTTTTCAGGCCCAAGCGTTTGGGCCTTCGCGTCAGTGCGGCGCTGCACCACGCGCAGCCCCACCAGCGCAACCAGCAGCGCACCACGCGCAGCAGCACCCGCGCAACCAGCATCGCACCACGCGCAGCAGCACCAGCGCCATGGACGAAGCTGCGGTGGCGCTCCTCCTGGACGCGGCGGAGGACCTCAACCGCCGCCGCCGCGGCGACGGCGCTGCCGAGCCGCAGCCAGCGCTGCGGGTGCCAGCGCCGCCGCCGCCGCCGAAGCCGAAGTCGAAGTTCGGGCCGCGGCAGCCTGCGGCCCCGCCTGAGGCGAAGCACTACGGGCCGCGGCCGCCGCCGACCGCCCCGCCGCCGAAGCACGCGAGGCAGTGCACGGCGGACCAGCTGCTCGACATGTTCGACATGGCGCCCGCGATGAGCCCGAGCATGAACCAGATGCACGGCCTGCAGCACTTCGTTCAAGACGACGGCGATTACGGCGACATGGGCTACCACGACGGTGACAAGGGCGGCGCGCACGACGGCGGCAAGGGCAGCGGCTACGACAGTGGCAAGGGCAGCGACATAGGCTACTACAGCGGTGGCATGGACAGCGCCTACGACGGCGGCAGGGGCAGCGGCACGGGCTACTACTACTATGGTGGCACGGGCAGCGCCTATGACGGTGGCAGGGGCACCGGTGGCAAGGGCAGCGATATGGGCTACTACATCGGCGGCAAGGACAGCGCCTACGACGGTGGCAAGGGCCGCGACTACGACGGTGATGCGCCACAGCCGAAGAAGCGCCCATGCAAGCGCTATGGCTACTACGAGCGCGAGGGCGACGACCACTACTACCACAGCGGCGACAAGGGCAATGACTACTACCACAGCGGTGGCAAGCACGATGACTACTACCACAGCGGTGGCAAGCACGGTGGCAAGCACGACAGCAGCAGCTACTACGGCAAGCGTGGCCGCTACTACGACAGCAGCCAGAACGACGTCGGCTACCACGACAGCGGCCACGACGGCGACAAGGGCAGCGACCACAAGGGCTACTACGACGGTGGCAAGGGCAGCGGCCACAAGGGCGACTACGATGGTGGCAAGGGCAGCGGCCACAAGGGCGGCGACGACGACTACTACGTCCCGCGGCCGCGCGGTGGCAAGCACATCCGCCTCGCCAAGGCCCTGGCGGTGAAAGAGCTGGTCGAGGGCTTCGATGGCTACGACTATCAGCAGATGGAGTACATCGAGTGGAACAAGAGGCTCCACGCGCATGTGTGGAGGGAGGCCCAGCGCGCGTGGCGCGATGCCAACTTGTCGTAGGACAGTTGCTACCGCGACGGTGGCAAGGGCCGCGTCGGTGGCTACTACAGCTGTGGCCACGGGCTGACACGACGGCGGCAAGGGCTGCCGCGACTGGCGGCAAGGGCTGCCACGAGCTGCCACGACGGCGGCCAAGGGCTGCAGCGACAGGCGGCTTTGGGCTGCCACGACGGCGGTCAATGGCTACAGCTACGGTCACGGCAGATCATCGCTAATTCTAGGCTCACGCGCTGCCTCCAGATCTCTTCGCAATCGCGACTGCGAGAACAGTTTCCCCCCTCCTCTCCTTCTGAAGCGATCAGAGGCTCAGTTGTCGTATATGAGTTTTGCATATACGACAACTGTGTCGTATATGAGAAACTCATATACGACAAACTCGGTGTGATAGCGTTGACGACAGCGCTGTCGTATATGGTTTTCTCATATACGACAAAGTTGTCGTATATGAGTTTCTCATATACGACAGCGGGGTGGTCGGATCACAGTTTCCTGGCGGTGAGTCCTGGTGGCGACGATTTGAGCGGTCTTGGATCATTCCAGGGGTGAAATTTGGGTCGACGGGTTTGCATTTGGGGTCGTTCGTGATCAGTTGATAGTATACACCTCCCGCTCCTGTAGTTGACGTCTTGTCTAGAATCCACAGGTGTGGATCTGCTGTGGATAAATGAAGCGGACGCGATGATAGTTATCGGCCCCACGGCGCGTGCGCAGATACACACCGCCACAGGGGCCACGAGCCGCAAAAACAAAAACGGCGCAGCATCATCCTCGCATTATCGCCCCCGCAGCCCGTCCTCCATGGCCCCTCCTTTGTTGCCCCCATCGCCCGTCCATCGTCGTCCTCCAGCGTTCGCTCATCATCCGTCCATCGTCCTTCCCTCGTTGCTTCTATCTGCCGCCGCTCGTTTCCCGCCGTCACCTCATCGCCTCATCATCAGCATCGTCATCGCCACCGCCGCAATCGGTCTTCGTCGTCGTCGGTCACCACCGTCACCACCACCTTCGCCACCGTCGCCATCGTCACCAGCTCTCCTCCACCGCCTCGTCCCATTCCCAGTGTTCAGTCGACGCTATCAGATATCCAGGTCCTCGTTCGCTCGAGCTCATGTGCCCCCCCCCCGCCCCGTGTCATCTCGTTTTCTCGTTGTGGTGTGTCGCATTGCCCTCGTGGTCGCCGCCGCCGTCGCCGCCGCCGTCGCCGTTGCCGTTGCCGTCGTCCCCGTCGCCGTCGTCATCGCCGTCGTCGTCGTCATCGTCGTCTTCGTCGCCGCCGTTGTCGTCGTCGCCGTCGTCGTCGTCGGCGGCGCCGTCGTGCGCCGACCCCCTCCAGAGCGGCACCGTCCTGCGCGCGCCCCCTCCGCGGCCAGGGGGGCCGGTTCGCGACGGCGGCGGCGACGGCGACGATGGCGACGACGGCGACGGCCACGAGTGGGAGCATGAGATAACGATGGCGAGGAGAGTGCGGACGGACAGGATGTGCGGCACGGGAGGTGGTTCAAACTTAGTGCAACGAATGAGAGGGCGGGTGGAGGGACGGCGATCAACGTTGATGTTGTGGAAGGATCTCCAGGATGGCATACGACGAATGCTGCGGTGGGGAAGAGGGGCGGATTGCGATGATGAGTATAATGGTGATGACGACGAACGATGATGATGATGACGATGATGATGATGAGGATGAGGATGCCGACGATGACGACAGTGACGGTGATGATGATGATGTGAGGCGGCGGCGAACCACGGCGTCGGTGCCGACGGCGGTGCGAATGTGAGAGGGGGGATGCATCATGTGATATTGCATTGTGCGACTAAGTCGCAATATGCATCTCGGCCGCAGCCGTTGCGGTACGCGGGGCGCGTCTCTCTCGCGCGAGGCGTCTGCGCGCCGTCGTGCGCGACATGCCTGCGATGTCCGCCCAACTCAAGGCGCTACGGGCCCACCGCCGTCGCGAGGGCAGGGCGGACTTCAACGCCGCGCTCGCGGCCACCGTCAGGCACGTGAGATACACTAAATCACAGGCGAAGAAGAACGAAAAGGAGGTTGGGCTCGTTATGTAGCCTGTATGTTTAGTAGTGTTAGCTACTATACTGACTTGCAGTACGTTGCATGTACATGTGTGTTGATACACGCGTGTACGAATCATATTGTATTGCGTTGCTGTGATTCGATTCGACACCCCAATCGATTCGTGTGTTACAGGGTTTGAATGTTTTCAGGTGTGGGTTGGTAGGGCCGCGTTCACGCCATATCGCCCCCCTCCCCGAAAGGTAGATGCGGCGTTCAATAAGCTGGAGCGAGCCATGAATCAGGCGGAGGCCGCCGAGGAGGTGTTCCGCATGGTTTTGCGGGAGGCAGAGGTGTGGAGGAATGTGCACATTCGTGCAACTGATCGCCTCGTTGCAGTGGGTGGCCTCACGCGGGCGCGGGGCCGCAAGGCCCTTGGCGTCGCGTAGTACGCTCTAGCAGCTTTGCGGGGTTCGCTACAGGGTAGCGGGGTAGCTACTAGGGTAGCCCATGCGTGCAAACGCATTCATCGTATCGCTTGTGGCGCTGCGTGCAAAAATGCAACGTCATGCACGTGTGGGGTCGCACGCCAGTGGGGTCTATAGGGCGGCGCTACGGCGGCGATCGAGCCTTTCGTAAGCATATTGGCCCAAGGTGTGCGTGTGTGTGTGTGTGCGCGCGCAGGCCCTTGCACGTAAACTGTTCTGGTTGCAATGGTGAAGTCCACCAAGCAGAAGGCGATGGAGGCACAGGTTCGCCATGAGCTTAGGGGGGAGCGTGAGGAGCGGGCTCGCCAGAAGAAAGAGATTGCCAAGGCTGCGAACAAGGATGTGGCGTCGACTCGCTCCCGCGTGAAAACACTGACCAAGAAGGCGTGCATGCGTTTAACAACGTATTGCTAATTAAGTTTCCCGCCCCATAACAACGGCCATCCCCCACCCTGGCCCCCAGCAGCCTCAACAGGCAGATGTCGACTACGCCGCGTTCCCCAAGGCGAAGGATGAGTGGATGAACTCAATTCTGGACCGTGAGGCTGCGATCGGGTCGCACAGCGTCGCAGTCGCATGGCTTGTGCATGCGAAGTCCATGGACGTGGCCTGATCCCGAGTCGGATCGCGCATTAGAAATGCAAGCTGTAAAGCCGTGCGTCGTGTGTCGAACTATCTTGCATCTGTTGTATGTAACATCATGCACATGATTGCAGACGATCCCGTTTGTGGTTTGCGGTCTGGCCGCAGAGTGGTAACGACGACAGCGAAGCAGGGGAGGGGATGCGCGGATGAGGGTGATTGGCGACGGCGTGGGGGGCCGTGCGATTGTTGCCCCCCCCCCACCGCGGCCGGGCCGCCCTGCAATTGCATGTGATGTTGCAGTTGGCATCTTATCCGTATCCCATGTGGCTCGCGAGTCTGACGCTCGCGATGCCCACTTGCCATGTCGCGATCTGTCGCGCCATCTACTTGCGTTAACTACGCAGTGACGTCCGTGCCAAACCTTATCGTTGAGCTAAACCATATGCACGAATGGGTGCAAACTCAGATAAGCTGCGGGTTGGATCCCGCCGCAGTGGCCAAGTGTCAATTTGACCAGTTGCTCCTCAAAGTTGACCATCTGGGAAACTTGAGCACCGATGACGCGTCACTCCTCGCGAATGCCATTCGAGACAATGCGCTGGACCACTGGAGCTCGCGAGAGCTTGCCCAGCTTTGCTCGGCCGTTGGTAACAAGACTGGCTTGCTGGGATACACCAGCGGTTCTAAGAAGTGGCAGGAGGTAACCATCTCCCCTAAATGCCTCACAGCGACTGAGCTCGCTAAGTTGAAGGGGGGACTTATCAGGGAAGGCGTGTGTAAACATTGTGGTCAACCGTGCCGCGCTCATTGGCATGCATGCATTATCAGAAAAAAGTACGGCGCGAGTGGCGGCTGTGGTGGCACATGCCGTTGGGAAATGTGGCAACGCAGATGCGTGGATGAAACTATTGAAGGATGTGAAGAAGAAGTTGGGCGCAGCTGTCGCTGCGAAAGCGCGGGCCAAACGCGGGTACAGGACGATCTGGGCTTATGACACCATCGACCAGATGCATAGCGAGGCATGGCGGGGAGAGGCGCATGACGACGCCGAAGGCCCATGCATGGAGGACATGGGTGCCGACGAGCCCGAGTTCGCGCGAGGGTCTTCCAGCAAGACCAGGAAGACGACCACCGTTGAGCCCGTCGCGCCCCCCCACGCCAAGGCCGCGATGCCAGATGACGGTTGGTGGGCAGATGCAGATGTAACAGAACATGTTCGGGGGGCAGTTGGCCGCGGCGCTCGTCGCCAATGCGGCACTCCATGGAGGACATGCAGCTGGGTCTGCAGGAGCGTCTACAGGGGTGCACTCAGGGGCATCTTCAAGGGGCTGCCCTCTGGAGCCACCAAAGGCGAAGCTCCCGCCTCGTGAGGAGCCAACGCTCGGCAAGTCGGCGGCGGCCGAGCCGACAGTTGATGACGAAGAGCCCGATGCCAACCTGAGCGGCGAGGAGGCCGCCCTGCGCAAGCTGCTCGCCACCAAGGCGAAGGCGGCGGCCGCGGCGACGGCCGCGCGCAAGCGCCCCGCCGCGGCCGGCGACGCGGTCGCCGATGCCGCCGAAGCAGATGCATCAGAGGATGCAGAGCAGCCGAAGAGCACGGGCAAGGGCAAGGGCAAGGGCATCAAACACAAGCACAAAGGCAAGGGACACGGCAAGGGCAGCAAGAGCACGGGCAATAGCACGGGCAAGGTCGTCGCGAAGAGGCCCTCAAGCCACGTCGCGAAGCCGAAGGTGCTGCCGCCGCCTGCGAAGGCGGGGAACCTCCACTACAGGGCTGGCTACGCTCTGACCCAGAACGACAATCAGGTACATCGCCCCGTAGTGGGGCGGAGCGACAAGAGGATCAAGTGGGGCCCTGGCGTGCGCTCGCGCGCTGAGGCGTGGTCCGCTGCCTTGGCGTTCATCGACGATCGGTCGTAGGCCAGCACATCTCATTGTTTGTTGTTGCAGCGATGGATTCGCTTGTGCATCTGTGGTGTAAAACAAACACGGTGCGATCATCGCATCCTGTCTCACTCGTGTCGATTGCGTTGCGGTCATCGCATATCGCACCAGTCCGTAAGCATTTTGGCTGGCATGGCGTCGGGTCCGCGGCCGAGGCGGTCCCGAACACACTCCGAGGCATTAGTTGAGGTCCACCGCGGCCCGTATGTTTCCCAGGCAGCATTGTCTCACGTGCTCACTTACGTTCGTGACAATGGGTTGCCAGACGCTGTCTCGCGGGGGCCCCAATATAGGGCACATGAGAAACATGTGGTCAGTGATCGTAACACATATGGCCTTATATTGAATGGCATGCAGATGCCTGTTGGCGACGATCACGGTGGGGGCACATTTGAGAATTGGGTGTGTAACCCAGGGGCGTTCTTGTACGCCATATGCAAGAAAAGCGGGCCGTTCTGGTCATTGATGCGCCAACAATTGCAAAAACACCCATGTCCTTTAGTTGTGCCATGGAAAATCGTCCTTTATTTCGATGGTATATCGCCACGCGACCCTCTCGCGAAAGGCAAATACTACCGTGGTATGGATGCTGTGTACTGGTCTTTTGCCGAATTTGACGAACACTTACAAAACGAAGATCTATGGTTCACCCCCAGCACCGCGCGCGTTGCCAAGGTGAAAGATATGCCTGGGGGCATCGGGCAATCGATCCGCATGATGCTCAGCGAGCTCTTTTTTTAATAGATCGGGTGGCGTTAACTTTGACAACGGGGGTTACGCTGGATGTATCTGCGCTGGGTGACGCAACAACATACGCAACGATAGTTGCGAGATTGGCGTGTGTTATAGGAGACGAGGAGGCATTTATGGAGCTTCATATGAACAAGAGGCGCGCTGGCTCTTAGCCCTGCGCAATTTGCAGGAACGTCCTTAACAAGAAATTCGGCTACACGCAAGTCGACAGTTCGGGGACACGCGTTGATGATACCTGCCTTGACAAAGGCAAACTCGCATACAACACCGGCGCGACAGTCGTCGCGATCTTGGAGAGGTTGCGCCCTGATTGGGAGAGGTACCAGCGAGACGAGCTCACAGACGCGCAGTACACATCTGCGACGCAGGTGAAAGGTTGGAAGTTCCATCCAACGCATGTCGCACTGGACCCGTTTCTTAGATACTTGGTGATGACATTCCTCTGCTTCGATTGGATGCACGTATATTTCGCTAGTGGCATTTTTGATCGGGAAGTCAGGGCCCTCCGAGAGCACAAAGATTTCAAGAAACTGTGCAGTGCCGACGACCTCCACGATTACTTCACGAAGTGGACATGGCCATCCAAACACCACTCTGCTGCAACAGTCTGGGAAACGGGGGGCTCCCAGGCGAGTGCCTCGCAAGAGCTATCTGCGATTCCCGTGCTGGCTCTATACATCAGGCAAGTCATTGCCAGTGCACCATCATGCGATGCAGTCGCACACCAGATAGCAAGCATGCTGGCGTTATGTGACGCCGTGGATGTCATTCTCTGCGCGTCGAGGCGATGGCCATGCACGCGCGGCGAGGTTGAGTCAGCAGCGTTGAAACATTTGGAGCTTCACCAGCGCGCATGGTGCAAGTATTGGGTGTATAAGCATCACATGGCTATCCACTTGGCTGATATGTTTGAGAGGCATGGTGCTTTATCATGTTTTGTCCAAGAGCGGAAGCACAAACACGTCAAAATATTTGCAAAGGACCACCTGTGCAAGACGAGGCCCGAAAAGGCTGGAATGATCCAGCTCACGGCTCAGCACATGCATGATATACAGAACATCCGCGGGCTGTCACTGGAGTGCGAGTTCGAGTGCGCCGCAGCTGCAAGCAAACGTTTGTTGAGTGCTTTGCAGCAGCTGCGGCCAGGCACGCATGCAGCAGTCTCGACAATTGAAGCGCACACCGAACATGGAGGGAAAATCAAACGCGGTGACATAGTTTTGATGGGTCGCGATCGTGGCCACGTTGCAGTCCAAGTGTGGTTCCACGTGAAATGCGACGGCGATCCGCCGCAGAGCTTAGTTCAGATTCTGATTACAAAGCACGTGCATGCGAGCGAACACTTGTCTAGGCATGTCATCGATGATGCCCGCGATCCCGTTCTCATCCCCTTCCGTTCGTTGAAATCTCCAGTGGTTTACAGGAGAGTTGGCGATCATATCACGTGCATTTGGCCGGTGGAATACCGTAAATTGTTCTGTTAGGCGCATATCTATATAAACATCGATATGCAAAGAACACAACATGCAATCTCCAAAAAAACAAAATGCACGTTCCAAAAACACCTCACGTACAAGCCAAAAAACGAACATGTCACTCTAAAAACTCCAACACGGTAGCTAGTTATAACGAGTTACTAACTAGTTATAACTCCAGAATTATTACTAACCGAAGCGTTCCTTCAGGCAGGGGGCCCCGGCGGCCCCGGCGACCCCGGCGACCGCCCCGGCGGCCCCGGCGGCTCCGGCGGCCCCGACGGCCCCGGCGGCCACAGAGAGGCCCCGCGGCCCCGGCGACCCCGGCCGCCCCGGCGGCCCCCGCGGCCTTGGCAGACCTGGCGGATCCTGTGGCCCCGGCAGCCCTGGCGGCCCCGGCGGCCCCGGCGGTCCCGGCAGCTCTGGCGGCCCCGGCGACCCCGGCGGCCCCAGCGATGATCCCGGCGGCCCCGGCGGTCCGAGCGAACCGGACAGAGAGAGAGAGAGAGAGAGAGAGAGAGAGAGAGAGAGAGAGAGGCAGGAAGAGGAGGAGGAGGAGGAGGAGGAGAAGGAGGAAGAAGAAGAGGACAATGGAGATGAGGAGGATTCGACAGTGACGACGACGACGACGATGACGATGACGATGACGATGATGATGACGATGATGACGATGACGACGATGACGATGACGATGACGACGACGATAATGATGGTGGTGTTGGCGGTGGTGATGATGACGATGTTTACGATGGTTGTGACGATGCCGCGGATGACGATGCTGATGATGATGAAGGCGATGATGATGATGTTGATGCTCATGGTGCTTGTGACGACGATGGTCACGACGATACTGCCGACAAATATAGTTGTGATGATGATGGTGATGATGATTGCGATGATGATGGTGATGATGATGACGATGGTGGTGATGATGATGACGATGATGAGAACGACTACGAAAGGGGGGGGGGGAAGGAGGAGGGGGGGGGAAGGAGGAAGAAGTGGAGGAGAAGGTGGAAGCGGAGGGGGGCGTGGAAGAGGAACAGCAGCGGCGCGATGGATTGTTAGGACCAGGGAAGGAGGGGGGGGGGAGAAGGGGGGGAACAAAAGGAGAGGGGAGAGGGCGCTGACGAGGAGGAAGGGGGAGCCCGCAGGCTCAGGGTGGCAGGGAGACGAGGGGGAGGATATAGGAGCACAGCAGAAAGGCAAGGAGAAGGAGGAGGAGGAGCAAGAGCAGGAGGAGGATGATCGAGAAGAGACACGCCCGGCCAGGGCACAAGAAGACTCCAGTCCGCAAACGTTTCCTGTCAATCCAGTCAATGTGCGCGGGGGCCTCTTCGTGGAAATCCAGTCCTTGGGCAGGCTTCGGGAGCTCAGGCCCAACCTCCCCCTCCTGCTCCTGCTGCCACCCTGCCCCCCCCCTCTCCCTCACTTTGATGATGATGACGACGACGACGATGGCGACGATGACGATGGCGACGGTGATCATGATGATGATGATGCTGATGATGATGATAATGACGATGATGACGATTACGACGACGACAACGACGAGGACGACGATGACGACGACGACGACGACGACCTTCGGATGCCCCAGACACAGCCTGCAGAGAGACGCCCTTGCTTGAGACGCGCGCGGGGGGACACAATGCCCCCTGAGCGTTTACAGTCGCACTTGCAAACCTCGCTTGGTCATGCTCATGTTTTCTGTCATTGCGAGGCTTTGCTGGACTCTTGGGCGTAAAGGTCATCTCTTACAGTTCACTTGGCATGCGTTTGCCTTCGTAAGCGGCTTGTGCTTATGCTCATTGGCACCCCGCGCGCGATGGGCGGGGCTTGGGGACTGCAATCGAGGCTCAATTTTTTAAATTGTGAAAATTTGTAAAAAGCGGCCTCGCAGCGCCAGAGGCAGCCAGGGGAGGGCCGCCAAGGCTCCCCCTTCCCAGCGCCCGGGCGCAGCGCCCGCGCCCATGGCCTCCGGGTCTTCGGCGCCCGGGCCCAGCGCCTCATGGTCTTCCGCGCCTGGGCCCGGCGGCGGCGGCCACCTGGGCGTCCTCTCGGTCGAGGCTGTTGGCGCGGGGCATGTCTTAACCGGCTTGTGCGCCCCCAGCGGGATGAACCATGGGCGCCCGATGTGCGCGAAGCTCCAGAGCTGGCCTCTGCGCGGAGCGCGTGGACGTTTTCCTGTAAGTGTCCGGATGGCCTTCGGCAAACACCGCGCGGGCGCTGCGCCAAAGTGAGGGCGCGTCGCCAACGATTGTTCATTTTGACATTGGCCCGGGCACCGCCGGGATCAAATGCAAATCTTTCTTTTGGGGGGGCGTTCGCACCATTGAGGCGAGCGTTTGTGGCCGTCTGGGGGCCGCGCCGCTCCCGCATGCGGATGGCGGCGCCCCCCCCCCCCCCCCCCTGCGCTCACACGGGCATTTTGCCGGCTACTTCGCACCCTTGCACGCGCTCAGCCCCAGCCACAGCGCCTGTTGCGCCGCGCTGCCGCCGCCGACCTCTGGTTTCACAGGGGCCCCTGGTCGCCGCAGCTCAGCGCTGGCCGCGCCGGCCCGCTCATGCTCGTCCCCGACGGCCTCTGAGTGGCTCCTCCCCTCCTCGTCTTCCGCGGCCGCCCTCGTCTTCTGTTCCCTCCTGTGCGCGCGCCGGGCAATTAATCCGGCACATGGACTCCTATCGCTGGAGCGTCTTTGCGCTTCGCCGTTGACGGAAAAATGTTTGACGCGCTTCCGCATGACAGATGTGTCAGCTGCGGACTGGGACTCCCGGGATGGAGCTGCTCTCGAAGGGCGGCGGTTTGCAAGCCGTGTCGGAGGAGCGGCCAACGCGCGGTCCCACAACTCCAGCCACGACGCGGCGCCCCCCCGCGTCGGCTGGAAGATCTTCGGGGAGGGCCCCGCGCAGGCAAGGTTCACAGTCGTCCGAAGGGGAGCGCGGGCGCCGGCGCTCGCACGCGCCGCGGCGGAGGCGGCCTCCTCCTCGCCAGGCGCGGCCTCCAGCACAGGCGGTGCCGCCGCTTCTTCTCCGCCAATGGCGTCGCCAAGGCCGCGCGGCGCCTGCGCCGGCTCGGGCACTTCCGCCGCGTTCTCTGGGACGGCCGGCGCCTGCGCTGGCGCCGCCGCCGGCGGTTCTCCGCCGCCGGCGCTGCCGGGGCCGCGCGTTGTCTGCGCCGAGGAGAGCGACGAGGAAGACCTGCCAGTGGCTGCCAGGGCATGTCTTGCAGCATTTTGGCCTGGCGAGGGCGCAGCGGCGCGCTCAGCGAAAGTGGCGGGCTTACTAGACAACTGCCTAGCCCGGCCGGGCAATTGAATACCCCCCCTGCTCCAGCTGTCCTGTCATATTCGCCCGTGCTGCCACTCGTTTCGCCTGCCCCCCCATTCGTTCCTTGTATTTTCCTCTCCGTGCCCCGCCGAGGCCCCGCAGCGCCGCGGCGCGCTAGAGCGCGCTTGGATTTGCGCGCGCACGCAAATATTCCAAGACGGAACTCTCTGAAGAATAAGAGCGCGGGCGTCGTCGTAAAAGAAGATGCAGTTGCGCTTTGACCTCCTGCTATCCTGCCGCCCCGGACCCTGATCCCCGGAGGTCCCTTCCTGAGGCCCCAGTGGCCCCAAGTCCCTTCAGGTCTTCGGAGGTTTCCGGAGGCCCCCCTTGAGGTTCCCAGAGGTTTCCGACGTGCCGAAAATTAGCATTGGAAAACGTCCGGAAACTTCTTTCGTCGATCTTTGAGGGCCGGGGCAAAACTCGGCAGGCGTTAGCCGCCGACGCCGGCGGCCGCCGTGGTGAGGCCGCAGTGCCTCGTCGGGGCTGCCCCTGCGCCCTCGCTCGCTCGGTTCGCCCCCCCCGAGGGGCCGTCGGACAGCCGGGCGCCGCCGACGACGACGCCAGCGCCGCCGACGACGGCGAAGGGGCCGCCTCCGAGCGCCCTGGGATCGCGCCCCTGCTTCGCGTCGCTGCCCCTGGGCCGCGCCTCGCTGCAGGACCAATGGGGGGGGGGCAAGGGGGGGGGGAGGATGGGGGGGGGGGGGAGGAGGACCAGGAAGGCGACGACGACGACCCCGACGAAGACGAGGATAATGACGATGATGGTGATGAGGTTGATGATCATGATGATGATGACGATGATGATGATGATGATGATGATGACGAGGGCGCCGACGACGACGAGGACGATTGATGGTGGCGGTGCTAATGCTGATGCTGATGATGTTGATGATGATGCTGAGGACGATGAGGATGATGACATTGGCGACGACGACGACGACGATGCTGATGATGATGAAAGCTTATGATGATGAGGATACTGGTGATGCTGGTATTTCTGATGATGTTGGTGACAATGATGCTGCTGATGATGATGGGGGGAATGATGACAATGATGATGGAGATGGTGTAGAGGATGGTGATCATGCTTGCGGCGAAGACGATGATGATGATGACGATGACGATACGGATGATGATGGTGATAATGATGACGATGACGACGACGACGACGATGATGATGGTGGTGATGACGATGACGACGATGATGATAATGATGGCGATGACGATGACGATGATGAGGACGACGATGATGACGATGACGATACGGATGATGATGGCGATGATGATGACGATGACGATGACGACGACGATGGTAATGATGCGCGCATGCACCAGCTCCGGCATCATGTCGTCACTGCGCGACCTGGTGGGCTCGGAATCTGTGTCGCAGCGTTACTTTTTCGTGAGTGCACTAAAGTCACTGTACCCAGTGCCAGAGCTCATCGTACATGACGATGCATGCCACGTGCATAGGTTCAGCGCGGCACGCGAGTCCCACTCGGCCCACGCAGCCGCGATCGCCCCGCCGCGCTTGAAGTACTGCGTGGATGATTTTCACGCGACGGGCCACACTGATGCATGGTGTCTGGCAAATTGCCACCCGCAGAACCCGTCTCTGGCCCAGCTTGTGCAAAGGTTTCGGTCCAGCGTGTGCGAGTTTACGTTCACGTGGTTGAGCCAGTACAAACACCAGACCAAGCATATGAGCAAGTTCGGTTGTTGCTTGTTCCTACTGGATATGGCGGACGCTCACAATGAGCGTGTCCGCGCGGGCAGGACTGACCACCTGCCGAATGCACGCCGGGTCGCGGGGTAGAGCCGCGGGATAGCACCCGGCGGAGTCCACAAACAGCAGAATGATGCGGCGCGCAATACCTCGCCCTTTGCTCCGCATTCACCCACTCTGTATCCGCATTCGTCATTATCCAGTTGCGCTGCCGCGAGATCCCGACATTGCGCCTGGGCGAACGCCTGTTGAGGATCTCGGACGGCGGGCGCCACGGAGGGCGGATGCTACGGCCGCCCCTCCATGCGTCCCTCTGCTCTCCCCGTCTTCCTCAGCCCACTATTCACCATTACTCCATGCCGATTCTGCTCGGATGATGTCCCGCCCTCCTGCGCGTATTGTTTTTAACACCAGGTTCTCGTGATGGTTTGTTCCAGACATGTTCGGCCATTTTGACGGGCTTTGTCGCTTCGGCGACCGCCGCACTCTTGCCTGCACCCTCTGCCACTATCCCATGTGAGGATTGCTTGCGTCTCAACCTCGAGTCTGGCGGCCCCGGCGACCCCGGCGGCCCTGCGCGACGGCCCCGGCGGCCCCGGCGGCCCCGGCGGCCCCGGCGGCCCGAGCATGCCCAGCGGCCCCGGCGGGCCCGGCGACCCCGGCGGCTCCGCCGACCCCGGCGGCCCCGGCGGCCCTGGCGGCCCCGGCGGCCCCGCGGCCCCGGCGGCCCCGGCCCGGCGGCCCCGGCAACCCCGGCGGCCCCGGGGACCCCGGCGGCCCCAGCGGCCCCGGCAACCCCAGCGACCCCGGCGGCCCCGGCGGGCCCGGCGCACCCAGCGGGCCCGGCGACCCCGGCGGCCCCAGCATACCCAGCGGGCAGAAGGAGCAAGCGACCCCGGCGGCCCCGGCAAGCCCCACAGCTGGAGCATCATAAGTCCCACGGAACGCGCCACAGAACGTGCCAAGGAACGTGCCAGATTGCAATGTTGAGTGTTGAGTGGGTCGATCTTGATGTACCGTGCCGAGGACTGTGCTGCGCTGCGCCGTGCTGAACTGCGATGTGCCATGCCGCGATTGTGCTCTATAGCGTTGTGGGTCGAGTCCTCCTCTGCATCCGAGTCCTGACCGAACTGATCTGGAGCTTAAGCTCGAGCTGCCTCAGCACATGGTAGCTGCCCCAGAGCTAATTGACAGGGGAGCGTGCCAGGAGGACGTGCCGCGGATCGCCCCGAGGGACGCGCCAGGCGACGTGCCAGGGGATGTGCCATGGGGACGCACCGCGGGACGTGCCAAGGGGACGCGCTACGGAACGTGCCAATGGACGTGCCACGGGACGTGCCAGGGGACGCGCCGCGCGACGTGATAGGAGAACGCGCCACGGGACGCGCCACGAAACGTGCCAGGGAACGCGCCAGGTTGCAATGTTGAGTGGGTCGATATTGATGTACCGTGCCGAGGGCTGTGTTGTGCTGCGCCGTGCTGAACTGCGATGTGTCATGCCGCGATTGTGCTCAATAGCGTTGTGGATCGAGTCCTTCTTTGCATCCGAATCTTGACCGAACTGATCTGGATCTTAAACTCGAGCTGCCTTGGACACGTCAAAACACGCGGTTCCAGCTCAGGACCACCATGTTAGATAATTACCCCCCTGGGTGGCGTGGACACGTGAAAACACGCGGTTCCAGCGCGGGGCCACCATATTAGATACACCCCTTGGGCGACCTGGGCACGTGAAAACACATGGTTCCAGCGCAGGACCACCATTTTAGACACCGACAGGTGAAACACGAGGCTCCAGCTCGGGACCAACATGTTAGATACCCAGTTGGGTGGCCTGTTCACCTGAAAAGACGCGGCTCCAGCGCGGGACCACCATGTTAGATACCCACCTGTGTGGCCTGGACAAGGGAAAACGTGGTACCAGCTCGGGACCACCATGTTAGATACTCACCTGGGCGCCGTGGACACGTAAAGCGACGTGGTTCCAGCTCGGTCAAAACATGTTAGCTACCCCCCTGTGTGGCCAAGGAAATCCGGGAAACAACAAGCGAATTACTCGAGACATCCTCGAAATTCCTGCGCGCAGGAAGCGGCACGCGCGAGACATCCTCGGGATTCCTGCGCGTGGGACTTGAAAACAAACATTTCGCTTGAGACATCCTCTGAATTCCTCCCGCCCACGAGGCCCCTGCTCGAGACATCCCCCAACTCTGCAAAACCAGCGTTTCGCCAGAGACATCCTCAACCAATTCTGCAAAACAAGCGTTTCGCTCGAGACATCCTCAATGTTTAATTCGCCGGCCCTACGCGACCTCCCCAGAGGAGCCCAGGATCTCTGTGAGAGATCGCGCCTCCATCTCATCACATATAAAAGCAGATCGCACTCGTAAAAACACAGCATAAGATCTACTTTTATGAAATGTTACGATGAAGTAGCATATCGTATAGATACGAAAACATATAGTTCGACGTATATTTCACTACGTGTTTCCATGTTGAATTCAATTTGGGCGATTATGTAGATGTCTCTCCTGTGAGGTGCAGTGTTTCACTGTGTGTTCTAGCAATACTACTACTCAAAATATGGTTCGCTGGCCTCCGCTCGTTTATCATCTCATCCACTTCGAAAGTTCCCTGTGCCACCCCACAAACATATTCCCCCCACCCCCCTCAAGGAGAATAATGATGGAAGGAGGAAGGGGAATGTAAGGAGGAAGGGGAATATAAGGAGGAAGGGGAATGTAAGGAGGAAGGGGAATGTAGGAGGATCGGCTAACGTGTTGCATCAGCATTGCACTGCATTGCAGCATGATGTTTGCGCGACTCGCAGCAGCATTCTGGTTCGAATGTCTCCAGGAAGCTCTCCCTCACCGCGATCAGGGGGGTTCCACGACATTCGCCAGTGGGTGAGGAAGGTCCCCGTCGAGAGGATCATCGACCCGATGGTGACACGTTTTCTTTTTTTTTGTGTTGGTATGCAGCTCTCTCCTCCTCGTTGTCCTCTTTAATCCTGGTGTGTTTCCTGCCTGCCGTCTCTCCTCATCGTTGTCCTCTTTAATCCTTAGTCTACTCCCCAGCATCCTCCTGATCATAGCCCACCATTCTCCTACTCCTCCGCCTCGTCCGACATCTCGGCGCACTCCTCCCTCTTGTCCCACCCTTCCTGCTAAATGCTCCCGCTCGCCGCCGTCACATTCTCTCATCAGTTAGTGCCCCCTTTCATGAGGAGCACGCAGCCCTGACGCCAGCCCACTCGCATCCAAAATCAATCCAAAAACCAATCCAAAACCAATCCAAAATCCATCCAAAATCCATCCAAAATCCATCCAAAATCCATCCAAATCCATCCAAAATCCATCCAAAATCCATCCAAATCCATCCGTATACATACTGCTCCCAGGCGAGTCCAGCGGAGATGGAGGCGAACGAGTTCAGCGTGGATGACGGCTCCACGGAGAAGGCGGACCCCTTTGAGCCAGGATGAGGAGGATGAGGAGGATGTGAGGAAATATGCGGTCAGTCAAGGAGGATAAGGAGGATGAGGAGGATGTGAGGGAAACCCTAAACCCTAAACCCTAAAAACTAAGGGTTTAGGGTTTGAGGTTTATGGTTTAGGGTTGAGGGTTTAGGTTTCAGGGTTCAGGGTTCAGGGTTTAGGGTTTAAGGTTTATCCCTAAACCCTAAAACCTAAAACCCTAAACCCTAAACCCTAAACCCTCATCCTCACATCCTCGAGTGCGCCAGGCGGGCTCGGAGCACGAAGACGACTACGTCAGCACGGACGATGAGCCGCTGCAGAGGCCATTGCCGACGCCAATGAGGGTGCACGGGGCTGGAGCTATGCGCGATGAAACGTCTTCCTCATACTTCCTACTCCGTCTTACCTTGAACGTTGTCCTCGTCCTCCGCCTATGCGTGTTCTCCAGAGTTCGCGTGCTCGATTCCTATCGCTTTCGCCCTCCTTGCTGTCGCCTGGTCGCAGCTGAGCTCTAGACATGGTGCTGATTACAACATAAAGTTTAGAATGAGGATGAGGATGGAAATGGGGAGGTTGAAAAGGGGAGACGGGAAGTGGGGGAGGGAAGGGATTGCGATGTTGCCTCTCGCCTGCCCAGGCTTGCCAGGCTGATATCGCCACGCAGAGGTACGACGCTCGCGGGAGTGTGGACACCGCGCCCGAGGTCCCAGTCGAGCAGCGCGACAGCTTCGGTTTCAGCCAGTTGCAGCCACACGACCTAGACAGCTTGGAGAACGCGCTGGGCCAGGAGATCCCCGACGGAGCCACGCTGGTGGAGAGCGACACGGCGACGGTGCGCGACCCAGCCACGATCCCAGCTGACATCAGCCAGCTCCGCGCAGCAGCATTCCGCCAGAAGCGCGCTGCAGATGCTGGACCAATCGCCGACCCGGTCAACGTCGCACAGACGCCCCACTGCTCGGAGGTTGCCACGGCCGCCGAGACTGTGCATCCGGTCGATGAGCATGGATCCCCTACCGCCAGGCTGCGACTGAAAGCCAAGACGGTATCCCCACCCGCACCAGCTGATGCCACGGCGGTCACTGCGACGCGAGCCAAGCTCGAGGCGGAGATCATTGACCTCGAGGAGCAGCCGCTGGAGATCCTTTGTCACAGCCAGGACCACGCAGAGGCGGCGCTGGCGGATGCGCAGATGTATCGGGAGCAGCAGAAGGCAGAGCTGGTCGCCAAGCTTGCAGAGCAGCATCGACTAGAGAAGCTGGCGAGGGTGAGGGAGGCCAAGATGCAGCGAGCTGACCCTTCTAATCGCAGGCTGCTGGACACACCGAGTTCGGATGACGATGCTGTTGAGCAAGCCTCATCTAGGCATGCTGCCGTCAAGAAGCTGCGCGAGCTTGGTGCATCGATCGGGCGGCCGACATCAGGGGACAGCGCCGCGTGCGACAGCACCGCCGAGCGCAAGAACGTGGCCGAGAAGCTCAACGCGGAATTTCGCAAGGTTCGGAATGACAACAGAACGGGGGGAAGCCCAGAACCCTGGCACCACGCCCTCTTGCAAATGTTACCACCCTGTATGAACACCCACGTCACTTGTAACCATAGGGGGCAGCAACACTTTTCGGATCCAACCCTTCTGTTGTCAAGCCAAACCCTGCGACGCTTCAAGTCAGAAGGTGTCGCAGAAGCTCAGCAGCGTGGACTCCTTCGAAGCTTGCGAGGACGGGCTCAAGGCATTCTGGGGGGGCTCGGTGATCCAGAAGTTGAGGAGTCTGCAGGCGGACAGCAAGGGCGACAAGGCGCCTGCCACCGCCGAGGGCGACATGTCCAAGGATGACGCCGAGAAGATGTGGTACGAGCTGAAGGAAAAGGGGTTCAACTTTGGAACGGCAAAGGTCAGCTGGGCACGAACGTGAGAGAGAGGGGGGGAGAGAGAGGGAGAGGAAGAGGGCGAGAGAGAGAGAGAGATAGATCGAGAGAGCTGTCCAATCCATCTTTTGATGCAATGAGTGTACGGGGAAAGAGATTGCGCGTCCAGTTATGGGCAGGCTTTGTTGGCTAACGCACACATCTCCCCCCCCTATCACATTCAGTCGCCCTGGTTCGGACAAGGGGTTGCAGACGATCGAGCGCGTTTGAAATCTGTCATCGGCCCGAGGTTGCTGGGAACCCGATCTCAGGGAACTGGGACCGTGCGCTCAAGGCGGACAAGAATTCTCTGGCTGATGCCAATTCCCCACCCCAAGTCAAACGGATAGGCTGCATGGCAGGAAGAGGGTGGCATCGGAATGCGACGAGACATGGTGCACAACACGTAGGTTTGGATCATGAGGAACATGGTTTGACCACATGGCATGCGTATCGCATGGGCCCGTGTTGTGATCGGGTTGGATCGTGCGTGCGTGCACGTAGTGCGGCACGACGCACGCACGCGCACACGCGCATAACGGTAACTCAAAACCAAGCGCCAACGCCGCGCACCGACATCCAAAGCACGTCCAAACTACATCCAAAATCCATCCAAAATCCATCCAAAACCAATCAAGCCTACACTAGCTGTTCACGTACACATGCCAAACATATCGGGGGCTACTGCGTGGTAAATTGAAAGCAAGAGCTCGCTGACCTGCCGTCTGTGCCCTTGGGAAAGGGGCTGTCGGAGCTCAAGTGCGACTACGCAGCGCAGAAGGGCTGGACCAACAAGGCTGTATTTCGGCAGCGGTGGTGCGAGGATGAGTTCAAGAAGTGGGAGTCCATCCACAAGTACGTTGCCTCCAATGAGCACAGCAAGGAGGACGTGAAGCATGGCAAGTACATCACGCTCTCCCGCATAGCACACAAAGAAGGGGGAGGAGCAAGCGGCCGCAGGAATGCAACAAACTATGCGTTGAGGTGCATCATGCTCGGAGGAATATGGGTAGAATATGATGAGGAGTTCACGCAGGATATCAAGTTTTTGTATATCGAGCATAGCCTGTCCGAGTCGTACAAGAGAGCGTGGAAGGAGTTTGAAACTTGGACACGTTCTAGCAGCGGGGCGGGGGGTGAGCAGCCAGCTTCGTCGATGATTGGCACCGCTGGGAGCACAGGTGAATCGCTAGATTTCGTTACGCCCCAGCAGAAGAAGCACGCACGGTCTCCTGAGATCACCCCCGCGATCGCAGGCAAGAATGGTTCTGAATCTGATGATGCCAAGCCGCTCAGCATGAAATCTACGAAAGATGGTGAGGCAGCCACAGGCAGTGCGGGATCTGCAGCAGCAGCCAAGTCAGCATCCAAGGCAGGAGCTACAGCAGCAGCCAAGGCAGCAGCAGCAGCAGCAGGGCAGCAGGGCACAGGGCGGCGCAAGCGCGGCGCCGACGACGCCGTGGGCGACGATGACGGGCCCCAGCAGAAGAAGAAGAAGAAGACCGCGGTGCAGACGCCAGAGGCGGCAGTTTGTCTTATTCGTTAGTCTTCAGATTCCAGTTGCAGTTCCGGTTTCACGGTTTGAGTTGTGTGTGCAACGTTGTGCGATGTGTGTGCATTTCGCACGTAGGCGAGTGGGACGTGGCAGTGAGAGAGGTTGATTGTTGAACTTCGTTTGGGCAGAGTCTTAGGAGGATGATGGAGGAGAGAGGGGGAGGTGCGATTGGGATGGAAAGCAGGGGTGATGTTCAGGATGAGGAGGCTGAGGACGTAGAGCTGCCACCCATCCAGTGCATAAAAAATGCCGCATCTCAGTGGCTCACGTCCTTGAAGAAGCTGAAGTCGAACTACCTGCAGGTCAGCGCGCAGGCCAAGAACCTCCTCACGACGATCGAGACGGACAAGACCTACACGTGGGCGAACAACGACGGCGTGAGCAAGGACTTCAGAGAGTTCAAGCACATGGTGGGATGGGTCTCACCGTTGACGCAGGTTGGTATGATGGTCATCAAACGCGAGCTCCAGCTGCTCGTCGAGCGCAGGGAGGACGACTGGAAGCTTGCCGACCAGCAGCAGAGCTTCATTACCGAGGCCGCCAAGATGATTCGGGCCATGCTGCGGCACACGCAGCAGACGATCCTCAAAGCCAGGACTCATACATGACAAACGATGAATGCCAGATGGGGGAAGGGTGGAGAAGGCACCTATCCTCTATTGACGTTCGTCGCTTGGCATGTATGAGTACGCCTACACGGCGCAGGAGCAAGAAGAAGCAGCCGCCGAAGTGGCTGTTGGACACAGGCATCTGCGCTGCTGAAGCTGGCGATGATGCCGACGGCGAGGTGCCCGAGACAACGGGCGAGGAGGCCGTGGCGGAGTACACGTACGAATTCAACTACCAGCACAAGGAGACCAGATCGGTCAAATGCGCGCGCGCACGCGTGGTGCACGCGCGCATAGGCTCGGGCACGATAGGAGTCGAGGGAACGATGCTGGAGGCCTAGGCTGTGTCGATGGGGAAGGGATGTGATGTGGGCGCACGCCGTTGATCGCCCTCCCCAGAGGCTGCCTTGCGGACCAAGAAGGGCGTCAAGAAGGGCGTGCCGGAGTGGGCCGACCCCCTGCATGATGACGGCGGGCCGCCCGACGACGAGATTGTAGCCAAGTGGGCAGATGGGGCGACGTGGACAGTCCCAGGTTTCACCAACAAGATGTATCGTGAGGCTGCCGCATCGAAGGTGGGCGGCGTGAAGAAGAACTGGATCTGGGAGACGACATTGAAGGGCGTGCGCTACTACGTGACGATGTTCTCGAGAGGTCAAGGCACCAGCTGGTTCATCGGCTGCTGGGAGGACAGCAGGATGGCATCGCAGTTCGTCATCAAAGCGCACCACTCCAAGGAGGAGGTGCAGAAGTTGATGATCGATCTCTTCAAGCTCTGGGTCGACAAGAAGATTGACAAGAAGGAGCTCGAGATCCGCAAGACCAAGTGGATATCGGAGAACACCGCGGCCGTGCTCAAGAGGCCATCCACGAAGACGGTGCCCACCCAAGCTGATGTTTGCGGCGCAGACGATGGCGCTGCCAACCCACACGATGATCGTGGCGATGATGCGGCTGGCGATGATGAGGAGTCTGAACATGCAGATGACGACGCGGAGGTGCCAGACGACGAGGATGGCGACGGGGACGAGGAGCCTAACAACATCCAGCAGCCCGTCTTCAAGAAACCATCGGGCAAGCATGCGTCGCCTAGACTCAAGGCGCCCACCAAGGAGCCTGTCGAGCGGGTCAAGGGCGTCAAGCGCATCCGACCAGAGCCCGAGCATGCTGACGAGAGAGAGGTGAAGCGTGCACCATGCCCGCAGAGTTCGCCAATGACGCCTCCGAAGGAGGCGAAGTCCACCCGCTCCGGTTCCCCCTTGCATCAGCCACCTCCCGCGGTGGCGCCTGCTGCGGTCAGCTTCAGCCTGGGCGCGCTGCCAGATGATCTGTTCTAATAGGCGCTGCGTTTGTATGCATCAGTTGCGCGTTCGGCTGTTCAGTTTGCCGTCACGTCGGCATTTGCCAAACCTGCCAGTGACAGAGCTGGGAGTTGCACAACAATGCGGTTCATTAAACGACGTGCATATACAGACAGAACAACAGGGGGACACAGGAACTTAATATAGAGTATGAGTGAGCGTGGGAGAGAGAGGGGGGATAGAACGGGAGCGAGAGCGAGGGACATAAACATATGTAGATGATGAGATCATGATATGCCCACGGGCTGGGATAAGACTCGCAGTGAGGGAGAGAACGGACGGACATCGAGGATGGTCATGATAATGATGGAGAGTGAATATGAGATGTAAGCGGATGAATAATGCAAGATGGATGTGGTGTGCTAAGCTACATTTTAGAGTGAATATGAGATGTATAGATCCCTCCTCCACTGCCTCCCTCCCTCCCCATGTCTCCATCCCTCCCTCCCTCCCTCCCTCACTCACCCCATTACTTACTCCCTCGCTCACCCCTCAATCCCCTCGTCCTTGCATTCCCGTTGGGCTTGTTCGCTAGCTCTCCTCGCCGTTGCTTGCGTTCTCCTTCGGCGTCACTCATATCGCCTCGTCTCCTCCTACTGGTGAGCGATGTGTCAGTGTAACGGGGACTTAGGGATGGGTGGTACTGAATGATATGCACGGGAGGTGGAGCAGATCGTCAACTCCGATCCTCTCAACGGGGAGCTCCTTACCAGCGACTACAGCGAGGTGAAGAAGTCCCAGGACCCTGCGACCCTCGAGTTCACGGCGAAGAAGCTCGCGCTGGACCGCTGCTCTTCTTTAGCAACGCATATGTGTTCTATATCAGCATGTCTGCTTTCACCGTGCACATGTCCTCACTTTCCTGGCCCTTGTCCGCCTCGTTTGTTTTATCATTAGTATGCGTGGTATGTTCGGTTCGGCCCTTCTCGTTTTGCACGAGCGGGCGCTCAGGAGCTCGAGGCGCCCCTGGAGAACCTGAACAATGAGGTCCAGTGCATCAGGCGGCAGCAGCGGGCGCGGATGAGCAAGAAATGACGGAGATGCCATCTCCCACAGTTCAGTTTGATTCGAAGCATGAGTGGCACTGGAGTTCGTTGAGTTTTTGTGGCAATAGTTGCGAGACCACTCTGTGATAGAAATTGCTGCCGCGGAGCAGCTGACACAATCGGATTTTCACAATTTCTGAAGTTTTCCACCGAAATCCCCTGGGTCCCAACGGAAAATGATGCCGTCCAAAAGCCGTCCAAAAGCCGTCCAAAAACCATCCAAATTGCGGGTTATGTATTGTTTTCAACACAAACGGGGTATCCAAAAGCCGTCCAAAAGCCGTCCAAATTCATCCAAAATTCAAGGGACTGATTTTTGAGGGGAGCGGTCGTTTTTCAGAGTGGTTTCGGCTGCCGACTGATGCGCTCGAGTTTTTTGATGGCGCTGTAGCGTCTGCGCAGCTGCTGCAGCTATGCAACGCGTGGTGGCAATGTTCGTGGCTCCCCGCAGCCCTGTCCACGTTGGGAAATCCACGGTGGATCGAACGCCAGATCTTTGTGAGGCGACGCCAGATCGCCAGATCTTTGCGAGGCGACGCCTCGACGTCCCAGACTGTGAACAGCGATGGTGATGCTGATATTGGTGGTGGCGATGGTGGCGTTGATGATGTTGGTGATGCATATAATGATGAGATGTTATAGACATCGGGTCCAGGGCAATGGTGATTGCAATCTGGATGGGGATAAGGAACAAGACAGGGAGAACGCATCGCAATTAGGGTGCTCTCTTGTTGTAGTTGAGCGCCCGCCTTTGCGTTGCTGGGCATTTTTTCTATGCTCTCCGTTGCGCGCACGAGTTTATGGTGACGGGTTGCGTGCACGCAGCGGTGGAGCAATCTAGCTAGAACATGTTTTTCTTGCTCGCCAGGTCAACCAGGTATACTGTCACAGATATCTCAGCTCATGCATGTTAAGCACAACACCACATGACAGCACACAACATCGCAACACGACCAAACATTCAGAGGACCGTGATTATCTGCTACATGTACGGACGACTGCTTGTCACCGCGCACGCTGCAATTTTGTGAAGCGTGGCACGCGCCGCGCCACGGTGCGCAGCAGTACGTCCACAGTATAGCCCGCTCAGTCCCCGCGTGCGACTGGCAGACGCAGTCGGGCACGCTCACGCCCGACCAGTGGTTGACCTGTGGGTGTCCAGCCTCTGCTTGCGCAGTGGCTCAGTCGCGTGGGCGGACGCTGTCTTTGCAGCGCGTGGCTGGCGGATGTGCGCCATGCACACTAGCGAAGGGGATGCTCGCTAGAAACGCACAAGTTGTATGCATGCCTCAGAAGGCCCGATCCTGATGTCTGTGAACTGTGCACGGGTGAGTACACATGTTAGGCATACACACGTGTGCATGCTTCACGATGAAGCGATACTGGTATATATGCGTACGCGTATACTAAACATACTTATGTGTGTATATGTATGTACACATGCATGTATATCTAAGAGGGTTAGCGTAGGCACACTGTAACCACTTCAAACGACGTGACAACGCGATGTATCCTCACATGTCCCCAGGGAGTCGAGGAACTTCTGTGCGTCCACTGTAGCAGACTGCGCGTTTGGCCCAAATAAAGGATATGACCATGCAGTATCAGGCACCGTACACTACACGTGCGACATTTCGCTTCCGGCATGGCGGCTGCCACCAGCTACCACAGGCGATATCAGCGCTGGATCCCTGGCGGTGAGACTCATGCCAAACGAACTGCTGGAGCAGATTGTTTCGCGCTGTTATGTGAAATCTATGCTGGAGGGCGCCCGTTATCAGCAAAAGATTTTTGCCTGCTGTGTAACTTCTGCTCGATATCTGGGATGCAGGGGGCCCAATGGGCTCTACATGCGCAGCCGCCAGGTCGGGGGAGTTTAAAACGCAAGTCTGGAGTTCGTGGGTTACCAAAGATCGGGGGGGCGCACAATACCCACAAAGGTTAAGTATCGCTTCGTATCGGCATCAATGTCGCAATATATGCAGAACTGCAATCGTCATCGATTCATTTCGCTTATCGCACTATATCCAGGGCTAACCCACGGGTGTTGACTTAGTCGGGGCGAGGTCGCGAGTCCGGTTACTACAGCAAGTGGCTGAAGAAGACACTCCCGAGCCCAGGCAAAATGTACATTGCTGACATCCCAGGGCGAGTGAGAGGGCACGCACAGCAGCCGTGCATGAGGACAACTTTCAAGCTGGTGTATGATTCGATCGCAGAAGAAGTTGATTTAAGCCCGTCTCTTCAACGCGCGTTGGAGTTTGGAGATTTCAGCGACGACTCACCCATGTCGACTCGGTGCTATGGATGCCACGTGCACACGGATGAATGCTTGAATGCCACAGGGAAATACCCCATACCCCTTGCGGTATATTTAGACGGTGTACGCTACACGCCACTGGGGGCTGGGAAAACAGATAACATATTGCAAATTTCAGTGGTGAACATGCTTACCAAGAAACGCCATCTATTTTCAGCAACGCGCACCAATGACATGTGCGCGTGTGGATGCAAAGGTCACTGCACAGTTCACAGTCTGCTGTCTGTGTTGGCTTGGCAACTCGAGGCAATGGTCCGAGGACGTTCACCTGCTGCGCGCCATTCGGGGGAGCCATGGACGGAAGAGCAGGTCGCCCACTCAATGCGAGCGCACCCATGCCACCCCCCACCCCCCTCCACCACCAACAAAATCGTCATTACTTTCGTCCCGTGTGGGGTGGGTCTGTGGCGTCGGCAGGCGAATGTCCTTTGTATAACCAGGTAGATCTACCGTACAGAGCATGCGTGATGTATTTGAAAGGTGACTGGGCAGAATTCAATAAGACGTTCTCACTTGCATCGTGGGCGTCGCAATATGCTCCGTGCCCGATGTGCATAGTGCCGAAAGAAGGGTTTGGCGAAGCGTTTCCAGGTATGATTTCAAATGGGGCTTTGGGGTGGGTGCTCAGGAGTACCGATGATTACGAGTTCGAATGCGTTCAAAATGAAATCACAGTGGACGTTACCTCAAACGTTGTGCGGGACCAGATATTCAGGGGTCTCGTGAGCAAGGAAGCGTCTGCCAAATATCCAGGCGGCATGGTTGTTAAGGAAGATATCGATATTGCTGGCACACTTCTGCGTGCTGGTGACATTTTGACTAACTCTGACTCGCTGCTAGACTTGCCGGAGTTTCGCAGCAAAGAAGCGCCATTTGTTGTAACATTCTGGAGGCATCGTAGGGATCACACTGGTGCCATTGTAGATTGGGTGCATCGGCGGTGTCCCCTTTTCAGGGCAAGCCTGGCGACGTCGCCAGCATCGTCACTTGCGTTAGATGAGATGCACACCAAGAATTTAGGGGTGGACATGCGATTTACATCTGCGACGTTGTGGAGGTTGATCGAGGCAAATCCTTGGAGGTCGGCGTCTAAAGAACTGGCAGCAAAACGTTTAGAATCGGAGTTGTTTCTGTGGTTTCAAGAATCCGGGGTCCCCCACGAGAAACGCATCGGTACCTTGAATTTAAAAATGATTGGCGCGAACTGCAAGATCAAACGTCTCCCTGGGAGTTGTCATCCAGGCTGCCCGATGTCGACAAAAGCTGCCGAGACAACGACACTTCTGGAGTTCGCAGTGCACATGTTGCAAAACACGTAGATGTTATCCCGTTTGGACGACAGCTTTTGGCAGCGGGCAACGCATTGATCGAGTGGAAGATTACGGCTAAGACGGATTGCGTTGTTTCCCCTGTGTTTAGCATGCGTTGTGATAGCAGAGCAGGTTTGACTATATGTTGCGCAGCGCGAGTGCGCGCGCGCACGCGCGTGGTGGTGCGGGGGGTGTATGTTCTAATGCTCAGTTGTGTAGTGCGCGGCTTGTACCTTCTGACGTCACACCATGCATTATGCCAGCTGCATCCTTGCATTGAATGGAGCAGTTGATCCGAGGAATGTCATGGCTGCCCGATCGGTTGCGACACGGGAGGGCGGACGCATATCCGAGGCAAGGTGCGGGTGCAGGATAAACGACACGTGCTACTCAGATGAAGGCGAGTCCAGACATAGCATCATACCAGTCGCTGATCGACTCGTGCTCGCGGCATGTCGTGATGGCTCACGAGGCGAAGATTCGTGACGCCGAAGCATCACCTCTTCTGCCACCTAACACTCAGGAGATGGTTCGTCGGTCGGAAGGGGTCGCCATTCGCTCGCACGGGGAGTAGCCTTTGTTACCTCGCGTTTGGGTCGAACCTCTCTCCCTCTCTCTATATCTCTCTCTCTCTCTCTCGCGGCGTTTCGCTTGCCAGCGTTGGCTCTTCGCGCGTGCCCTCGTCGCCCCAAATCGCCCCGCTCCCCTCCCACCCTTTGCTCTGTGGGGCCATATCGGGATAGGACGTGGTACTACGGGCCTCCGCGGTTCTACTCCACGTGGCAAGACGAATCTTTGAATTTTGTCATACGATCGATGGCGCAACGGTCTCACAGGCAGTGCATGGAGATGAGCATTTTTCGAGCATATAGCTTGCTTGGCTCTGTCAGGCCGGACATGCCAATCTACGGCCCCCCTTGGCCGCGTGCGTCGAGCTATGACAGGCGAGCGTAAGGCTCTGGGCATGGGATCGGGCGTGCCAGGTTGGATCCGAACCCGAGCTCGGACTTTATGCCCATCACTGGCTGACCGCAACATGTCATTGTACAATGGGACGCATCTGTTGAATGTGGCAATATCTGAAGTTAATGATTGGATAGGGAACCCTACCTTACAAATCAACAGGTACTTGGATGTAGCAGAACTGTTTTGTGGCACTGGCGGCATCACAGCAGCTTGTGTTGATCGCGGGATGATGGCAGTTGGTTTCGACAGGACAAACGGATACCCAAACCTACCCCGTAATCACCCGAATCCCACCCCGAACCCATCCAAAATGCATCCAAAATGCATCCAAAATGCATCCAAAATGCATCCAAAATGCATCCAAAATGTCAACCAACACCCATCCACCACCTTATCCAAACTCCCGTGCCCGCTCGTCTCCATTCGCAACCTCGTCTTACTCCTCCTCCTCCTCCCGCTCCGCCGCATCTCCCTCGCGCGTCCTCACGCGCCTCGTCTTGCTGCATCCGACAGGAAGACAAGCCACATCAGTGAGGACATATGTAAGCTAGATGGCATTTTGCTGGCAGCGTACTACATACTGTCAATAAAAGAGGGGGGGACTGCGTGGGCGAGCCCAGAGTGCAGCACGTGGATCCAGATGGCTAACAACACGACCAAGCGCAAAAAAGTTGATCCAGAGTTTACTGGAGATGCGATGAGGCGAGATGTGAGGGAGGCGAACTTTACTGCAGATGTGCTGCGCTTCACCTAACAGCGACGGTCTGATCGCACTGGTGATCGCGGTGGCCCATCGAGACCTGATATGAGAGAGGATGGTGTCCATGATCAGGAAACTACAGGAATGAACCAGGGTGGGAACAAGTAAGAAGGGGAGGCTAGCGGGGAGGTGATCGTGATCGATAGCGTTGACAGTGACGGCAACGACTATGCAGTGGTTTTCCAAGGTGTTGGTTGCTACGCTTGGCCGACATGCGCGGCGTTTTCGTTGCGATCGAGAACCCAGTGAACAGTTTTCTTTGGCGATGCAATGTAGTGGAGGCGCTGCGTGCCGATCTAGAGCTCAACGTAGTGCAAACGTGTTTGGGCATGTTCGGCGCAACCACCTTGAAGCCCCTGTGTCTGTGGGTGTCTCATTCCGTTGGCTTGGCTAGCGTCTACATCGGCGCGAGCCGGTCATCTGCATACGAGCTCTTGCATAGGTCTGGTTGTAAGGATACCCTTTCGAACGTTGCCCCTCGCAAGCGTCCGAGCTCTGCTGATTCCGCCACTGGCTGGAGGCCAGGTATTTGGACGAACGGCAACAAAAAGGGTCAAGCTTTGAAGGCCAGTGCGGCATATACGCAGGACTTTTGCGACGGGGTCGCATCGCTCGCTCACGCTTCACTGCCATTCGTTGCCGCGGGAGCGACAGCTTAAGGCGAGTGCTCGGAGATACTCATTATATAGGCATGATACACGATGCAACATATAACACTCACGACATTCTAGCATAACATGCGTAGCAAGCAAACAAATCTAGCGTAGCAACGTCGTGTCTGCACTCGCAGCATTGCCGCGAAGGTCACGTTTCAGCGCTCTGTGCCAAGGCGCATGCTAAATTGACTGCAGGGCCGCACTTGCCTGCGTCGCGCAATTTATACGCCTCTCGGGCGCTGTTCTGTGCCAGCCGTTTTTGTTACAACATGCTTACAAGCTTATCAGTACAACGCATGTGATAATATTGGGTGGGTGGGTGCATGTCCAGTTCGATGCAGTGGTGGTGGGCGCGTGCAATTTCGCTCGCGCACTGTGCATGCGTTTACGTGCAGGGCATGCAATGTGCGAGCGCATCCTAAACACTCTGGGGTGAGGGATCAATGTAATCAGGCACGCAGCACAGTGAGTGTAACGCAGATGGACGCAGCGTTCATGTTGCTCGCGCGTGCGACGTGTGCATCGTATCGCACCGCAGCACTATCAATTTCTGAATGACACAGCACACGCACTCAACTCGCGATGGGACGCACGCTCGGGTGGGGAGCACATATCTGGGAAAGTGCATTCAGCTAGCCAACGTGTTTCAAGTTCCATGGATGGAGCGACGCACAATCTCGAGTCTCGTTTACAGCATGTGGGCAATCCGCGTGCTTAGATGATTCAGGCTGCTCGTGTCACCAGAAGATGAGCTATTCATGAAGTTGGCGTTCAGCTTGCTGTTTTTTTCACAGCCCCGACTGTTGCCGCAGAGAGGCATGCCAGTGTATTCAGCTAAACGAAATGATGGTTCGACACGGCTACTGATTGATCATGTCACAGAAGTGTGTAGATTGGTTACCTTGAATCTTGTCACTGTTAGCTTGTGTACACGATCGGTATAAATGAACAGCACGTGAACGGTAACCACGATTGCGCACGTGATTAGACCATTGAGGGTGATTTACATGATGACGCTAAAGCAAATGATATGGGTGTTTGTATTACCAGTCACACCAACCAAATGTCCGCCGAACCCACATCTAGCACCAATCCAAAACACGCGTCGATATCACATCCAAAATGCATCCAAAACCCATCCAAAATGCATCCAAATTGTCAGTTTGGGTTGCTGTAGGTGGTGATGAATACCGAGGGGGGGCGTCTGATTATATGTGTGATATGTGGCATTGCATCTCCTCCTCAACCTCCTCCGCCACCGCCGCCACCGCCCCCCCCCCCGATTCAGCTGTCTAAGCTACTCCCGCGGGCTCAGACCGCGAGGGCGCGGATCCGTATTTGTCCGTCGCTCGTCGAACCCCCTTCATCGACCATTACACTCCTCACTCCTCACTCCTGTTCCCCTGTCGCATTCGACGCTCGGAAGCGCACCCATGCACACCTGCCCACCTGGTGTTCGCACCAGGTGGATTCCGAGGCATGGCAACCGTTGCACCTCCCCCCAGACTTAAGTCGGGAACGTATCGTTACATGAAAAGCTTCCGAAACTAGTTCAAACATAGTCTGGAAACGATGCGTGCTTGGCTATGCGTGAATATGTGTTGATGTATTTCTGGTTCGTTCCCCCCTCCCCATGTAGAAGGACAGGCCCGAACTAGCCACCGCCCCCACCGTCAAGGGAAAACCATACCCTACCCCCTGCCCCGATAGCTGGCGTTTACCTTACGGCTCTGGGCGTTTTGCTGGTCGTTCGTTGGCCCTCTCCCTGAAGCTTGACTAGGCGTCGCTAAAGCGTGCCCATACATTGATCGAAGCTAACAGATCTTAGAGCAAGTGTTCCTTTTTGCGGCTCGTTTCGGTTCTAAACGTATCTAATGCAGTGTGGTTGCTTAGTTCGCATCGCCCGACATGTGTGCCTCAATAATACCTCGAGCCACAATTCGCCTTTGACGACGAAACATAGAAATCGGGAGAATGAGGAAATAATCGATGGCGATGTGGGGCGTGATTGGGATCAACGGCGGGATTTGAAACAAAAAAACAGAAAGCAAAGACGGCGGACGCGTTGGGGTGATGAGGGGCAGATGATGCAGGGGGACATGAACACCAGGGATCGAAGATGGGGGATGGATATGCGGGGGTTGTCATGTTGGCGATGGGCGGGACGGGGAGCGGGCGACGCGAGAGATGTTCGGGTGGGTGGCGGGATGGGGAGGAGGGTTAAGAAGGGAGGCGTGCGGAACTCGAAGAGCTGAGCTCATTCCGCGCGGGCTCGTTCACACGCCACCGCTCTTGGACCGAACGACGACGGGGCCGTTTCAAGCGTGCGTCTTACACGTATATCCTCAATCGAACCCCCTCCGTTCGCATTAATTACCATCCTCCCGCATGCCCCTCCCGTTTCCAAGTGTACCCGCATCGGGATTGCATCATAATGTTATGCATTGCGTTGATGTTTGCCGACGCGGCGAAAAGAACACGATGGAACAAACGTGGCCACGATAAGGATATCATACAAAACACTCAACATACAAACGAACACACTAAACCTTACGATTGTGCACGAACACATACAATAGTTACCCAACAAAGACAACATTCGAACACACAACATGTTTGCGATCTACAAACGTACGTTTGCGATCTACAACACATCAACATATAACTTGCGATCTCTCACACAGATCCCGGTCACCTCTGGGTCGTTATTTATCCCAAAGTAGTTTCGCCGGCCTTAAAGCCGTCAGAACCGGGGGGAAGCAAACCAAAAGAGAACCCTGGGCCTAAGCCCTTTCCGGGAACAAACAACCAAACAAGACAAACATGATAAACGAGGTTCGCTCGAACCATGTCTGACATCCTATCCGATCCCCCCAGATTTTCGAATTGGGTGGACATCTAGGGAGAAAGAGAGAGATATATATATATATAGAGAGAGATAGAGAGAGACAGGGAGCGAGAGATCAAGAGAGAGAGAGCGAGAGTGACAGCAAAAAAGAGAGAGAGAGAGAGAGAGTGGCAGACACGGAGACGGAGACAGAGACAGAGACAGAGAGAGGTCTGTCTACATCTCAGGAAAACGGAGGGAGAATGACAGGGAGAGAGAGAGAGAGAGAGAGAGAGAGAGATGGAGAGAGAGGGAGCCGGGGAGCCGAGGCTCGCTCGCGACATATCTGGCATCCTACCCCTCCCACCCATGTCACCGCGCTGATCTGTTCTCTCGCCCTCTCTCTCTCTCTCTCTCTCTCTCTCCCTCTATATATATATATATAGACAGGGGCATGACAGTCTCCAGATGCGAAAAACTCGTTATCCCCATGTAGTGGGATAGTCGCTCGGCGCGCACGTTGTCCCATATAGCGGGACAGCTGGGCAGCTGCGCTGCCGGGTCGTGGCGCGCACGCGCGGACCACGTCGACGGGTGCCTTGGTGGGTCTGCCTTCCCAGCGATCAGACGGGAGAGCTGTGTACCGAGGAGGAGGAGGAGGAGGAGGAGGAGGAGGAGGAGGAGGAGGACGGAGGAGGACGAGGAGGGGGGAGGTGGTGGTAGTGGATGAGCAGGAGGAAGAGGAGGAGGAGGAGGAGGAGGAGGAGGAGGAGGAGGAGGAGGAGGAGGAGGAGGACGAGGAGGACGAAGGGGGAGGAGGAGCAGCAGCGGCGGGAGAGCAGGACCTGGAGGAGCGGGCAGAGCAGGAAGTCCAGGGGAAGGCGGAGGAGGGGAAAGGAGGAGGGGAACGGAGGAGGCGGCAACGACGAGGGAGGAGTCGGATCCAGAGAGGTGGCCCGCACTGGGGCGAGAGCGCCAGTTTGAGCCACGGTAGCAAGGCGCCGACCTTGGAAGGGGGCCAACGCTGCGGCCGGAGCGCTATTGTTGAAAGTTCTAGAACGTTCTGATGCGAAAATCGGATTGCAAAAAAGGATTGCAAAAAAACCCTTCGGTTTTCTTTTGCAATCCTTCGGTTGTTTTGCAATCTTTTTTGTTGTTTTTTTGCAATTCTTTGTATTGAAATCTAGGCAGGGACAACCTTGTGTGTGTGTGTGTTTTTGTGGAACCGTATGCGGGACACAGTCGGGGCCCTGAAGAAGGAACCCTTTTCGTTGGGGAGGGGCTCCGCGTTCCTCAAGTGTTTCGCAGCTTGCCTCAGGTTTTCCTTATGTTTTCGATCGGAAATCGAAGTTTAACGTATGGAATTATGGGGCCTCGTTCCTTAGTTTGGGTTCCTTAGGTCAAGGCCCCGACTGTAGGAGGGGAGAACACGCAGGCAGCCTCAGGGGAGAGAGTACCGTCGCATTCCTGTTGGGCAGCCATCGAAGCAGGCCGTATGCAACATCGGAGAACGAGTTGCAGGCATGCATCCGTGCAGGCTGGTATTCCAGATTTCGTAATAAAAGGGAGGGGGTCTGGACCCTCCAAGACAAGCCATCTCAGATCCCCCCCCCGTGGGAGAACCCTCCAAGACATCGTCCCCAGACCCCCCCAGGCCCGCCAAGATAGCCTGGAAGAGACCCCCCCCCCGAAATGAGACCCCCCTCCCTTTATCACGAAATCTGGAGCAGGTCGTACGCAACATCGGACAACGAGTTGGAAGCAGGAAGGATTGCAAAAAGAAGGATTGCAACAAAAACCTTCGTTTTTTGCAAAAAAAGAAGGGTTGTTTTGCAATCCTTCGTTTTTGTTTTGCGATCCTGCATATCCGTGCGGGCCGGTAGACGAGCACGCGCGTGAGATCTTTTGCGGAGAGGGAGCGGCGTGGAGCGGGGAGCGCGGCAGAGACGGGGAGGAGGCAGGCAGGGGGGGGGGGGAGCGTGGCGCAGAGGAAGGAGGCGTGGGATAAACGCAAGAGAAGCAGGAGGAGGAGGAGGAGGAGGAGGAGGAGGAGGAGGAGGAGTTCCCCCTTCCCCCCCCTTGCTTCTCATGCTTCCCCTCTTCGTGCGTTCTCCTCCTCCTCGTCCTGCTCACCCTTTTTTTTCTCCCGTCTCTCTCCCCCTGTCTTCGCCCCCCTCTCCTCCCCGCCTCCTCCTGCTCCTTCCCCTCTTACCCCTCCTGGAGCCTTGCTGGAGAATCCCCGAGAACGCCTGAACGCCTCCGAAAGCCTCCAGAAGCCGCGTACCCCACCTCCGACGATCCCGGCCAAGAAGACGACGAAAACCGCCACCAACACGACCATTACGACAACCACGACGACGACAATGGCAACGACCACGACGAGGACCATTACTAAGACCACCACGACGACGACGACCACGACGACCGCGACCACGACCGCGACCACAACCACGACCACGACGACCGCGACCACGACCGCGACCACGACCACGACCACGACCACGACCGCGACGGGCACGACAACAACGACGACCACGGGTACGAAACGACGACGACGACGGCTAAATCCACGACTGCGAGGCCAACGAACCCCCATCCCGCCCCTCAAGAATCGATCCGCGGACCTCCCTTGGGGCGCCCTCCGACCAGAGCTTCGAGGCGAAACTCCGGCACTGGCGGCGAAGAGCCCCCCGAGAGGCTCGCGGAGAGCCTCGAGACGCCCGGGGACCCCTCGCCTCGAGCCCCCCCGGCCTCGGCACCCTCCCGCAGGCCGCCTCCGCGCCGGAGGACGACCTCGTGTCCACGTCGTCGCGGTCCACATCCTCCGCCCGCTCCTCCGGCCACGACCCCGACGCCGAGTCCGCGGCGAGGAGGGGGTCCACGTCGTCCATGGCGCGGCCCCCGGTCGCGCGCGGGGCCCGAGGGGGGCCGCCGCCCGAGGGGGGGGAGGGGGGCCCGGGCTCTGGCTCCGCCGTGCAGCGGAGACCCATGCCAAGGAGCACCCTGCGTGCCTCCGGGGTGCCCCGGGTGTCTCGGGGTGCGATGGTCTTGCGATGGAAGGCATGACGCTCCCACACCAACACGATCGACCCACGAACCCGGGAAGGAATCTATACATAGAGAGACGTAAGACATGGCAACGATTCAAAGACACCTGGTCGGACGACGGGCAAATGCAATGACGAGTGTATCGATCTTGGTGTACCGTGCCGAGGGCTGTGCTGTGCTTGTGCTGCACCGTGCTGAATTGCGATGTGCCATGCCGCGATTGTGCTCTATAGCGTCGTGGATCGAGTCCTCCTTTGCATCCGAGTCCTGACCGATCTGATCTGGGTCGTAAGCTCGAGCTGCCTGAGGACACAGTAGCTGCCCTACAGCTGATTGGCAAGGAGACATGCTAGGAGGACGCGCCGCGGAACGTCCCAAGGGACGCGCCAGGCGGCGTGCCAGGGGACGTGCCATGGGGACGCACCGCGGGACGTGCCAAGGGGACGCGCTACTGAACGTGCCAATGGACGTGCCACGGGACGCGCCAGGGGACGCGCCGCGCGACGTGGCAGGGGGACTCGCCACGGGACGCGGCACGGAACGTGCCAGGGAAAGTGACAGGTTGCAATGTTGAGTGTATCGATCTTGATGTACCGTGCCGAGGGCTGTGCTGTGCTGCACCGTGCTGAACTGCGATGTGCCATGGCGCGATTGTGCTCTATAGCGTCGTGGATCGAGTCCTCCTTTGCATCCGAGTCCTGACCGATCTGATCTGGGTCGTAAGCTCGAGCTGCCTGAGGACACAGTAGCTGCCCTACAGCTGATTGGCAGGAGACATGCTAGGAGGACGCGCCGCGGAACGTCCCAAGGGACGCGCCAGGCGGCGTGCCAGGGGACGTGCCATGGGGACGCACCGCGGGACGTGCCAAGGGGGCGCGCTACTGAACGTGCCAATGGACGTGCCACGGGACGCGCCAGGGGACGCGCCGCGCGACGTGGCAGGGGGACTCGCCACGGGACGCGGCACGGAACGTGCCAGGGAAAGTGACAGGTTGCAATGTTGAGTGTATCGATCTTGATGTACCGTGCCGAGGGCTGTGCTGTGCTGCACCGTGCTGAACTGCGATGTGCCATGGCGCGATTGTGCTCTATAGCGTCGTGGATCGAGTCCTCCTTTGCATCCGAGTCCTGACCGAACTGATCTGGATCTTAAGCTCGAGCTGCCTGAGGACACAGTAGCTGCCCCAGAGCTAATTGACACGGGAACATGCCAGGAGGACACGCCGCGGACCGTCCCAAGGGACGCGCCAGGCGGCGTCCCAGGGAACGTGCCATGGGAACGCACTGCGGGACGTGCCAAGGGGACGCGCTACGGAACGTGCCAATGGACGTGCCACGGGACGCGCTCCCAGGGCCACGATCCTTCGTAAATTACACTGGCGTCGCGCTCCCAGGGCCCCGACCCCTCGTAAATTACACTGCGTCTGCGCTCCCAGGGCCACGATCCCTAGTAAATTACGCTGCGTCCGAGCCCCCAGGGCCCCGATCCCTAGTATTCTACACTGCGCCCGCGCTCCAAGGGCTACGATCCCTAGTAAATTACATTGCGTCCGAGCTCCCCAGGCCCCGACCCCTTTGTAAATTACGCTGCGCCCGCGCTCGGAGGGCCACGATCCCTCGCAAATTACGCGTGGTCCGCGCTCCCAACGCCACGACCCCTCGTAGATTACGCCGCGTCCGCGCTCCCAGGGCCTCCTGGGGCATGCTGGGGTGCCCAGGTCCCTCAAGCTTTGCCAAGCAAGCGTTTCGCTCGAGACATCCTCGAATTCTTGGCGATGGGGGCGCGACTTTCCTCGAGAGGGCACGCGCAAAACGCATTTTTTCCACGCCGAATTGGACTTCACCTCGTTTTTTATGGAGCGGGAATCTGCCAGCCCTCTTCGGGGGGGAATAAACTTACTAAAAGAGAACCTTGGGCCCGCGCCCTTTCCGGGAAAAATCAATGGACGTCCTGGGGTGTGAGGGTTGGGTTTCTTGTGGGAGGTTTCTTGTGGACGAGCTCCTATTGTAGGACTTGGATCTGCGTCGGGCATGCACCCCAACCGATGCGGAGGAGCAGGGCGGAAGTGTCCGCCTCAGAAGGTATAGGACGGAATGATGTGCAGAGGTGGCGGAGACGGCGACGGCAAAGTGATCAGGGCGGAAGTCGGCATCAGAGGAGCTTGGAAAGTGGGGCGGGCATCCCTGCCCTTCTCACGAGATCGCCCAAAGTACGGCGGGCCTGGAGTCATGGGTGGGGGATCAGGGGCAACGTTAGGGGGGGGGCATAGGCTCAGGGGGGAAAGCATCGGCGCCCGATCGCCCTTTCGTCGCCGAGGGGGGCCCGCTGGCCCGCCCCACGCAGGAGCGTGCGGTGCCGCTGTCGAGGGCCCGTCGCCCGTCCAGTCGGCATCGGCGGCGTGCCGCCGCCTCCAGCCGGATGTTGCCCCACCTCGTGAGCCGGTCAGCCCCCCCACCGCTGCCCCTCAAGAGCAGGTCGGAGGGGGAGGGGGAGGGGGAGGGGAGGGGGGGGAGGGGGAGAGGAGGGAGGAGAGGAGGAGGAGGAGGGAGGAGAGGAGGAGGAGGAGGAGGAGGAGGAGGAGGAGGTTGGGTGGGAGGCAGGGCTGACGCAGGTGGCACCACGTGGCAGCGACTCGTCGGCGGCTGCAGTGCGCGTGGCCGCGCCGGGGTGTGGTCCGCGGTCGGCGCCGCTGGGGCGCACGGGGTCACCACGCCGCGCCACAAAGGTCTGATGAGCCCTCGCCCAGGCGCGGCGGAGAGCCCTGTCGAGGTCCTCGCCCGCAGGCGTGAGCTGGTTTCGCAGGCGCTGGTTTCGCCGGCGCTGGTTTCGCCCCGCTGATTTCGCCGACGGCTGGTTTCGCCGGCGGCTGGTTTCGCCGACGGCTGGTTTCGCCGGCGCAGGTTTCGCCGGCGCTGGTTTCGCCGGCGCTGGTTTCGCCCCGCTGGTTTCGCCGACGGCTGGTTTCGACCGCGCGGGTTCTGCCCGCGCTGGTTTCGCCGACGCGAGCCCTGACGGGCGGGTCGGGTCGGGCAGGCGGACCCTAGCGGGCGGGTCGGGTCGCGTAGGGCGGGCGGACCCTGACGGGCGGATCGGGCCGGGCGGGCGGGACATAAAGTGTGGGGCGCGCTCGAGCGGGCGGGTCGGGTCGCGTAGGGCGGGCGGACCCTGACGGGCGGATCGGGTCGGGCGGGTGGGACATTAAAGTGTGGGGCGCGCTCGACCGAGCACGCGCAAACCTTCACGGGCGGGTCGGGTCGGGCGGGCGGACCCTAGTAGCGGGCGTGTCGGGTCGGGTCGGGCAGGCGGGCCCTGACGGGCGGGTCGGGTCGGGCGGGTGGGACATTAGAGTGTGGGGCGCGCTTGACCGAACCACCAGGAAGTCTTGAGACCCTGGTGTCTCGATTTTGTTCGAGCTGGGCGTGTTCGCCTGGTTTTCGGGCCGTTAGGGCCCCCACATATCGATGTGGCTCGAGGAGTGGCGCAGAAAGATGGGGCCCGAGGTTCCAAAAGCCCGTGAAATCTCGAAGAAGACAGAACGTCATAAGCATAAACTTAAGTCGGGCGTGTCCCTCTGCAGGGGGAATCTTCAAAAATAGTCAAAATAGTCTGGGGACGATTCTTATACCATGTTTGATTATTTGGGTTTTTGTATGAATATATTTTTTGTCCAAAATCCCCCTGTAGGGACAGGCCCGACTTAAGCATAAAGTTTCGGAGCTGCGCGAGGATTTCTTGGATCTGTGGCGGAGCCCCCTGGCCTCGCCTCTTGCGCCGCCCCCGGCGTGCTTCGCGCGCCAGGGAGGGGCGTTCGGCGCAGATCCCGGAAGCCCGCGTAGCCTCCGACAGTTTTCGGGGGCGGCAAAGAGGGGGGTGATGACCAGTGGGGGGTGGATATCCTGGCGGGGGCCATGACACTTCCCCCCCAGATTTCAGCGCGCCTCTTCTTATTTCATTACGTCCCTGGTCCCCCCTTTGGCCGCGCACATGCCGCCGGCCATGATTTGCGCCCCCCCCTCTTGGCCGCCCCCCCCTTGGCCGCCCCCGAGCTAGAGTCGTTCCAGAGCCACCCGGAATCGGCGTCACCCTAGCCAAACTAGTACTATGTGTGCGTCGCCCCCCCCCCCCCCCACACCAGGGGCGACGCGCCGAGAGCTTGTTATCGTACAAGGTCCGTGGCGGACGCTCGCTGGCCGTGCCGCTCGGGAAACGATACACTACCATACGGTTGCACGAAATGTTCGGATCGGACGCACGCCTCCAAGGAGCACACATGGTACCAATCTGTAAGAACGGTTTTTTGAAGGCAGATCTGCCTTCAAAAAATTGGTCTGTAAGACGGTTTTTTGAAGGCAGATCTGCCTTCAAAAAATTGGTCTACTCTGTAAGAACGGTTTTTTGAAGGCAGATCTGAAACCGTTCTCACAGAGTAGACCAGTCTTTCCTCCTTGTGCGTCCCATGGAAGCCCTGCGGGCCTTCGCCGCAGCGCTGCTCTCCCATCCCTGCGGGCAGCTGCGGCGCCCACCTCGTCGCTGCCGCTCGCCGGGCGAGGCGCGCCGGGCGCGCCCGGCACAGCACGGCCGCGGTTCGGCCGACACGCCTGCCTGCCCCGCGGCGGCGGTGGCGAAGAGCAGCCAGGCCCGCCATCTATTCCTCGCCCTACTCCTCCCCCCTCCGCCTCCTGCGCTTCCCCCTTCCCCCTTCCCCCTTCCCGTCTGTCATCTGCCGCATCCTCACCGCCCACTGGATGATGACGATGATGATGTTGATGACGATGGCGACGATGATGACGATGGTGGTGATGGTGATGGTGATGGTGATGGTGATGGCAATGATGATGGTGATGATGATGATGATGATGATGATGGTGGTGATGGTGATGGTGATGGTGATGGTGATGGTGATGGTGATGGTGATGGTGATGGTGATGGTGATGGTGATGGTTATGATGATGGTGATGATGATGATCATCATCATTATCATCATCATCATCGTGACGCTGATGATGATGACGAAGAGGAGGAGGAGGATGAGGATTAGGATGAGCATGACGACGATGAGAAGAGGAGGAGGATGAGGAGAACGAGGATGGGGATGAGCATGACGATGCGGATGTGGATGAGGATGATGAGGAAGAGGATGATGACGATGACGACGATGATGACGATGAGGACGCCGATGCTGCTGATGACGATGATGATGGAGATGCTGATACCGATGATGATGATGATGACGATGATGGTGATGGTGATGATGATGATGGTGATGGTGATGATGACGATGATGATCATAAGCATCACCATCATCATCATATCATCATCATCATCATCATCATCATCGTGATGCTGATGATGATATTGATGATGATGAAGAGGAGGATGATGATGATTAGGATGAGCATGAGGACGATGAGAAGAGGAGGAGGAGAATGAGGCTGAGAATGAGCATGATGATGCTGATGTGGATGAAGATGATGATGATGAGGATGAGGATGATGACGATGACGACGGTGATGACGATGAGGATGCCGATGCTGCTGCTGATGACGATGATGATGGAGATGATGGTAATTATGATGATGGTGATGGTGATGATGATGGCTATTTCAACGACGATGCTGCTGATACTGATTATGATGATACTCATCATGATGATTTTGATCGTGGTGATGATGGTGGTAATGTTGATGATGATGATGATGACGATGGTGATGATGATGATGACGATGATGTGTTGCTACTGAAATCATGAAGAATAGGATGGTGAAGAACAGAATGATGAAATCGATACTGAGGATGATGACGATGGTGATGCTGATGTTCATGATGATGATCATTCTGATGATGCCGATGATGATGAGGATGATGATGCTGATGCAGCGTATGATTATGAGGATGAGGATGCGGATGCGGATGAGGATGATGATGAGGATTCAAATGATGCTGACGATTGACATGACGATGACGATGATGACGATGCCGATGTTGATGCTGATGCTGATGATGACGACGATGTTGCTGCTGATGATGATGCTCGAGATGATGCTCGAGATGATGATGATGATGATGATGATGATGATGATGATGATGATGATGGCGATGTGGATTATGATGACTGACCTGATTATGCTGCTGATGCTGTCCCTGATAATGATGTCGTCATGGTGCTGATCGTGATGATGATGATGCTGATGATGATGATGATACGGAGGAGGATGATCATGATGATGCGGGTGATGGTGATGATAATGATGCTGAGTATGACGATGGTGGTAATGATGATGACGATAATGATGATGCTGATGATGATGATGATCGTGAGACTTATCTAGATCATGATCATTATCATGGTGGTGATGATTGTTGCGGTTGAGGATAATGAATAAAGTGATGATGACGACGATGATGATGGTGGTGATGGTGATTATGATGATGGTGATGATACTGTCGCTGACGGTGATGATGATGAAGATGGTGAAGATGAGAAAGATATTGGTGGTGATGTTGATGATGATGATGACGCTTATGGCGATGATGCTGACGATTATGAAGATGCTGATGCTGATGATGATGATCATTACCATCAGCATCATTGCAATGATCATGATGGCGATGGCGATGCAGATGTCGATGCCAATGGCAATGATCATGATTATGAGGATGAGGATGAGGTTGAGGATGATTATTATTATGATGATGACGATAACGATGTTGATGTTGGTGATTGGTCTGATTGGTGTAGTGATGGTGATGGTGAGTCTGCTGATGATGATGATGGTGATGGTGATG
>CAUYUJ010016382.1:288291-291181 GCA_963575745.1 Prorocentrum cordatum | reverse complement strand
CGCTGGCGGCCGCCAGCAGCGCCCACGGCGGGGCGCAGCGACGATGACCAGTGGCAGCCCAGGGGGGGGGTTCAAACTCCCCCCCCCCCGCCCCTCGCGCCGGCGCCGGCGCTGGCGGCGGCCAGCAGCGCCCACGGCGGGGACGCAGCGACGATGACGACGATGCGACGGCCCAGAAATGGAAATCATCGTCCCCGCCGCCGTCGCCAGCCACCGTCGACGCAAGCGCCGGCCCGAGGAGAGGGGACGCAGAGGAGAGAGGGGGGGTGGGGTTCGACCCCTCCCCCTCCATCCAGGGGGGGGGAGAGGGGTTCTGGTTTCACACACACACCCTCCAAGCGACCACGGAAAGCGCTCTTTCAAACCAAGGGACACTGTTTCTGGTTTCTCAGAGCCTTCTTTGGAAGGCTCTTGGGGCTCCCGTGAGGCGCCTCGAAGGCTTCTTGGGTCGTCTTGGGGACCATCTTTGACGTCTTGGACCGACTGATTGGCGATACGGGGCGCTCGTGGACCGTCTGGGGGGACCCCCTGGGCCTGTCTCGGGTCAGGAGGGAAAGAACCACAAAGACGCAATTCATCGTCGATTCCCAAGAAAATATGGGGAAATATGGGAAGTGGTGGGGAAGACAGAAACCCAGAAAATGTAGGAAAATATGGGGCGTATGCTCATTTGTGTGTATTCATTTGTGTGTCCTGGGGCCCCTTCCTCGGGGCCCTCGTTGGGCCCGAGCAGGTTCTGCGCTAGGCTGCCGGGAACCCCCGGGGGCCACGCGACGCGCCCCGGGAGCTTTGGCCACTGGGCCCGGGCCCCCCTACAAAGGATCCTCAGGGATATTACCAGCCTGGAACATATCCCTATCCCTATGCTGGGCACCTCCGCATCACGATGTCAATCCTAGGGGTTCCCTTGTTTTTTGAGGGCGGATCCCTAAGGTCGTCATCGCCTTTTGGCGTGTCAACCTCAGGGATAGGGATACGCTCGAGGCTGGTAAGGGTAGGACTGAGGCCCAGGGGCTCCAACAAGGAACCGGAGGGCATTCCAGCTCGTGCCTCAAGGGCACGGTGTCGGATACAGGTGCTGTAAGGTGCGCGGTGCCATCCATAGTGGCCTTCGGCTCATTCCGCCGCCGTGCCTCGATTGTGGGACGGAGGCCTCTTGGATGCAAAGTAAGGTCTCTTGGGATGCCTCTCGGGGGTCTTTGGGAAGGCTGTTGGGGGGCGGTTGGTAGCTCTTCGGATGCCTTTTCGGGCCTCGGAGGCCTCTAGGGAGATCTCGGGACGGAGGGTTCGAAAGGCCTCTGCGCTTTCCCTCTCGGTCCCTCTTGGGGGCTTCTCTGGCACCTCTTGGGGGCCTCTTAGGCACCGCTTGGAGGCCCTCTAGGGCCGTTGTGGGGCGATCTTGGGGTCATCTTGGGCCGTCTCCTGGCGATGGAAGCCAGACAAGACGAGAATATTGAAATCGTTCATGAATCATACACCAGGAAATCAATGAAGTTGGCCTCTTCGGGCCCTCTTGGAGATCATGTTGGGGCCCTCTTGTGGCGTCTGGAGGGCCATTTGTGCCGTCTTCACACCATCTTGAGTCGTCTTGGGAATCCCTTGGGCCGTCTCGGGACCTCTTGGACCGTCCTGATTTCCTCGTGAGATTCTCTTCCCGTCACGGGGGCCTCTGGACTCAGGAAAATGCTTGCGACACACCCAAGGAGTCACACAACCAGCCCCAAGATGCACGTGCGGAGCCCAAGAACATGTTAGGCTCTAGCCTCTGGGCCCCTGAAAGAGTATTCGACATTCAGGATCGGGGATTCTGAGGGACCTGAAGACACATCACGCAGTGCATCGCGGCACGGTGGCGGACATGATGTGCAACCAGTTGGTGCGAGGTATGGGCCGCGATCTTCGTGGTGCAATATACGGGTGTAATATGTATTAATGAACGCATCCGCGCTTGAACACCTCCAATGCTCGTGCAAACATCCCACTCACCCACCCACAATTCGTCTGTTAAACCGGGCGGCGACACCGACGACAAAGTTGACGATAAAGATGTTCATGATGACAGTGAGGTGGGGACGATGTCATCCACGACGATGGTGATGGCGATGAAGTTTCGGGTGAAGATAGTGGTGGTGGCATCGATCTCGTTGACGATGTTGATGACGAGGGTGCTGGTGAGGATACTGAGGAAGTGCGGAACGCAGGAAGTTAACGAGTGCGACGCCATCGACGGTGACGATGATGATCGCGGCGATAATGAGGACGATGCTGATGATGATGGTCATTGAGATGGTGATGGTGGTGAGGCTACTGATGGCGATGGCGATGACGATGACAATGATGACGCTGTCGACGATGATACCGATTGCGCTGATGACGGATGGTGATGCAGTGCGCGACCGCAGACATCCAGAAACAATGTGGTGACCATGCGTGTGTTGAAATATGCAAAGTCCAGCTGGACGTGTAAGGATTTCGACGTGCGCGCGTGCAGACGCTCGCGTACAGCCCGCACAGTATGAGTTGGCAGAGCTGGCGGGCGCGGGATGGTTGTTAAATGTGTTCGATGTGCGCGCTCGCGCGCGTTCCGACCGCATGGCTTTCTTTGACAGGGTGGCAGTAATTCATTGCGTTCCCATGATTTCAGCGAGCGCGCGGGTGCGCACATGTTTCCCTCATCCTATCTGTTGCAAGGGAATGTTTCAAACGTACATCAAAGACCAACACACGTGCATCACAGACCAGCTATGTGACATGGATGGGGGCGGGGGCGATGCCAGGATTGGCTGGCATGCGATTGTCCGGTATCTAGAACGAGCGATTCTGCAGAACCCGTAGAGCAGGCGCGTGGATCCGTCTGGCTTCGGCAGGGGGGGTCAGAGTTCTTTCTAAG
>CAUYUJ010016382.1:278291-283291 GCA_963575745.1 Prorocentrum cordatum | reverse complement strand
CAAGAAGTCTGTCCCCGCGGACTTCTCCTGGGGCCACCTCGAGGCCATCAAGGCCAACAGCAGCGACCAGGGTGCCCACTGGTATAACCGCTCTCCTCCTCCTCCTCCTCCTCCTCCTCCTCGTCATCATCATCATCATCATCATCATCATCATCATCATCATCATCATCAGCATCAGCATCAGCATCAGCATCGCATCAGCATCATCATCATCTCATCATCATCATCATCAGTGTCTCCTCTTCTGCCTCCTCCTCCTCCTTCTTTTCTCCTCTCCTCTTCCTCTTCTCCTCCTCCTCCTCCCCTCCTCTCCTCCTCCTCCTCCCCTCCTCCCTCCCCATCCTCCTCTCCCCTCTCCTCCTCTCCTCTCCCTCCTCCTCCTCCTCTCCTCCTCCTCCTCCTCCTCCTCCTCCTCCTCAGCCTCCTCCTCCTCCGCCTCCTCCTCCTGCCCTTGTTTCTCCCTCTCCTCCTCCGCCTCCTCGTCCTCTTCTGGGAGGCCCTGCCGGAGCCGGGGCGTCCTGCGTCTCTTTCAGCCTGGGCCCCAGCGGACATGCCTGCCGAGCGCGCCTGTGTCGGCCGAGACTGGAGCCCTTTAGGGGGCAGCCAAGAGGGCATCGTTCGGTGGCGAATTCCGAGCGCTAATTACCCTCGCCGATCGTCGACTCTAGCTCGATGGGCGGCTGGGGCAGGGTTCGGAATGCGTCGAGCACGCAGCGAAATCCGAACCCTGCTCTGGAGGGGCAAATACACACAGACACAATTAATCTTCGATTCCCCGGATTTCGATTCCCGGGAAAAGGTTCGAACATATGGGACGTGGGGAGGAAGCCGAACGCCCAGAATCGATGGGGAAAAAGCAGGTGTAGGGGGAGTCTTGGGATGTGTGTCTGTGTACTTGTGCGTCCCTGGGCCCCTTCACCTACCCCCACTACGGTTGACAGTGTTTGACTATGCCTCGTCTGTCTTCCAAAATCCCCCTGTGGGAGGACGTGCCCGACCCAAGAGAGGGCTCGGCGAGCTTCCCGGGAGGCCAGAGGCCTCACGAGCCTCCCGGGAAGGCCCGCCCCCTCGGCCTCCCCCCTGGGCGCTCCGCCGATAGGCGCGGGGACCATACCTCGGGGGTGGACAGAACCCCCAACAGTGACACGTCGATTAGTGAATTGTCCGTTTTCGGTTCTCGAGATGGCGCCGTGGCCGTTATCTTTCAGGCCTGCGCCCGCCAGGTTTGGGCCCCAGGCCGTTTTCACTAAACCACGTTTTACTAAAGGGGGGTCTGTCCATCCCCGAATACCGCGTGACGAGTCAGTGGGGACTTGGGGTCACCGCACGGGGTTGGGCCTTGGGCCGTGCAGCGAGTTCTTGGAGGATTCCGAGGTCACCGCCCAGTCTGGTCGCCGCACCGTTTTGGGACTCCCAGCCTGGCCCTTCCAGAGGCCGCCGGCGTCGAGAGTTTCTTCCCGCGCGCAAGGATCTCTCGACCCAGTCCCAGGGACGGGATTTTCATTCCGAGTCGTTGTTTGATGGCCTTGGCTCCCGCAAATCTTCATTACCCCCACGCCGAGGTGGCTCGTGGTGAGCTTGATGCTCGCCTCTTGCGGAGGAGGAGGAGGAGGAGGAGGACGAGGAGAAGGAGGAGGAGGGAGGAGGAGGAGGAGGAGGTGGAGGAGGAGGAGGAGGAGGAGGGTGACGACGACGAAAATAAGGGTGGTGAAGAAAAAGAGAAGAGGCGGCGCAGAGGGGAAGAGAGGGATAGGGGCAGGAGAGTGGAGGATGAGGAGGAGGAGGAGGAGGAGAAAAAGCCACGCGGAGGGAGCGGGAGGGGGGGAGGAGGAAGAAGAGGGGGGCAATCGACGCGGGGGTGGCAGGATTATATGCTAAGCACCTCCGGCATGCGATGCACTTCTGGGGTGGGCTCGGCGCATATTTTCACCGAGCCCGTTCCACTACTCGCAAAGTGCCAACTCGCAAACGTCAGAAAAGCACATGACTGCCTCGACTTACTGGATCGTGAATCACCCGCGGCGTGTCCAGGCCATTTACGAGTAGCTCCAGTTTGCGAGTAGTGGAACGCGCTTGATTATATACTGTCTTACATGTAAAATGATCGCACGCCCACCCCGCCCACAACAAGAGCATGCGGCCCCATTTGGGGGGTACTACTTCAACGAAGCGCATGTTCAGTGCAATGCAAGGATATGCCATGCCATGCCAAACAACGCCTTATGCTGTAACTCGTCCATTGCATTGCATTGAAACGCGCATCGCTGTGCCGCCTATCATACCATGACATGCCAGTGTTGCATACCAGTGGCCATCTTAGCATGACATGGCATGACCCAGCATAGCAAAACATAGCATTGTGCCGCATCGCAGATCGTTGCGTAGCATTGCGTAGCATCACACACACACACCAGTGCGTGCGCAACACATGGCATGACATGCGACTGCATTGAACATCGCCGTACTGTACACCAGAGCAGAATGGTACAGCATTGTACAACACATAATGGCATGGCATCACCTGGTTCTACATCACCCAGCGTAGCATGACGTACAACAGCGCATCGTGTCATGGCATGTGAACGCATGGGAACGTACGTCGTAACATGGCACAGCACACTATGCAGCAGTACAGCATACCATGGCGTATCGTAGCCTACCACTGTGTCAAGGTATATAGCATTACGTACAAGTGCATAGCATGGCATAGACTTGTGTTGCATGACATACCACGGTGTACCGTGTCATGGTTCAGCATGGTTTTTCAGTGCGGTGCATGGGATTGTCTAGTGACATCAGCAAGGTCGTAACAACACCTCGCATAGCAGTTCATAGCATGATATGGCGGCGTGCGCATGGCATGACATGGCATAGCGTAGCAGTTCACTCGGGACCTCGGCTGGCGGTGGATACGGAATTGTTTGGGCCATGGGGGGCCATTGTACCCATATCCACCGCTTGTCGAGTTCTCCGAATATCGATCACTCAGGCGATAGTGATGGATAATTCCCCGCCTCGCACTACCCCCATGCTGAGGACAGACCTGACGCTCCCCCTCGGGGTGTTGGTTGTTCATTTGTATTATGTGCAATCGCTCGCCCTGCGCATGAAAGTATACAACCCGATCTAAACAAATGTCAGCTCCCTCTCACCCCTGTCAAATACTCTCATGCAGGGCACGCGCGTTGATCCAATACACGCTTGTTTGAAATACTACCGATCGGCGAATACACTGCGTGCCACACGCACGCGCGCACCCTCCGCACGTGCACGCGGAAATCATTACAGAGCTGTTTGATTCCAGGCAGTTCAACACAGAGCGGCTTATCACAGAGGAAACACATCTGACTTTCAGCACATCACCAAGGGGCAGACCAAGGGGCAGACCAAGATAATTTGCAACAGCGGGATCACTCGACGAGGAACGCGATCTCCCCGGCATGCTTCGCCGGAGGGTTCGGTGTTGCACGCCGGAGTGAATGCACAGGAAGTAACACGAAAGGCATGCGACCATTATCACATACACGTTTATTTCGGGCCCGCGCAGCGCCGCGCTCCACTGGGCCTCCCAGGAGATCACGCACGTGGCGAATGTAGCGCGGTTGGTAGCTTCTCAGGGGGAGCGCAACGTCTCGTGTGGGTGTGCGTGGGACCACCCCCCCTGCTGGGCCTCCCAGGAACCCACGAAAGTGGCGACTGTTGCGCAGTCATTGGCTACCCGATGGAGCGCGGGGTCCCGTCTGGGTCTGCGTGGAACCGCGTTCCGCTGGTAGGGTCGGAGGGCACCAACTATACACCAACACCGATCCTGGCCCAGGATCACCCTGGGCCCATGATCGGTGTATATGCCTTCTTGCCCAAGGCAGGAGGGCGTATACACCGATCCTGGGCCCAGGGTGATCCTGGGCCAGGATCGGTGTTGGTGTATAGTTGGTGCCTTCCTATAGGGGGCCCACGAACGTTGCGACGGGTGCGCAGCTGGCAGCCCCCCAAGGCAGCCGCGACGCTTTGGCTGGGTATGCGTGTCCCTCTGCCCCGCTGGACCTTCCAGGGGCCCTCGAGGCAGCGACGGCCTCCCAAGGGGAGAGACGCCATGCCTCGCCCAGATCCGCACGTCCTTCCGCTCCGCCTGACCGCCCGGGCGACAGCTGCGCAGTTGGCCGTCCCCCAGGGGAGCCGCAGGGTCTCATCCGGGCCCGCGTGTCTCTCCGCTCTGCTGGACCCCCCAAGGAGCCCACGAGATCGGCGACGGTTGCGCACTTACCCGCGGTGTCTCGGTGTCTCGTCTGGGTCCGCGTGCCGCTCCACTCCGCTGGACCTCCCCGGAGCTCACGGAAGTGGTGACAGTTGCGCGGCTGGCCAGAAAGGAGCAGGAGGAGGGGGAGAAGTAGGAGAAGGACGGAGATCAGCGGTGCCTCACTCAAAGCGAGGACCCATCCAGAGGCAAAGTTTCTGAAACATTGCTCTTCTTTTTGCGTGCGCACATTTGCCACACTCATTCGTCGTCGTCCATATCGTTATCGCGGTCGTCGCCCTCGTCGCCGTCGTCGCCGCTTTCGGGCCTCGTTGTTTCCATCCAGTAAGCCGTCCTTGAGCAGGCCAAGCTGAATACGAAAGTGGCGACGGTCGCGCAGACGGCAGTCGAGCCCCCAGGGACCCGCGAAGTCTCGCTTGAGTGTGCGTGACTGCCCACTCCGCCGGACCTCCCATGAGCATGCGACACTTGCTCAGTTCGAACCCCCCCGAGGGACCCGCGAGGTCGCTCTAGGCGTGCGTGATTACACAGGACCTCCCATGAGCCCACGAAGGAGGCGACCGCTGTGCAGTTGGCAGCCCCCCAGTGAGCCGCGAGCTCTCGCGCGGGTGTGCGTATCTACCCATTATGCTGGACATCCCAGCAGCCTGCGAACATGTCGACGATTGCGCATGTGGCAGCACCCGACGGAACCGCGAGGTCCCGCCTGGATGCGCGTGGCCCAGCACTCCGCTGGATCTCCCAG
>CAUYUJ010016382.1:238291-273291 GCA_963575745.1 Prorocentrum cordatum | reverse complement strand
CTGGTCGACCAACCAGCTGATCGCGTGCACGCCGAACCCGAAGCACTGCGGCGGTGAGGGCGGCTGCGAGGGAGCCACTGCCGAGCTCGCGTACGAGTACGTGTTCAACAAGGGCCTCATGCAGGACAGCGCGTTCCGCCTCAAGGCCGGGGACAACGTGACCGCGGAGCTCAGCGGGAGATTCGTAATGCCTTAGACGGGCTAACTGCGATGTAGGTTTCGGTAGTGTGGGAAGACGTGGGTCGCGCGCTTTCCTACAATTTGATGTGTCGTGTTCGCTCGATCCATTCCCAGATGGGAGATCTGGGAATTTGTGGTTCGCGATTTCCTACAACTTGGTTCCCAACATCACCATTAAGCAACATCGCCGGTAGCCCCACCTTAGCAATGTAAGCGTAGCGTTGTTGGTGCACCGACCCCTACCGAACAGTTGTCGGGATTCAACAGGCAACTCAGGCCGGGCACATACGGGCGGACCCTTAGGCAATCGCCATTTGGACTTATACCCACCCAACGTGCAGTGCCGATACACTGTGCGGGCAGTGAGCACCCCGTCGTTCAAGTGCTGATTTGGGAAAAGGCCCACCCCCGCCTTATCACCTGCTTACGTTGTTTAGTGTCTGCGCTGTGCGCTCTCTTCCCTGCAGGAGTGCCCCGAGAACCTGAAGGCGTCCACCGAGGTGGCCAGCAGGGGCATCGTCGGCGCCGACGGCAGCGAGGTGCACCGCGTCAAGGAGCGCATGGCTAGCGCAGGAGGAGGAGGGGGGGGAGGGGCAGCCGTGGCAACATGGTGGGGCGGCCCTCTGGAGCCCAAAAGGGGCACGAAAGGTTCACGTTCCTTCGCCCCCCCTTTCCCAGACCCCCTCGCGTCGTGCGAAATCCTGACGGGAGGTTTTTCGCTATTTTTCGCTTGTGGGAACCCTTGCCTGGCCTCGGGACCGTCAAAAAACTACTTGGGATCAAAAATCGGTCCTGGGGAAGGGGTCCAGACCCCTGGGGGTCGGCGTTATGAAAAATCATGACGTCGGGTTGTCTAGGTTCTTGCCACCCCCCATGAAGCAGCGCCCAAGGAAGGGGGAGGAGGCGGAGGAGAACCAGCAGCGACGGCGCCCGCCCGAGGGTAGTCGCACAGAGGCTCCGGGTGGATGGAACACACGTGCCGGGCGTGCCTGCCCCAGAGCTGCCCCGATGCGCTCGTTCTGAAGCGCAACGCGCACGGTGTTCCAGATGTCCGTGTGAACGCGCTGCGTGTTGGCTCGGCACGTCTTGGCCAATGCTTGGGCGAACGTACGGCGCCAGACCTACGGTTTCAGTCCACGTGTTGAGCTCCGTGTCAGCGCGCAGCGGGCTGCGTCTTACGCATCGGGGCGGCCGAGGTCTGCCTCTGGTGCCACCGCCGGCAATTGGGCTCGCCCGCACCGAGGGGAGGCAGCCCCCCCCGATCTCGGCCACCACGGAGGCCAGCTAGAGCACCACCACCGCCAGGATCGGAGATCCCCGAGGAGGACCACTTGTCGGCGGCGAGCGAGGGGGGGAAGCGAGAAGGAGAAGGCCTTCTCGGAAGGCGGCGGGACTCCTCAGAAGCCCTCGCGCCCTTCTGGGAAGCCTTCCGTGCCCTCGGGGGAGAGCTTCGACAGCTGTTCAGAAGGCCGCGGGACGTCCGAGCCCTCCGAGACGGCCCGCCCCGTCTCACTCCCCCCCCCCCGCCCGGGCGCGCCGCCGAGCTCGAGACCACGGCGGCTCTCCCGCCGTGCCCAGGTGTCCGCTCCAGGTCCGCCCCGGGAGGGGCCCCCTCCCGTGGCTCGGGCCGGACGAGAGGGGGGGGGGATGGGGAAGGGGGGATCAAACGACGCGAGGATCGGGACAAATTCGGATCGGGATAACTCGAAATCTCTGAGGATCGGCGGGCTTGGAGGATGTATTGGGCGCCGCGGCCGCTCCAGAGCGTTCCGGAGCGCTCTGAGAGCGCTCCGGAACGCTCTGGAGCGATTTATCCCGATCCTAGCCTTGTTTTAGGGGGGGGTCACGAAAGTTGCTGCGTGCAGCTGGGTTCGGCCCCGCCGCCGGGCCCACTCCTCGATACGTGGGCGCCCCCGGCGCTGGGAGGCGCCTGGAAAATCGGCTACGTGAGCTGATTCTCACCCCCCCCCTTTGCTATCCCCCCCCTTGTGCCCGAACCGAGTGCTCCCATCCTGACCACTGCTTCGAGGCGGGCCCAGCCGAGGCGACGACGAGAAGCTTTCGGGAGGCCCAGTAAGGACCAGAAACGCAGGGGAGGGCAGCCGCCGTCTCGACTGGGCCCTCTCCGAGGATCAGCCCGCCCCTCGTCGCGTGTGGCGCCTCCTCTCGGCAGTGGTGCCAACGTGCAGACCCTCCCAATAGGAGCACATGGCCGGCCACGCCCTCGGCCTCACGGGATGGACGAAGCTGCCCGAGAACAAGGAGGACGCGATCGTCCGGGAGCTGCTGACCGGCGGCCCGCTCTACGTCGCGGTGGCCGCTGGCGACGGCTGGTTCGACTACAACTCGGGAGTGATGACGGAGGACTCGTGCGACAGGTCGGCACGAGGGAAATCTCAGAGGCGGGCGAGTTGAGACAACGGTAGTTGGCCTTCTGGGGGGGCCCTCGTCGCCACGGCTGGACGCAGCTCGGGAGATTGGTGCGTTTGGATCCTCGGAGGGTTCCGGCGACCGATTGTGAGCTGCCGTTATCTGAACTCGCCATGCTCCGATAATGTGCACCACCAGGTCGACGTTCGAGACCGGGGGCCTTCGGTAGCAATTCATGGGAGCTTTGTATGACCTGGGAATTCCGTTTCTGGCGTGCACTAGCGCGTGCTAGCATCTGACAGTCGATGAGACGAGCCCCGATTTGACGTCGATCTGGTGTCGATTAGCGTCTTTGAGCGTGTTAGCGTCGGTGGGTGTCGATCCGCAAGAGCCAGCAAGATGACACGGCAGGGGTTATCCTCGACGGTGTTGTGGCGATTCCGGGGGCCGCCTCCGTTTCGATCTCTTTTTGCAACAAGGGCAAATGGGAGACCGCACGAGGGCAAGTGAAACGAAAACGAGAACAACAGACATATTGTTGTAGTCGATCCTTCTGACACGGGAGGCTCCCATGAGTTGCCAAAGGGGGGGGGCCGGTGGTGCAGTCATCCGCGCGCAAGCCATCTGCGCGCGGCCTCGCGTGAGCGTCCTTTCTCGGGGGTCTGCCTGCCGCGCGGGCGGCCTGCGCGGGCCACTGCGCGAGGTCGCCACGCCTTCCCCATTCAGCAGGGCGCGCTGAGTCCGCGAGCGCGAGCTGCTGATGCCAAGCCGCCCCCTCGGCGGTTTACCTCGTCCTCTTCATTCGTACTGTGTTTATCATGGTTTTGCTTACTAGTTTTACATTATCATGACCAGTTGTTGGAGTACTAGTTTTATAAGTAGCAGTGTTCGCAATGTGCTGTTAATACTGTGTCCAACCCTCCTATGTGTTGGGCCCTTGATTCGTGAAAAGAGAACTGTGGTCTTCAGTCCTCCTTCCTCCCACCTCCTTCTCCTCCCTCCTGCCTCCTGCCTCGTTGTTGTCCTTCCCCGTACCTTTCCTACTGGGGGGCTGCGTAACCGTCGCCACTTTCGTGGACTCGTGGATGGTCCAGCGGAGTGGAGCTATACGCAGACCCACGGTTGACCTCGCTGCTCCCCGGGAGGCTGCGAACTGCGCAACCGTCGCCACTTTCGTGGGCTTCTGGGAGGTCCAGCGGAGCCGGGGGCCATGCAGACCCATTTGGGACCTCGCTCCTCCCTGGGAGGCTCCGAACTGCGCAACCGTCGTCACCTTCGTGGGCTCCAGGGAGGTCCAGCGGAGTCGGGGGCCACGCGCACCCATTGGGGACCTCGCTGCTCCCTGGCTTGCTGCGAACTGCGCAACAGTTGCCACTTTCGTGGGCTCCTGGACGTTCCAGCGCGGAGTCGGGCGCCACGCGAATCTAGCCGAGACCTCGCGGCTCCCTGGGAGGTTGCGAACTGCGCAATTGTCGCTATTGTCGTCGGTGGCTCCTGAGAGGCACGGCGCAGCTGAGGGCAGCATATCTGGCGATGTGTTCTTCTGTACGGAGCGTTCACACAAAGATCCGCTCCCGTGGAGCGGCAGCTGGGTACGTCTCGGGTCATTATTCTTCTCTCCGCCGCTCGCTTGGACCGCTCAGGCCCGTTTGGGGCGCGGAGTCTGGTGCGCGAGCGCTCCCGGCGTGGCCCGGAGGACTCGCGTGCACCAGGTCCTGGGCCCCGAGCTGGCCCGAACGGGCCTGGTGGAGCGTGCGCTCCTGCCTCCCGACAGGGACTTCATCGTGAACCACGCCGTGGTCCTCTTCGCCTGGGGCGTGAAGCAGAAGACCGTCCGCGGGCCGGTCAAGTACTGGCAGATCAAGACCGGGGGCTGCTAGAGGTGCCCCTGGCCCAAGGTGCCCTCAGCTTTCCGCTGCATTTTGGAGCCTCGCCACTGCTTTGCCTGTGGCCGCAGCTTGGCCGCCGAGCTGGGGCCCTTGGCCTGCATGGAGAGGCGCCTAAATTGGAGCCTCTGGGGCCCTCTGGGCCTCGTGAGAGGTGCTCTGGGGGCCCTGGGGGGCCTCCCTGGGCTGGGGGGCACCTCCAGCAGCACCCAGCAAGAACTCCTGGGGCCCGCAGTGGGGAGAGAACGGCACGGGCCGCTTCATCCGGTCGGACCACGAGGAGAAGGCGCTCCAGGGTGGGAGGAGGAGGAGGAGGAAGAGGAAGAGGAAGAGGAAGAGGAGGAGGAGGAGGAGGAGGAGGAGGAGGAGGAGGAGGAGGAGGAGTAAGAGCAGGAGAAGGAGGAGGAGGAGGAGGAAGAGGAGGAAGAAGAGGAGGAGGAGGAGGGGGAGGGGAGGGGGAGGGAGGGCAAACACGACGAGGAAAGAAAGAGATGAGTGGAGGGAGGGAGGGAGAGGGGGAGGGAGGGCAAATACGAAGAGGCGCGGAGGGCGAGGGAGGGCAAACACGAGGAAGGAACGTCGGCGCCGCTACGACGCTAAGCCATCCGGGGTGTTGAAGCAGCCTGGTTCAGGAAGATGGAGGGAGGGAACAAAATACGATGAGGAAGGAAAGAGATGACAGGAGGGAGGGTAGGGGGAGATGAGATGTAAAAGAGCGGCGGGTCGCAGTGAGGACGCCTGGTGGCGGCAAGGAGAAGGAGAGTGGGAAGGATACACGTCGGTCGTTGAAAGTACTTCCTAACCCAAGGATCGAGTGGTTTTCCTTTTTCCCCTTCTTCAGGGGGCGGGCGGAAGCCCTACCTACTTCAACGCTTTCCTACTTCCTGTTTCTACCCACTGCTCCCGACCGACAGTCAATAGAGGAGGTGGTGGAGTGCAATCAGGATAAGTTGGAGGATGGGGGGCGAGGAAGACGACGTAGGATGACTGGGAGCGAGTAGGACGACCGACAAGGGTGGGACAGAGGACAAGGCGGAGTGAGAGCAGAAAAGGATAGAGTAGGAGAAGCAGGAGGAGGAGGAGGAGGAGGAGGAGGAGGAGAGGGATGGCGGCGAGCAGGATGAGAAGGGGCGCCGAGGAGGAGAAGGTGGTGGTGGTGGAGGATGAGGAGGCGGAGGAGGAGGAGGAGGAGGCGCCCGGACAAGAAGAGAAGAGAGCGAGCAAGAGGAATAGAAAGAGATGGGGGAGGAGAGGAAGAGGGATAATCAGAGGGCGAGGGAGAAGATGTGACATGCTAGCTGGGAGGAGCGGAGAAGCAGGCCGGCCAGGAGGAGGATGTCAAGCCGGGGGGGAGGCCGAGAATAATGAGGGGGGAGGAGGAGGAGGAGGAGGAGAGGAGGAGGAGGGGAGGAGGAGTCTAGTCATAAGGAGGGGACGCGGAAGGGGAAGACAAGGATGGCCATGATGAGGGGAGGAGAGCGAGCAGGATAAGAGGATCAGGAGGAAGATGAGGAGGAGTAGGAGGAGGAAGAGGAGGAGGAGGAGGGAGGAGGAGGACAAGGAGGAGGAGGAGGAGGAGGAGGGGGAGGATAATGAGGAGGAGGCGGAGGAGGAGGAGGAGGAGGAGGAGGAGAGGGAGGAGGAGGAGGAGGAGGAGGAGGAGGAGGATGTGGAGGAGGGGTAGGAGGAGGAGGAGTTGGAGGAGGAGGAGAAGGAGGAGTTTGAGTTTGAGTTGGAGGAGAAGGAGGAGGAGGAGGAGGATGCTGTTGATGATGATGATGATGATGATGAAGACGATGATGGTGATAGTGATGGTGATGGTGATGGTGATGGTGATGGTGATGGTGATGATGATGAGGTGGAGGAGGAGGAGGAGGAGGAGGAAGAGAGTTGGAGTTGGAGAGAGGAGGAGGAGGAAGGAGAAGGAGGAGGAAAGAGGGAGGAGGAGGAGGAGTTTGGAGTTGGAGGAAGAGGAGAAGACGAGAAGAGGAGAAGAGGAGAAGAGGAAAAGAGGATGGGGAGGAGGAGCAGGAGAGTGGAGGAGGGGTAGGAGGAGGAGGTGAGGAGGAGGAGGAGGATGCGGAGGTTGGAGGAGGAGGTGGAGGAGGAGGAGGAGGAGGAGGAGGAGGAGGAGGAGGAGGAGGAGGAGGAGGAGGAGGGATTGGAGGAGGAAGAGGAGGAGATGAGGAGGAGGATGGAGGACGAGGAGGAGGAGGAGGAGGAGGAGGGGGAGGAGGACGAGGAGGAGGAGGAGGAGGAGGAGGAGCGGGAGGGGGAGGAGGTGGAGCGGAGGAGGAGGAGGCGGAGGAGGAGGAGGAGGAGGAGGAGGAAGGAGGAAGAGGAGGACCAGGCTGCGGCTGGGACGAGGACCCCCAGTCGGGTCGGGCTGCGACGCGACGGCGGCCCGAGAGGTCCGTCATCCTCTCCCTTCCCTCCCCCCATCCCTCCTCCCTCCTCCTCCTCTCCCCCTCCTCCTCCCTCCTCTCTCCCCTCCCTTCTCCTCGTCCTCCATCCCCCTCCTCCCCACTTCCCCCCTCTCCTTCCTCCTTCCTCCCTCCTCTCCCCCTCCTCCCTCCTTCCGTTTCTTTCCTCAGGCTCGCCCCCCTCCGCCTGGCCTCCTTTTCAGTGCTCTTTTGTTTGTTGCCTCCTCCCTCGCTCCGCACTCTTCCGCATCATCAGCTCTTACCCCATCGAGATAGCTCCTCCCTGTCGCACCTATGCGTGTGGGTAGGTTGGGCCAGGCGTTTCGTTTCAGACTTCCCCATCACTGGTAATCCTGAGGCTTGTATTCTGTAACAGGTTCAAGGATCGAGGGCGCGTTGTTTTCAAGATGGGCCTCGTGCCAATGCGCCGCATACATAAGTAAACAGCGTGCAGCAGCTTGATACATGGAGGGCATGCCGTGTATGAGGCTTTCGCTTGGGCGCCGCGTACACCTGTCTCATCACTTGCAATTGCGCAAAAGGTTGAAGGCGTGTTGTGGTCAAAGCGGGACTCTCGCCTCAGCGCCGCGCACTTTCGCTCTAAACGTACGCAGACATCGCAAGAATGGACGGCCGACCGTGTTCAAGATGAGGTTCTCTCTTGAACACCGTTCACAGTGTTTGGACTCGCCTCTGGCAACATAGGGGTCTCGCTGGGGACGTCGTAAACTTGAACGGCTCGAAGCTTCAACACATGCAGCTGCAGTCAGAAGATGCAAGGCAGTTCTTTTGAGGATAGACCCTCGCCAGAACTGGCGGGCCCAAGTGCAGCGGGGCTCAAGCTTCAGGGTCATAAGTGGTCAAGGGTCACATTCCGACTACCTTACAACTTCTTTCCAACCCAAACCAAAATCTGTCCAGATGTCTTCTCCACCTGAGTGGTGGGCCGGTGCTTTTGAGGATCTGTTGAAGAAGGCAGTTTGAAGAGATGTACCGGATCTTGAACCCCATCAGGCGGGACGTCCAGGGCATGAAAACAAACATATCTCAAGTCTAAGAGGGTCAAAGGGACTTGGACTCCAGGGTCCGTGCAATCGAAGGTGGTTCTTCTTCAACTTCCCAGTTCACCCTGACCTACGTGGACATCGTCGGATTCTGCACGTTCCAGCAGCGGGACACGCTGGGCGTCGACAGGACTGAGACGGCTGCGATGGTCGAGAAGTTGACGAATGTTCTTCATCCAGATCTTCGTACCCATGTTCGTGATTTGAAGCTTCGGTCGGGCAAGAATCATTATATTCGAATCTCCCTGTCACCCGATTAGCTGGAAGAGGTCAAAAACAATTTGAACGATTATTTCCAGGACGCCAACAACAAATACAAGGGGCAACATCGACTCAGGGCTCGCGCGCAACCTCATCCCGACGTGCTCAAGGCGTGGCAGGTTTTCGGGAAGTTGTCGGCGATTGGGCAGCCGACAAACTACCTCGCACGACGGAGCCACGGGTGACTTGGGGACCATATTTTACAGTGACGGTCGTTACTTCTACGGAAGAGGGGATGATGGGAGTCAAACCTACTACAGAGCTCTGCCGGGTCTTGCGCGGGGGTGCTATCCAGCGGGGTGCGGAGGGCACTCGAGCGGCGCAGTTCCGTGACGAGGCCGAGGCCATGGCGTCGTTCACAGGGTACCGCAGGTGGCGATAGGGGGGCCCGCCACCTAATTCGGGACCGGCTTTGAGGTCTGTTTCGGCTGCGATTTTCAACGCGCACAAAAGACCCCCTTTGCGAAGCAAGGCGGATCGCACGTGGTCTGAAACAGTAGGGCATGGGTTCTGCTGTTATCTGTCTTCAGGAAGTTCCCCGCTGGACCAATGGTAGGGCGCTGACTGGGACCGGCTTTGTCGTCTACTCAGGCCGCGCCAGGGCCGACGAGACTGCCCAACGGGATGGATTCAATTGTGGCTTTTTGGTTCCCCAGAGCCTGAATCCGAGAATCAGAGGGGCGCAGCATTCGCGGTGCTGGAGCGGAATGGTTTTGAACATGGGCGACTGCGTCAACATGTGAGTTTCCAGTGTTCATTTTATCCCTAAGGGCCGCGATGAGGATTCATAGTATCATGCCAGTTTCTTCGAGGAGGCCAGAGCGGGGACCATGGAGTATTATGACCGTTGCGTGTCCCAATATGGATCTAAGTTGCAGATGGTGGTAGGCGTCGATGCCAACGTCACGCTGCCGCGAAACATCGACGGGGTGACCGGGGCAGCACTGCGACCACCTCTGCCGCCCCATGCGCTTTCGATGCAAAATGATGATATTTCTTGGTTGCGCGTGCTCGGCGCACGGTCTTTGAACACTTATGGAAACGGGGAGTTCCTGGACGATTTGTGGACTTGCGGTTTGAAGCGCTGCGCGGCCGCCAAGTCGCATATCGACTGCGTCGCAGCATCTTCAAGCTTCACTGGGACTGGGAAGGCTTTGGATTTCTTGGACCTATAGTCCAAGCTGGCGCTCGCGACCAAGATGGACCATCGGCCTGTCATCGGGCACGTCGGCTGGGAAAACCTCGCGGAGAACAGCGTTGAGCACGCGGGCCGGTACCTAACCCAGAAATCCCAGGGCCCACCCAAAGGTGGTTTCACTGACCCTCGCGTTCTTCACTCTTTCCCAACCTCCATGGTTAAGCCGGACGTTCTGGGCACTCGCGCGCGCGTTTGAAGATTGTTTCCGCGGGGCGGCCGAGATAAACGCGAACAACAATCTTCGAGGGTGGTCGACGCCAAGGGCGCAATCCGACAACATCTACGCGCCCTGCGTCTTCGGCTCCGAGTAGAAACAAAGTAGGATTCGATGAACTGTTTTGGTCGGCGGCCGCGCGACTGCGGTCCGGCGGCAACAAGCGTGTCCAGGGCGGTGGCACAGGCGAATTGCACACTTGCACAACAAGCGTGCAGTTGCACATGCACTGAACAAAATGCTTTGCATTCAAAGGGAAACCAACAACTAAAGGCGTGGCAGGCTGAACCACGCGGCGCCCAGACCTCAGCAATCCACCTCCAGGTGCCAGGCGAAGCAATGCGGCTGTGCCAAGGCGCAACTGCGATGCCGATCCCTGAAGCGAAGTGATCCGCAAGCGTGGGGGGGCACCGCCGTCTAGTGGCGACGCGCCCGCGCAGCCTGCCAGGGGGGGCCCTGCTGCAGTGGAGGCAGCGGGGGCCAGAGGAGTGAGTCGCCTGCGGGGCGCCAAATTCCGAACGCCCGCGACGACGTCTGCAAGCCAAGCAGCTGTCGCGGAACTGGTGCGGCGCACTGGCCGGCAGCTGGTGGGGGCCTGGGCGTTGTCTTGCCGCGGAAGGTTGAACCACTCCGTGGCGACCCAACACCCGAGTGACCATTCCACAGGGCAAGGGGGGAACAAGCGACTGTGGACACGCTGCGTGCCAGCACGGCGCCAGGCCTCAGAGAGTAGGGGAGAGTCCGCAGGCGGGGGCGCGCCGCCAGCGGAGGAGTGAGGGGAAGGGCGGCACAGGTGGTAGTGCTGCCTCCTGCGGTGTCAAAGGGCTGTGCCGGGCGGCAACGCCCCGGCGAGGCATCCCGACACAGTAACCCTCAATGTCGGTGAACACCATCGACATTCCGAGTACCACAGTGACAACCTGCTGCGGAGGGGCCCACCAATGCCAGCCGCGTCTGTGCGGTGCGAACCGTGGATGGGGGGTCCTCTGAGCAGCCTGCCCGCCCGGCCACCCGCTCTGGCTACTGCAGCCGCTGCGGGCGAGCCCTGGAGGCACAGTGGAGGACGCCACCAGGCCACGCAATCGGCGCCGCCCCACACCGCGGCCGGCATGCAACCCTCAGAGCGCGCCTGGCCGCGGAGAGGGGGGGGGGGGGGGGGGGGCGCAGCTAGCTGCGGCAAGATACACGTAACTTGATGGCAGCTGCACGCCGAGAGCGTCTATATGCGCGCGCGTGTGCGTGCGTGTGTGCGTGCGTGGCGCGCGTGGGTGGGTGGTGGTGGTGGGGGGGGGGGGGGGGGCAGCTAACCGCCGCTGAAGACGCATAGAAAGATGGGGGGTGGCAGGACAACGCCGATGCAGCCCGAGCTGGAGCGCGCCAGCGTCGGACGCGCCACATGGGGGGTACATTCGCAGCAGTCTTACGCAAACAAAGCAATCCGTGGAGGGGGGATCCGTGGAAGGGAGCCGATGTCGGCACTGCAGTGGGTGCAGCCGTCGGGGCTGCTGTCGGCGCTCTCGATGGAGTTGCTGTCGGCACTGCCGTCGGCGCTGCAGTGGGCGCAGCCGTCGGAGCCGCCGTCGGGGCTGCTGTTGGCGCTGTGGTCGGAGCTGCTGTTGGAGCTGTCGTTGGAGCTGCTGTTGGCACTGCCGTCGGCGCTAAAATGGGCGCAGCCGTCGGAGCCACCGTCGGAGCTGCTGTTGGCGCTATCGTTGGAGCTGCTGTCGGCGCTGCCGTAGGTTCTGCAGTAGGGGCCGCCGTCGGGGCTTCTGTTGGCGCTACAGTTGGAGCCGCTGTCGGCAGTGCTGTGGGGGCCCCTGTGGGAGCCTCTGTCGGAGATGCCGTCGGAGCGGCACTCGGTGCTGCCGTCGGCCTTCCCCCACCACGCGAGCAGCACACGTCCGCCGTGGTGAAGTCGTCGTCGTCATAGTAGGCTCCGGAGTAGCTGCGCATGAACGGGTACGCATCGAACATTCCACCTTGCGCCTCGTTCACATTCGTCGCTCCTCCGTTCGCGTCGAAACAGGGCGGTGCCAGTGTCAGGATTCGAAGAACACGCAGCGAAGTCAATGTGGAAGCTCGTTCGGGATCTTCGCGGCCACCAGCTGCGCAGCAGTCCCCGGGCCATGGAACGGGGGGGCGCCCGCCCAAAGTTCGCTCCAACGTCATTCGGAATTGATCGTCGACGCAGCTTCGACCGGACCGAATGGCACGAGGGCGCCTTGCGTTTCGGGGTGGGGGGCTGTTCTGGAGATGTAGGGAATGGGCCAGACATGCAGATCCAGAGGTGGGGGGCGCTTGCCGGACTTGCCAAAGATCACGGGCAAGGAGAGCCTTTGGAAGTTCGGGGCGCCCCGCGCGCAAAAGCTGAGATTAAGTCTGGGGGGGGGCAGCAGGAGCAAACGGGATTCCCGCGGACATTCGCAAAATATTGCCATTCTTGGGAGTCGCTCGCGCGCGCCAGTAGTTCAATGAATACGCAGGGTCTTTGGACGCATTAGCATTTTCTCCGCGCTGGAAGATTCCCTGGGCCCCCGAAGGAGACGTTCGTTCGATTATTTTTTGATTTACGCTGGATCAGCAAGTCCCCTGCCCCCCGAAAGCGTTTTTTTTTGTTTCTCGGACGCGCCGCGCTCAGATACAACAGCGCGCGATTCCATCCAGGGTTCATTCCCATGGCTTCCTGAAACCAACTTCGACCTATCACCTCACGAGTGTTGTTCGGGAAGTGTTGCATCATTCCGGAGTTTGGAACTCGCCGGCGTCCGCTGGAGCGCAGGACGTGGCAACTGTTTTCGATTCAATGCCGCGCGAGCTCATTCTGGATTCGACGCAAGCCCGTGGGGCGACGACGTGGGATGCAGCGGTTCTTACGAGGGAGCTCACTGGAGTCGAAGCTCGCATCGCCTTGCTGGTAGGGAGCACTCCTCTTTTCAGCTCCTCCCGCGGCGGCAAGCAAGGGGGAGCGGGGGCGCCAATTGAATGGAATGCGCTTTCGCAGCACGTTCTTCAACCTGTCGTGGACAAACGGCAATCTCTCGGCATGGGGTTTTCACTGCCAGACGGGGGCGGGAATGCAGAATATCTGATTCATCATGCGACCTGAGCAGACAACGCGGTCCTCGTCGCTACCACCTTCTCCGCGATGCAGTCTATGATCCATGATTTGGACGCTGCTTCTGGGCAGTTCGTGGATGCGCATGTGGAGCTCTACTTTCGATGGAAACCTTCTTCGCTGGAGTGCATCCTGGGGGGGCGGCCGCCGGCGACTCGGCAACTCCGCCAGGCGACTTGGCGATCGCGCAGGCGGGGAAGCTTCTGGCGCATGCAGACACCGACCGGGTGGAACTGCTGGCGAGTCTCGAATTCAACCTGAGCCGGGCGGATGGGCGGAACGTGCTGAACAAACCAGGGCTCAGCATTACGAAGCGGCTGAGAGCGTGGACCAGAGGGCCGTCGAGTTTGGCATTGTATGAGTGCAACACGCGGCATGTGACCCCATGGGTTACTTCACAGCGCGGCGCCGGGAGCTTGGACTTCTACGGGAAGCTTCCCGGCTAAGACGGAGGCCGGGGCAGGGGGCGTCATCTCACTGCACGCAGCGAGGTTCATCGAATTATGGACGAAGCGCACTGGTACACTTACGATTTGGTCTCGGATCTTAAAGCATGTCTTCAAAAGCGCGTGGAAAGAAAAGTTGTATCCTTTTGGCGATGGCCAATCACCTGTTCAACATCTACACGGTTATCTCAGCGAGTTTTGGTGGCAAGCGACGGCGGCGATCACGACGCAGAGCAAAAGGAGGAAATTGGGACTTGTGCGCCGCTGCTGTGGACACCAGCCCACCAACTGGGAATGCGTAGTCGTTGCTGTTTGGGGGGCGACCTGGAGGGGTCGGCGGGGCCAGTGCCACGCGGTCTCTTCGTGGATGAGCATTTTCCCAGAGTTTCTTCAACGGGTCGGCACATTGTGGGGATTGCCAGAAATCTCGGACGAGGACAGTGCTTCAGCTCCGCCGCTCAGGCGCATGCGGCTGCATGCCGGGATCCATGACGCACCAGTTCTCCTGCCGTGCCTCGAGGAGAATTATTGGAATGCTGGATTTCGCCGCTTTTGGATTCAGACAGACAATCAAAGGCTTGAGCGGGTATGCGCGTCATAGGCTTGCTTGGGGCAGTCCACTACGTGTCCTCTCTCAGTGTTCGCGTTGGTCGCTGCAGTGAGAAGCTGTTGCATTCTGGGTGTTTACCACGCTTGAACACCACGCCTTTCGTCGAATGGGACGAGCGGAAATCCAACTCCATCGCTGATCATGCCGCCAACGTCTCGCTCGACGACCACAGGGATTGGGAATGGCGAGGTCCCGGTCTCCTAGCCTAGGCAAGACAGCAACGTTGGAATCTTCGGGTGTGCCTGGACGGGGCGCGGAGAGGCGATGGGCAGGCTGCTGGGGGGTTGGCCATATACGCATACGATTGCCCAGGCCATGGGCACATGATGCTTCGGGCGGGACGATGTTTTGGTATTCTGGTTGACTCGTTTCTGGCTGAATATTTAGCTTTGGAATGGTCTGTTGATATTCTAGTCGCGACTATTTTCGAGGACTGAGCACAGAGCGGGTAGTGGGCAGGTAGGATGTGTGTTCGACGCATTGTCCGTAGCTGAAGAAGAAGAAGAAGAAGTGCAGCGGGGCTCTCACTTGGAGCGGCTGTTGCAGTGGATATGAGGCTATGTAGGGACGTATGAAGAGCAGATTTGTGCGACAGGGAAGGTGTATTGCAGCATCGCTGGTGCATGTTGGGCTTACTCTGGTCATCATCCTCATCTGCATTCCTCTTCCTCCTCTTCTTCCTCCTCGTCTTCCTTGCTCTGGAGCGCGCAATTCCTTTCTTCACTGACATCAGCACTGGAGGTGTGCAGTCGTCTTCCTCCTCCCCCCTATGGTCCTCCTCCCTGCCCACCTCTCCCTCCGCATCCGCCTGCCCTCCCCTCTCGCCTTTCGCCTCTCTCTCCTCCTTCCGCGTGCCCCCCCCCCGCATCCCTCCGCATCTTTCCCAGACCCCGGACGTCGCGATTGTTTCAGAACGTCGACCCCCAGAGGTCTGGACCCCTCCTTTGGGACTTTGCATGGCCCCGAGGCCCGGTAAGGGCCCGCAGAGGCCGAAAATGGGGACGAGCCTGCCCCCGTGATCTTGCCCGCAACCCCCGAGGGGGGGGCTGGGCCGGGTTCCTCCCTTTTCCCTCCCTCCGCGTCTTCGTCTGCCCACCTCCCTCCCAGGGTGTGGGTCTGCGGCACCTGCGGCATCCTCTACGACGTCGTCGCGCCGCACTTCTGAGGGGGGGGGGGGGGGGCGACCGGCAGGGGCAGAGAGCCGTGCGGCGTCTCCTGGCGCGGAGCCCTGTCCGGCCTCGTGCTCGCCTCATCCTCGGGGGGAGGAGGAGGAGGAGGAGGAGGAGGAGGAGGAGGAGGAGGAGGAGGAGGACGAGGAGGACGAGGAGGACGAGGAGGACGAGGAGGACGAGGAGGACGAGGAGGACGAGGAGGAGAACGACGAGGAGGAGAACGACGAGGAGGAGAACGACGAGGAGGAGGAGGAGGACGAGGAGGAGGAGGAGGAGGAGGAGGAGAAGGATGAGGAGGAGGAGGACGAGGAGGAGGAAGAGGAGGAGGAGGAAGAGGGCGCATTGGGGCTGGCGATTATCAGGGTAGCGCGCTGCGTATTTGCACGGCGCGCCCCGTGAATGGTATCGGGGCTTCTTGCGACACTACCTCGTTGGCGTTTTTTTTGCGACGGGGCTGGAGTCTGCGTGGTTTTTGCCGCCGCGCCAAGCGCGGTCGCGGCCGCCATTGGCTGCGCAACGATTCGCTCACAGCCGCGCTCTTGCGCGCGCGGCGTGAGGCGCCATCGCCGTGGCCTTGCGTCGGCTGCCTGGCGTTCCCGCGTTAAAGCATGTCATGGATTAGCACGTGTGACGCAGCTTGTTCGCGACGCGGCCAGGCCAGCAGTGCTGTCGTCCCGCGACTGGTTTGGCTTTCTGGCGGGGCAAGCAGCGGCGCCGTGGATTCGTGACGAGTTCGAATGTGGCTTCTTTGCGCCAGGCGACCCTTCGCGCAAAAAGGGCCGCGCAGCTGGTGAAGTGGTCGGGCGACCTTGCGAACGGGAAGCGATGGATGATCCTTCGTGACTGACATTCGAGCCCCTCCGGTCGCGACCGAAGTCTGGCGCGCCCGAGATCCGTCAGCGAAAGATTCTGGTCGCTTGTGATTTGCGCGCGGCGTGTTCGGGACACTGTGCCGGGGAGCGGGGAGCGCGTGACCGGGCCAGCCTGGGCGGGACAGCTGGACGCGCGCGCGGGCCGCACGCTCGGCTACGCGTATCTCGCCCCAGTAAATCTTGGTGCGGATTCACTGGGGTCCCGCCTTCACTGGCTGGTACGCTTGGGCTGTGTCGGTGTGGCATCCACCGCGGCCCCCTGATCGGGTGTTGCTAGACGTGCCCATGGCCAAGGTGCCCCCAGAATTCCCAAGGAGACCCCCACAGCCTGCAGCACACAGAGAACTCTCAGGAAGCCCGGATGGCCTCAGGGGCTGCAGAGCGGCGCGAAAAGCCGAGGGCACCCTGGGCCGGGGGCACGTCGACATAGGGTGGGGGCGTTCGTCGAGGAACGTGCCCAGGAGGCTTCAGACCCTGGAGGGTTCCTTATCTGATGAGGGCGGCGGTGATATCCATGGCCAATCCACGATTGGCTTTCCACTGGCTTCCAGACTCTGGATTCCTTGTCGAAGGTTTCCTTATCCAATGCCACCGCCGTAGCAGCACCCAACCTGAAGCCACGGACCAGAGGTCCTTCCTGCCTGGGACCATCCCTGCGTGCAACCGACGCGGTGGCAGAGCTGCGACACGCGAGACACGACCTGCCACTTTCGGCCAGGGTGTGGGCAGACGCGAAGCGTGCAACAGCTTTGGGGGGAGGGCGGGGGGGGGGGGGGGAAACCGAGGACCAGGGGCCTGCGGGGCCTCCTCGCGCCCCTGGGAGGCACAAGTGGATTCAAGAGCGACGCGGAGCAGCCTCTTCCTCACCAGACGGGCCTTTCGCCCGATGCCGTGAATTCTGAAGCGCTCGACCTCTGAGACCCGCGCACACGCGCTGCCTTGGAGCAGCCAAGAGGGCCGACACTGAGCCACCACGCCCTGGCCCCCGAGGCGGGAAGGCATCGAAATCACGGAAACCGGATGCTCTGGACGAGATGGGGCGGCGAGCAGCGAGCAAATAGTACTAGAGCGCCAGACGTCAGCTTGCGGCCCAACTGGAGTCGAAAAGGTCGGGGCTGGACAGAACCCCCAACAGTGACACGTCGATGAGTGAATTGTCCGTTTTCGGTTCTCGAGAGGGCGCCGTGGCCGTCATTTTCCAGGCTTGCGCCCTCCAGGTTTAGGCCTCAGGTCGTTTTCACTAAACCACGTTTTACTAAAGGGGGGTCTGTCCACCCCCGAAAAGGCATGATCGAACGAGCCTCTGCGCAGTCCTCGGCACGGTCGGTCACAGACACCGAGAGCCGTCCCGTCGTGGAGCGGAGGGCCCACATGCAAAGCTGGCAGTGTGTCGGCATGCCCCTCGACAGGGCGAGTATTCGAAACTTGTCGGAAGATAGTTTGGGGACGAATTTTCCGTATTTCCGACTATTTTCAGTACCGTTCAACCGACCCCCATCCCCATCCTCACTCCTTTCGAGACCCCCACCAAATTACCACCCCAGTTGGGGATACACCCCTCGAAACCCGAAGAATACGGCCTATATCCCCATCTAGGGGGGCAAATCGGCCAGCGGGGCCCAGGCCACGCCGCTGGGGATGGGGATCGGTTAAACGATACTCATATTTGGGGTTATTTGTTGACCATGTTTTATTGTTCGTCCACAGTCCGCTTGCAGGTGGACATGTCCGACCTAAAGCTACCAGTTCCCCCCCAGGCACCGTTTGGGAGGGGCCCGGGAGGGGCCCGAAAAGGTGGGGCCCCAGAGAGAACGGAGTGAAAGAGCGGAAAGCGGCGACAGCCAATCCTATTCTTCTCAGCTTCGGGTCGTGGGTATTCTTCCTCCCCCCGAGGCGCCTCCGAAAATGACGATGGGGTCCTCGGCCGAGCCGCTCCCGAGACAACCAGCACCGAAAGCATTTCCTATCGAAGGGGCTCCCTGGAAGCTCTCCGAGGCTGGAGGCGGCTCCACGGCTGTCCGGGTGGCGCGGATCCCCCCTCGCGTCCAGGAAGCGGGAAACGCGTCTTGCTCGGTGGTAGCCTCGGGGACTAACTCATCTGACCGGGCAAAAAGCTGTCGAGACACGACATTCTTGCATGTCCAACATCTGTGCATGGGGGGGGGGGTCGACAGCATCCTGGCAGCGAAGACAGAGGTCGCTGGCGGCGAGCTTGGCCTCGAACTCCCTCTGCTGTGTCCACAGTCCTTCCGTGGCGATGGTGACCATCCACTCTGACAGTTGCAGCCCACGACGAGCCTGAAGCAGCGAGCGAATATGCAGTGGAGACCCATGCCAAGAAACACCCTGCTTGCCTCCAGGGTGTCCTGGGTGTCTTGGGTTTCGATGGTTTTGTTAAGGGAAGCGTGACGCTCCCACACCAAAAATCAATGAACGTCCTGTGGTCTCAGAGTTGAGTTTCTCGTGAAAGGTTTCTTGTGGTCGGGCCCCTACTGTACTGCCTGTAGCCCTGAAGGTCGGCTCCGTCCTCGAGGCTTGCCCCGCAATGCAGAAAAGATGCTTCCCTTCATGGCTGGGCGCTGAGTGTGGCCTCGAACTCGCCCAATCACGGCTGTGCCTGGTCCAGTCCAACGAAACACTCGCGGCACTGCCACGTGTGAGTCTCGCTTGTCCCGTCACTCGGTACTTGCCATTCGGGGGCAACGATAGGGGGGATAGGCATGGAGGGGGATGCATCGACCCCTCAATCGCCCATTGATCGCCGATAGGGTCCGATGGCCAAACCCCGCCCGGGAAGGTGCGGATTCGCTATCCGGGGCCCAGCGCCGATCTATCGACGATGCATCGCCGATGCCAGGTCGATGCCTCCCCCCCTGTTGTGCCCCTCCCCCCCCCGAAAGTTGCACCTCGGCCGTGGCGTGGCTGAGCGCGGCGTCCACCCTGCCTGCGTCGGGCAGAGGACGGCCGACGGCCATAGGGGTCCCGCGCGCGCCGGCCCCCTCTAGGCCTCGGGGGCGTCCAAGAGACTATGCGCGGCATGCGGGGATCATGGAGGAGGAGGACGACGGCGACGAGGAGGAGGAGGAGGAGGAGGAGGAGGAGGAGGAGTGGCCAACGAGGGGGGGGGAGGGAGGAGGAGGAGGAGGAGGAGGAGGAGGGGAGGAGGAGGAGGAGGAGGGAGGAGGAGAGGAGGAGAGGAGGAGGGGAGGAGGAGGAGAAGGGGAGGAGGGGGAGGGAGGAGGAGGGGGAGGAGGGAGGAGGGAGGAGGGAGGACGGAGGAGGAGGAGGAGGAGGAGGATGAGGAGGAGGAGGAGTTCATCCCGGGGGCCGTCACCAGTTCAAGGCCGTTCGTGTTGGGCGCCATCCTGGCATCGTCTCGGGGTCAGTTGGAGGTCGCGCGCGTTTACTGTGGAGCTATTTGCCGGAACCAAGCGGGGCCACGCACGGGTTTCGGAAGGGGGCGAGGGTCCTTTAGGTCGTTCATTGGGTGTTTCTCTTTGGGCGCGCCCTGCAGGTCTGGGAACGACTGGGGCTAAGGAGAGACTTTCGTTACCTCCTCGATCTTCCTTTATGGCACAACCTCGATTGTAGATAGGTGCGGCGCGCGTACAGGCTTTTGCTGAAGGCAGCAACGTACGCGAATTTTCCCAGAGGAGGAGGGCTCGGTGCCCAGTCTTCGAACATCGTGATTTGTATCAAGTCTGATGTTCCTCTTTCACGGGTGTGAGCCTTCCAGGGCTGCAGTTGGGCCCAGGGGCAACAAACCGGCTTGGAACAAGAGAACTGTCTGGGGGGAAGGGGTCGAGAGCGCTTTGGAAACACGCGCTGCAAATCACCGCCCACCAAGCCACCCCAACCCAACCCGAAGGCCCCAATTTGCCCTCCATTTCCAGTTGGGGGGGGGTCGGGGAACGTTGAGAAAACACACATGAAGCCCGTACCCCCCCCAACCCGAAATTCGGGTCTTCGGGTTGGGTTGGGGTGGATTGGTAGGTAGTCAGCAAAATCACGGCATCGGAGATTGGGGAGGCTGCCGTGCAAGCCCAGCACCCTCCCTCGTCCTGTCCGATCTCTGCCCCCGCGCACCCATCGCGCGACGGCGCCCTGCAGAGACGTTTCTGTTCCCGCGCGCTTTTCCGGCATACCCGAGCAGTTCCAGCCACAGCGGATGCCGGAGGGCCGCTTGCGGCTCCATGCCCAGCTTCGGGGGTGGACAGAACCCCCAACAGTGACACGTCGATTAGTGAATTGTCCGTTCTCGGTTCTCGAGAGGGCGCCGTGGCCGTTATTTTCCAGGCTTGCGCCCGCCAGGTTTGGGCCTCAGGTCGTTTTCACTAAACCACGTTCTACTAAAGGGGGTTCTGTCCATCCCCGAAATGCCCAGCTGCACGCGAGAGTGACCCTTCTCCAGAGTGACCTCCGATGCGCAGCTTTCGGTCGACGATCGACGCTCGATCCATGCCCCTGCCGCTGCCCCAGATGGCGTGGCCTGGAAGGCCAGGATGTCCACGCTTTGGCTCTCCGTGGGGTCGGGGCCCGAGCAGGAGCACGGATAAGACGTCGACTGTCTATTCGGGGGGGGATGGTATGGCGCGGGGGAGCAGAATCTGAGCACGCGGGCCGCCACCGTCGCATCGCCTGCCACCATCGGCAAGCCGCACACCAAAGGTCACCCCCTTCTTGGGGCCACTCTTGCGAGTGTCGGCCGCGCGCAGGGGGGGGGGAGGGGGAGGGGGAGGGGGGGGGGGAAGGCTTCTCAGAAGCACCCACGCTTCTTGGAAGGCGCGGGCCCTGTCTACAGAGGTAAGGCTGGCGCCGTCCAAGAAGCAGCCTCCTTACATTCTGAGAAGCCTTCCCCCCTCCCCCCTACCGCCGACCCGCACGGCAAGGATGCGCAGCCTTCCCAAGGGCACCTTCGCATGCCCCGCCTGCCGAGCGTCGGCGTGGCCTTCCAAGGCCCCTTGCACCCTTACCGCGCATCCTCACGACGCGGGCTCAAAACTGTACTCCAGATTTCGTAATAAAAGGGAGGGGGTCTCAACCCTTCCAGACGAGAAGTTTTAGACCTCTCCCGTGGGAGAACCCTCCAAAACATCGTCCCCAGACCCCCCCAGGCCCTCCAAGATAGCCTGGAAGAGACCCCCCCCCCGAAATGAGACCCCCTTCCCTTTGTTACGAAATCTGGAGTACCCTCCCCGTGCGCGCCGCCGAGGCATGGCCGGTGCGCTCCCGCCATCTCCGCGCCGTGGCCACCGCCAGGGCGGGCGCGGCGCCGTCCCCCCACGGGCCGCCGGCCGTGGGGGGAGGCGGCGGCCCCCCGTGGCGATCTCCGGGGCGGCAGGCCGGGAGCGGCGCGGCACGCGGACGGTCGCGGTGCATCAAGCATCCCCCCTCCCTCTCGCTCTCCCTCTCGCGCTCTCTCTCGCTCTCCCTCTCTCTCTCTCTCTTTCTCTCGTCTTGGGCTCTCTGGCTCCCTCTCTCGACCTCCCTTTCCTCGGAGGAGAGGACAAGGGCGGGGCCAGCGGGCAGCAGGAGGGGGCGGGGTGGAAGCGTCCTCTCGCCAGTTCGGCGCGGTGACCTGCAGGAGGCAAGGGCGACCTGAAGGAGGAGGAGAAAGAGGAGGAGCGGAGGAGAGAGCAAGCAGGGGCGGCCAGGCAGAAGGGGCAGCAAAGAGGGAGGGCGGGGGCGGGGGCTCCCTCTCTCTCTCTCTTTCTCTCTATCTCTCTCTCTCTCTCTGTCTCTTTCTCTCTCGCTTTCTTCTGTCCGCCTGTCTTCGCATTATCCCTCTTGCGCGCAGTCTATTGTACGCCTCCAGCTTCGCATCCCCCATGGCCCTCTCATTTCTGTTACTCCTGTTTCTCCCGCTCCTCTTCGTGCTACTCTTCGTCCTGCCCCTCCTTCTTCATGGGTGACGGGGACGGCGCAGCGAAGATCGGCAAGGCCCCCTGATCTTCCTCTTGCGCCTCATTCCCCCTTCTTTCCTCCTGCTCCTTCTCGCCCTCCTTCATGGATGCTTTTGCTCAGGGGGCCACACTCGAGGGTTGGCCATCGCGTGCTGCTACGAGGTCGTTGAGTAAGCTCCACAGGGCGGGAATGTACTCGCTGGCTGCAGATCGGGTCTCCGAGCGGTGCCATTATTTTCGATTCGCACGTCGGCGGTCGTTCTGGATGGGTTTCACACGGCCGCGCCATTCTTGGCGCCACGACTTTCGGCAGGGCAACCGCTCATTCTTTCGAGCTTCATTCTGAGCGCGCGAGGTGCTTGTAGTGAGGCTCCAGCGTGCGACTACACTTCATCGTCATACTTCCGCATCGCTGCTCTTCGTTCGCAGCGTGTCACGACGGCACCAGCTCTGGCCGTCTCCCCATGAGAGGTTGTCGAGTCCTTCGACGGTTTTCCTGCGCGCGCCGCGCAAGCGTTCAAGCAGTTTCGGCCCCTCTGAACACGCATGGAAAAATGCGTGAAGGCACAACCACCCAGATTCTAGATGTGTTCGGCTGTTGGTGAACTTTGAGCTTCAGGGCCATGCTGGAAGTCAGGTGTCTGCCACCGTGGTCGGCCTCCTCCCTCTTGCTGACGGTGGTGTTCGCGATCTGGTCGCGGCAGATCACGAGCATGAGTTGTGTGCTTTCTGGTGGCGCTGTCGAGAGCCGCCGTCGCGCGGTTGAGCCACAGCCTCCTCTTGTTGGCACCGTGGATGGCCGCGAAGTGCAACCGCTTGACCACACCACAGCATGGAAGACAGAGTGTCGATAAAGAGACCTACACTCTAGTCGATGCTTAAGAAAACCCAAGTTTTCGGCCAGAGTCTCGATTATTCTTAATGTTTCAATGTAAACCCTAAGATTTGAATAGACATTCTGGGTTTTTATCCAAATTCTGAGACTATGGATTTCTTAACCCATGATTTCTTAAGCATTTCGCGGGGTGTACGTTCTTACCGTTGACGGCGTTGTGAAGTCTGCTCATACGCCGCACGCTCGCATTGATCCCGTTGGTCACCTTACTTACACTTCGGGTGCCGCAGCCCCTGTTGGGCACAAGTCCGATCTTGGACTTCCATGGTGTCGGAGCTGAAGTCATGAGCTTGAGTTTGTCTGGTGCATCTAGGTTCGATCCCCGAGAGAAGTGGTCGGGATGTGCAGTCACGAGACATTTCAGGGGCAGCAAGTGCTCTGTGCAAATGCGTGGCTGTAGCTCACGCAGCTGAAGTGTTGTTGGGAATTCGATGCTCCTTTCGTACATGTGCCCGGAGTGTTTCAACACTAACAGCCGAGATACATGCATTTCGATTGCCTCAGATGTTGAAGGGGCCGCCTCTGAACACCCTCTGGAGGAGGAGGAGGACGATGAAGAGGACGAGGAAGAGGAAGAGGGAGGGGGACGAAGGAGGAGGGAGGGGGAGGGAGGAGAATAGGAGGAGGAGGAGGAATAGGAGGGAGGGGAAGGAGGAGGAGGAGGAGAAGAAGGAGGGGGAAGAAGGAGAAGGGACGGGGAGGGAGGGGGAGGGAGGAGGAGGAGGAGGAGGAGGAGGAGGAGGAGGAGGAGGAGGAGGAGGAGGAGGAGGGAGGAGGAGGAGGAGGAGGAGGAGGAGGGGAGGAGGAGGTGAGAGGTAGGGGACGGAGGAGGAGGGAGGGGGAGGGAGGGGAAGGGATGAGGAATAGGAGGAGGAGGAGAAGGAGGAGGAGGAGGAGGAGGAGGAGGTCTTCCGCTCGCCCGCCGAGGCCCGACTCTCCATCCCGCTCAGGGGCCAGGATGCCCTGCAGACGGCCGCGGCGCAGCCCGCACCCCGCGGTGCGGGCGCGGGGCCATCGGCCGCGCCCTCGGCAGCGGGGCTCGAAGCAGAGACGTCCGACGACGAGGACGACGACGACGACGACGACGACGCATCCGACGACGACCACGACGACGACGACGACGACGACGACGACGCATCCGACGACGACGACGACGACGACGACGACGACGACGACGACGACGACCACGACGACTGCTTGGGGCGCGCGCACCCGATGGCGCCGAGTGGGTGGCGCTGCGGGGCCTCGGAGCCCGGCCCCCCTCGGGTCGTGACGAGAATCCCGACGGGAGGTCAGTCGCTGTCTTCGGCCTTTCGCGGAACCCCTCGCCAGGCGCTGGGGCCGTCGAAGACCGGCTCGGGACGAAGGGCCGGTCCCGGGGAGTGGGTGGAGACCCCTGGGGGGTCGGCGTCGTGAAAAGACATGGCGTCGGGGGCTGGGGAGCAGTGCTCGACCTCAACGGTGTTCTGCCGATCTCGTAGGCCGTTTACGCTTCGACCTCTTTCTTGCAGCAGAGGTGGAGCGAAGAGAGGACCAGGGACAACAAAAGCAAAACGAGCACGGAACACACCACCTCCTCCTCCTTGTCTTGCTCCTCCTCCTCCTCCTCCTCCTGTTGAGATCAAGCCCTGTCATGGGAGTGGCCCAGCCGACGGCGCCGCACACCCGCTACTCACTTTGCGCGTTCCGCTACTCGCAAAGTGCCTACTCGCAAACGCTCGAAAAACACACGTCTGCTTTTGTGTTTTGCATCGTAGATCCCCCGCGGGGGGTCCAGGCCATTTGCGAGTAGTGACTTTGCGAGTAGTGAAACGCGCTCATCTAGCTACAGCGCAGAGCGGGCGCCCGGCTCGTGCACACACGCCTCGTCGCGGCTCGTCCCCGAGCCGCCCGGGAGGCGAAGAAGGACGACGACGACGATGACGACGACGACGACGACGGCGATGACCACGGCGACGACGACGACGACGACGACGACGACGACGACGACGACGAGTCCACTCGTTCTTTCAAGACGGTCCCTGGTCCTCTTCGTCCGCGCACGTGCCTCGCGTCGAGGTGCGCCGGCCTCCCTCTTCCGAGGGGCGCGCCGCCGGTGCTGGCCCAACCGCCGGCGCCACGCGCCGGCGGTTGCGCCCCAGACGGCGCGGAGGAGGAGGAGGAGGAGGAGGAGGAGGAGGAGGAGGAGGAGGAAGAAGAGGGGTGCCTCGGCGCCACGCGCCATCCCCGAGCCCGTGCGAGTCGTGAATGTATTCGCGACGGGAGGTGCTTCGCTGCGTCGGGCCTCTGGGGGCCCTTTCCCCGGGCCTCGGGGCCGTCAGAGCACGACCCGGGACGAAACGCGGGTCCCGAGGGGGTGGGTCGCCGGTGGGTCGCGGGTGGGTCGCGTGGGTCGCGGGCAGGTCGCAGGCGGGTCGTGGGTTGTTCGCGGGCTGGGTCGCGAGTGGGACGATGACAACAAGCAGCAGCAGCAGCAACAACAGCAGCAACAACAGCAGCAATAATTTTAAGACTGCTCGCTCTTGCCCGCTCGCGTGCCATTCAACCCGTATATCCCAAACCCTCGGTACCCGCCCGCTTCGTCTTCGATCGTACCCTCCTGGGGGTATATCTTCCTTATCTGCCGCGTGTACTTGGTGCAGCTCCTGAAACAGGGGAAGAGAGGACGGATGGAAGGGGGAGGGAGAAGGATAGAGCACGGGATTCGCAGGAGGGGGGCATAGGTGCAGAAAACACGTGGCAGATCCAGGCGGGCCCATCGGGCGGGTAGAGCCTTGCGGGCGGGTCGGGAAGGCGGGTCCACGCGACCAGGTCGAGCAGGCGTGTTGCTGACGCGTGATTATTGCATGAATCCCAAGTAAATCGTGAGAAAGGCCAGAGCGAGAGCGCGATTCTTGAGTATCGAGGGCGCGGCGTCTGAATAAGTTGCGAGGAGGTCCCACGCTGGAGCGCGATTCTTGCATAACTTGTGAGGATGTCTTGCAGTCAATTGCGAGGAGGTCTCAGGCGGGAGCCGTTGTTGCTGTAACTCGGCGACCAGGGGCCCTATTTGGTGGCCTTCGCTTCCCCTTGTAAAAAAACAGGGTGCGAACCCCAGAAGGAAAACGTGACTGAAGCATACCATGTGCCCAGGATGGGGAACAACAATAATTGTTCTTGAGAGAAATGACAATTCAACAGCAACACCAACAACAACAACAACCGCAACAGCAACAGCAAACAGCAACAGCAACAATACCAACAACACCAGCATCAGCGTCAACATCACGAACGACCAAGAACACTCAACACCATCAACAACACCAACAACCACAACAACAGCAGCAGCAGCAGCAGCAGCAACAACAACAACAACAACAATCACTTTACCCGAACGCTCAGTGTTCTCACCAGTGCCAGGGTTTTCATGCGACGCCAGCCAATACCCCCACTTTGTGGGGGGGCAGTGCAAGCTCTACCAAATATCCACACGACTCTTCGCCACCACCCACACCCAGCTTCCCGCCCTATGACGTTCGGACACTTCACTTCGTGGCCTGCGGACGACCGTGGCTACTACACTGGCGTGGAGTACACACCCACAGAAGTTGTTAAGCCTACGTTCGTACACCCACAGAAGTTGTTAAGCCTTGTGAACCCACAAGGCTTAACAACTTGTGAACCCACACCCGTTGCAAGAGCGTGCGAAAGTAGCTCGCGCGAGCTCATGTAACATAAATGTTGGAAAACCATTGGTTGTTTTAGGATTCGGACAGCGCGCGCGGGTGGAAATTTTGAAAAGTCGTGCAGGTGTGTTTCGAGGACCTACGGTGCGATTCGTGTGATTTTATGATGCGCGGTGCTAAAATTCTTAAGAACCCAATGGTTTTTGGAGATTTCGGCGTGCGCGCGCGAAGAAAAAACGAATGTGTCCCGCATGGTATTATTTGACAGGGATGATGGCCCTGGCAGGTGCGCAACCGTTGTCGCAGAAGTTCGAAAAAGTTGCTCGCAAAAGCCCGTTTGACAGAAATGTTTAAAAAGTGTTGGGTTTCCTACGAATCCGCAAGAGCGCGCGGGATGAGATTTTGACATTTTTTTGTTGAAAAAACCATTGGTTTTTTGATGTTTTTATGTTAAAATCGCTCCGAACACTAAGCTTTTGGAAGGATTTCGTCTTGCGCGCGCGAATGTCCACTTTACCTTATTTTTTGCAAGGGATTCTTGAAATTTGATTATATTAGAACAAGAAATGTCATTTTATAGTGTTTTTTGCAAGGGAAAGCGGGGGGGAACAAAACAACCGGATCTTGATCACATCGAATTACCTGAGGCTTCCTCACGAAAATGATGAAAATGTAGCTGCGGCCTAGGCGGCGCAGGGGGGCCGTGCACCAGGGGCCCCAACAATAATTATTCTTTAGAATTAATAATGTTCAACAGCAACACACACAACAACAATCCGCAACGCGGAACCCCACTTCAGCCACGCACCCAGGGACAGTGAATGACCGTTCGGCCCCCTCACTCTGATGTTTACACAGTTGTTGTTCCTCTATGGCTGCGGGGCGCATGCGACGCAGAAGTCGGAGAGGGGGGGATGCGTGTGTGAAGAGTGCACTCCCCTGCCCCTCTGCCGCCCGTGCCACCATGTGTGTATGTTGTACACGCTTGTCTTGTTTTGTGGCATGCACGCTGCCCGCCGCTGTTTTGGCCCTAGTCCTAGGGCCCTGGGACGCACCCGCAGTTGGACTGCCGCGCGGTCTTTGCTGAAAACAACTGCACTGACATTGGTAGCGGAGCTAGTAAGCTCCAGCGGACGCACTGCGTGCTCTGCTTCGGTGGTTGTGACCACCCGCGTGGGCCGCCATGGCCACCAGCCACGACGGCTCAGACGTGGAGGCTGCGTCCTCCGCAGGCACAGGTCCCCCGGACCTGCATGCAGTCCTGCGCGTGATGGCCGAGACCCAGCGGGAGCTCTTGGCCTTGCATCGGGATCGTGGCGACGGCGGTCCCAGACGTACACGTCTACTGCTGTCGCAGGTGAGGCTCCCAGAGTTCGATGGTGGAGTCGGTACGAGTACTAAGAAGTACCGAGAGTGGCGCAAGGAGGTTGAAGTCATCCGCAACCTCAATCAGCTCTCAGACGTGGAGCTGGGCCTGATCATCTACAGTCAAGTGACAGGTCGAGCCAAAGAGCTCATCGAGGTGCTTGACGCGTCGGACCTCCGACGCGAGGAGACGCTCGAGACCATCTTTGCTATCTACGACGACGCCTTCGAGAAGATGGATCACGAGCGCCTCGATCAGGTGCATCAGGATTGGGAGCGAGCACACCGTCGAGCTGGGCAGCCGATCATGGATTGGACCACGTACCTGCGCAAGAAGCGCATGGAGTTGCAGCTCGAGGATCCCACATCAGCGATCAGCGATCGCGCATTGGCAAGCAAGATGCTTCGTGGCGCTGGACTGTCGCAGAAGGAGCGAGCGCAGGTGCTCTTCAACTGTGGCGGCATCTACGACTCGAAGCGGATGGAGGTTGTGCTGAAGGCAGCCTATTCGAAGGTGCACGACACCGAGAAGCGCTCAGTGCTCCCTCGCCGCTCGCCGTTTGCGGCGCAGCGTGAGCACGGGCGCTCCTCTGGGAGTTCGGGCGGTCGCTATCCGCACCCTCCCATGGCTCGTAGGCCATGCGTGCTGCGAGGACGCCCTGGCCAGCACGTACACGAGGTAGAGAACGGCGAAGACTACGATGAACACCACGGCGACCTCGAGGAGGCGCATCATGACGAAGATGAAGCAGACGACCAGGACGATGGAGACCATGGAGGGGCCGAGGGCACCCTCTTCGAGGACGGCGCTGAGGTCGACGAGGAGCTGGTGTCGGACAACGACGGGCCTGACGACGAGGAGTACGAGGCACCGGAGGATCTTCAGGAAGCGTTCTTGGCCGGCTGGAGGGCCAAGCAGAAGACGGCGGTACAGCGTCAGAAGCGCGGGTTCGTTGCTCCTCGGCAGCGGGACCCCAAGAAGATCAACGCTAGCGGCTCCTTCCAGGCTGGTCGGAAGCCGACAGACCAGCGCAAGGCTAACAGCCGGTGTGCTGACTGCGATCAGCCTGGCCACTGGCGTGGCGACCCGGAGTGCCCCAAGGTGAAGAGTGGCGAGCGCGAGCCGTACAACAAGATCGGGCCTAAGAATGGCCAGCCAGCGTCGCCCAACCAGCGGACCTCTGTGAAGCCGCCGGCGCCTAGGCAGGTGCATGGACCGATCGTCCACTGGGTTGGCATGGCAGGCAGTGCCGAGGAGCGTCGTGGCCGCGCTCCATGGCGCCGTGCTCCCCAGTCGGCGCCTGCCCAGAGGCATCCAGTGGAGGGTCGAGCGGACGCGCCAGAGCGGATCATTATGCACCCCAGGCCCAAAAGCATGCCTGCGCCGAGCCTACGCCAGGACGCCGACGACGGCCCAGGGGCCGCACAGAGCAGTGATGAACGCGCGCGCGCCCGTGCCAGGCGCGGGGAGGATCAGGAGGACGAGGATGCTGTCGTGCGTTGCCATCGCATTCTGGCCAACACCCACGCAAAGGGGCACAGCGTGGAGTTGGAGTTTCCTGACCTTGCCACGGTCCATCACATCGTGGAGCGCGTGACGAACAAGAAGCCTATCTTCTTCAAGCAAGGCCGCTTCGAGAGCCTCGACTTCGTCCAGGGTCGGCTCGTGCGCCTGCAGCTGACCACATCGAGGCCTTGTACGGCGGCTGAGGTGGATCTCGACGAGATCACGGCAACTATATTCAAGATCGTGATGGGCGGCAATCGTGATACCAAGCCCCGTGACGATCGGCGCGGTGAAGGCGGGAGTCGTGACACCAAGCAGCGTGAAGATCATCATCGAGATCGTCGGGACGACCGCCAGCGTGATCGGGGAGCTGTTCTTCGCGAGCCTCGCGCCCCTCCTCCGCCCGAGGCGGAGGCTTCCTCGCGTTCAAGGTCGCGGAGTACACCAGGAGGCCGCGGTGTGAAGAAAGAGAAGCGGAGTCCACTAGAAGACCGCGGTGAGAAGGAAGAAAAGGAAGAAAAGAAAGAGAAGAAGAAGAAGGCGAGGAGCAGCAAAGAAGAGAAGAAAGAGAGAAAGAAGGCAAGAAGCAGCAAGGAGGTGAAGAACGAGGACGAGGCCAGCGAGGATCCTGAGGCCACCGAGGACGACAACGACCAGCGGCGTGAGGATAAGGAGGTGCCGTTCACGCCAGAGGAGATGGACGAGATCTTCTGCAGCTGGTATCCGCGTCAGGATATCTTCAGGGATTACCTGACGCCGCCGGCAACCATCCACTTCATCACTAAGAACGATCGCATCGTGCGCCTCAATCTCTACACGCGCCGCTGCGAGAAGCCAGATTTCTCCTTATCCAGCGGCCCTGCGAGGGCCCATCCCGTATACGTGGTGGAGGCGTCGGCAAAGGGAGCATCGAAGACCAAAGAATCCCCAGACGGAGCTGTGCCTGGACTAACGTCTGCCGCTCCGACTGGGGAGGCCGCCGCTGTCCCTAAGGAAGAGGACTGGGTCATGGCAGGAGCCTCCGAGGAAGTGAGAAAGAGCGAGGAAAAGAAGCGACTAGAGGTTTTGCAGCGTGATAAAGCTGAGTTGCTGGATCGCCTCGCGCTGATAGAGAAACAGGAGATGGAGATGCACGCCCGATTGAACCCATGCGAGGTCTACGACGGCCTACAGAAGCGACGTGAGCAGGCACCTCTGCCAGAGCGTGCCCTGCCCACATCTCCTGAGCAGCAGGGAGTCGGAAGCGTGTGGAAGAACATGGAGGCAATACGACGGCGTGTCCACCTTCCAGCGCCTCCAGGAGCCGCGAGCTCAGGTGCCCCTGCCGCTGCGACGGCATCTTCAGCTGCATCTGGAGTCCCGCGTGTAGTCACCGCCTCTGGACGGAGCTACGTCATGAGTGTCGGTGCCACGCAGAGTGACCTGGAGAAGCAGCAGATGCATCGAGCCATGTACGACTCGCAGTTCGACGGCGAGAGGCTGGTTCCAGGCCCGAAGGCGAAGTTCGACCCAGAGCTCATGCAGCAGCAGGCTGAATGTGTTCATCCTGTGGGCGAGTTGAAGTGGCAGTCAAACGGCACCGTGATCTTCGCGAAGTGCAAGAAGTGTTCGCTGAAGTCGGTGATTCATTACACGCTGGAGAAGCCCAAGAAGGATGAAGGGGAACCTTCCAAGAACACCCCAGACGGAGCTGTGCCAGGACTAACGTCTGCCGCTCCGACTGGGGAGGATGTTGCCGTCAAAGGGGGCGCGGACCCCTGGGCAGCAAAGGGCGCAGACCCTTGGGCAGCAAAAGGGGGATCTGCGGCCCACATGGTCACCACCCGAGAGGAGTGCCCCCGCAAGGTGGTAGATGAGCAGTCCGTCATGCTTGTTGTCTTGCCCGCGGGGCTGGCTATGATTGACACGGGCTGCAAGCGGGCTGTCGGTGGACGTCCGTGGCATGTCGAGCTGCAGAAGACTTTGGATGCCATGGGCGTGCCGTACCACAGCATCAATCAGCGCGAGTACTTCAAGTTCGGCCCAGGCGTGCCGCTCTTGTCAGAGCGTGCGTGGTGCTACACAGTCGGCATCAACGGTACGCAGGGCGAAGTTGTGATCTCCGAGGTCGATGCCGAGGTGCCAGGTCTCATCGGCCCTGATGAGATGGCAGAGTGGGACGCAGCAATCAGCTTCAGGAGCGGTACTTTCACGGCGTATGGTGTGACCAAGCCGTTGGTCCCGGCTGCGTCCGGGCATCCGTGCGTGTCATTGCTGGATTTCCCGGCACCGGTCACGAGTGCCTTCCCCGTCGGACAGTCCGAGGAGCAGGACGAGCTCGCAGACGAGATGTTCAGCGGAACTGCGAGTCACGAGGAGAAGGATGAGCGCAGCGTCGCTGAGACCGTCGAGGAGGAGGACTCGCACGATTCTGACAGCAACGACGGCCAGGGCGCAGGCGACTCAGAGCTGAGCACATCCCACTATCACACCAGCGACCCAGAGTCCGCGGAGACGGCATCGAGTGACGAGGAGGTTTTCATTGAGAACGCGGACAACGAGGTTTTCATGACGAAAGGTGCTCGCAGGCACGTCCGGAGCAACCTGAAGGAGCTGGAGGTTCTGATGACCGACCGAGGAAATGGCGAACAGGAAGCTTCGGGCTGATCAGCAGGAGCAGGACGCCCTCAGGTACTACCAGGAGGAACGTGCACTGCCCTTTCAGAAGGAGACCCGGCGGCGGCCGGGGCCCTGGAGGATCGTAGAGGTCTTCGCATGGGCTTGCCAACTCACGATCCTGGCGGCGGGCATGGGATGGGGCGCCCACCAGCCCATCGCAGCGCCAGAGTTCGACCTCCTGACGGTCCAGGGCAGGAACGAGGCACGGGCGTACCTGGTCGCAGTGGACCCAGACTTCGTGGCTTTGTCCCCACCTCCTACGGCATGGAGTCGGATGCAGTGTGTCGACCAGCGAAGGCCTATGCGAGTGCGCCGGCAACGCCGAGAGCGGACCGAGTACCGCATGTTGCTCTCGTTCACGGACGAGGTGATGCAGTGGCAAGCTGCAAGGGGACGCGCAGCCATGGTAATGGACCACGCGCAATCGACAATCTGGAACCAGCCACCCGTGAGTGCAACGAAGTCGAACCCAGCATTCGAGGACGCAATCTGCCTCAAGGACACCACGAGAGTGTTGGCGAACCCTGGGGTTTGCACGGCCGTGCGCGGGAGCTGCGCAGAGGAGTTCGGCACGGCTGTGATGAGCGGTGCCGCGGATCATTTGGCTCGGCAGTTCGAGAACTCGAGTTTTCCTGCGGCGCAACTCCCGGACCCCACGGAGGAGCCCAGGAGTTATGGACCCGAGCCCGCGGAGCATGGTCATGGAGAGGTTCCCAGAGACGTTTCGGAGAGACCTGAGTGGGGCAAAACACAGCAGGAGATTCGAGCCGAGATTCGCGAGGCATTGCAGAAGACGGTGAAGGAGGAGTCCATGCAGCACCCTGCGGAGGAGGAGGAGGTTGCAGCCTCCTGGTCAGAGATGGAGCTTCAGAGGTGGTGCGGCAGGACATCATGATGAAGATTCCGCGAAGTACGCGACGTGCTGTGCGCAAGGCCCATCGCGGTCTTGGACACCCCAGCCGACCGACGTTCATCAAGATGCTGCGTCTCGGCGGTGCAACACCCAACGCGTTGGCATACGCGAAGCATTGGCAGTGTCCGACTTGTGCGGAGTCGGAGGCGCCGCCCCGTCCGGTGCAAGGGACGGCGGATGTGCGACCATTCGGCTTCAATGTGACGGTTGTGATCGACGTGAAGTACCTACGGGACGCGGCCAAGGAGCAGATGGTGGTCCTCAGCATGGTGGATGCTGGTACGGGATGGCACTGCGCCTGCCTTCTCAAGAATAGGACGGCCAAGCACGTAGCACGCCAGATCATGAACGAGTGGTTCAAGCATTACGGCGTGCCAGAAAACATCGTGATCGATCAGGGCGGCGAGTTCGAGGGCTACTTCAACGCGTTGATGGAGCAGTTCGGCATTATTACGAAGACGACGGGAGCTCATGCAGCATGGCAGCATGGCCTGGCCGAGCGCCACGGAGGATTGCTCGGCACTATCTGGGGCAAGGTGGTGCACGAGTTCCACGTCCAGGGCAAGTCGATATCTACTGTGGCCCTGGCTGCCATCATCAATGCGAAAAACTCCACGATCAGCCGCAATGGATTGACCCCGGAGCAGGCTGTCTTCGGGCGGATCTTGAACTTTACGGAGGTGACTAACAGGGACGACGATGAGGTTCTCATGTCGGTCTTCGGCGCCAAGGGCATAGCTTGGCGTTCGTCCCAAATCCGCACCGCAGCAAAGATGATGTTGCTGGAGCGCGACGCGACGGACAAGGTGCGGAGGGCGTTGCTACGACAGGCGCCGACGGTCGTCGGTGATCTGTGCCCAGGATCGAGGGTGTATTTCTGGGCACCGAATCCGTTCAAGGGTCGTCGTCGGCAAGATCCTGAAAGATGGCGGGGTCCTGCGACTGTGATCGCGAAGGAGTCCAACAGCCGTTACTACGTATCCTGGCGTGGTCACGTGCTACTTGTTGCTAGTGAGCAGCTCCGGCACGCCTCCTCCCAGGAGGCCGCAGCTGCGGAGTCCATCCAGACGGACGTGCGACTGACACAGCAGCGAGATGACCGCGCTTACCACGACAACGTGGACGTCACGCCCAAGGTGAAGGTTCAGAAGGTGAAGAAGACGTTCTTGAAGAAGGAGCGTGACCGACATGGGGAGCTCGAGGGGTCCAGGCAGCCTCGTGTGGACCTGAGGGCCCTGGACGCCATTGAGGCACAGGCCAAGGAGGAGGAGCCGCCTGAGCAGCAGCAGCTGCCGCAGCTTCCCCCTCCGAAGAGGGAACGTTCTCGTTCCCCTCCAGGGCGGATATCCTCTGAGGTGTACCCGAAGGCCTCTCCGGGAGCATCGGGCTCTGGGGGCCCTTCGGTGCCGCCGATTCCCAGAGACGATTTCGAGCTTGAGCGAAAACGGAAGTTCCTGGTAGATGACGCGCCGATTTGCATCAAGAAGACGCGTCTGCAGGCGGATATCCTCTGAGATGTACCCGAAGGCTTCTCCGGGAGCATCGGGCTCTGGCGGCCCCTCGGTGCCGCCGATTCCCAGAGACGATTTCGAGCTTGAGCGAAAGCGGAAGTTCCTGGTAGATGACGTGCCGATTTGCATCAAGAAGACGCGTCTGCAGGCTGCTCCTACGAGTGGTTTGCCGGCCCTCCGCGAAGTGGCCATGAACGCCGTTGTGCACTCCGGCCCTCAGGAGTGGTTCGACCAGAATGCCTTGGATGGTGTCTCCACGCTCGTTCAGAAGGTCGTACGAGGAGTACGTGTACACCGAGAGCCACGGCGGAGACTCTATGATCACGACCGCCACCGGGAGTGCAATCGCCTCTCGGTGATGCTCTCCGCTACGGGCCAGTGCGCCTACAAGGACGACGGCGCGAACCGTACCAACGAGCGCACGGAGGACAGCGGGGGGTGGTCTCACGCTTTTCTACCACGACAAGCCGGACGCTCATGCACAAGGGGTGTACTATTTGGACACTCCGGAGGGGCTTGTACGACAGCCGATGACTTACGAAGAATGGATCAACGTGTCATCTGTGTATGACGCATGGCTGCAGGAGGCCAGGTACGAGCACGACGTGTTCGCACTCGTGATGAAGCAGAACGCGAAGGAGCTAGACCCACGTCACTTCAACCAGCACGAGAAGGCTAAATTCGACGAGGCCGATGCCGCCGAGTGGCGGCAATGGATCGCCAACAACACGGTCGAGCTGGTCACCGAGGAGGAGGAGAAGAGCATCCCGAA
>CAUYUJ010016382.1:184220-238191 GCA_963575745.1 Prorocentrum cordatum | reverse complement strand
GAGGAGGAGGAGGAGGACGAGGAGGAGGAGAACGAGGAGGAGGAGAATGAGGGCAACGTATGCAACAGCCTCGTTGCACGTGTTTGCCCACCGTTAGAAACTGGAGGAGGAGGAGGAGGAGGAGGAGGAGGAGGAGGAGGAGGAGGACTTCGGCTGCCCTCCCCCCTGAGGATGCCGTCCTCACGGCCCTGCGTGGCCGTTGAAGGGCCGGTGTGGCCAGGGAAGAGGCCAATGATTTTCCTTGGAGGTTGGGGGAGTGGGTGGGGCGGGAGGCGGGGTGGCGTGTGTGGGCCAACCGCTACATGCGGTCGCCCATGGGGGGACTTGAACGGGCGGGCAGGGAGGGACAGGTTGCCGCCTGATGATGCCGTCCTCACGGCCCTTGCTGATCCGCTGAAGGTTCGCATACATTTTTTTTGGAGCGTGGCAGGATGCACTCGCGTGTCAAGTAGCGTGGCTCCTCCGTGGCCGCTTTTAACGCACGCCGAACGAACATGCAACCTGAATGTGGAAATGTGGGCCAGAAGTGCACAACGTGCAAACGATGGCACTGCTTCCCTCCGACCGTCGCCCAGTTCACCGCCCGAACCGGCCCTTCCACATCAGCAAGATCTGAGATGTCCCGAGGCGCTTCGAGGCACTGCGTCTCGGTAAACTGAACGCAACGGTCCCTGCAGCAGGTACACGGGCGTGGCACGCCGTGCAGAGCCATTTGTGCTCGTGGCGCGCCAAGCAGTGCTCGCCGCAGAGCAGGGCCTCTTTTGGGCCCAACTGATGGAATCCACCATGGCCCGAGCAGCCCGCTTTCCAACGAGCGCGGCCGTGCAGTCCCAGACGTCGGCATCAGGCGGCCTCGCTCCTCCGAGAGCGTGGGACCACGAACGCTGATCAGCGGCACCTGCTAAGATGCCAGCGGCCCCGAGGCGGCAAGCAAGAGGATGTTCATCCTCTGTGAGGGGCGGATCGTCTGGGTCGACATGGGAGGGAAACCGCGAGACCCGACCTTCTCCTTGCCCTCTGCTCGAGAGGGCGTCCCTCACACGAAACCACGGATCCGCATCGGGACCTCGGTACGCAAGGTGTCGCTCCAACCTTTGTGCAAAACAGCCGCGTTGCAGTAACACGCCAGATCGATCCGCTGAATCGCTTGAGGTCCAGCTCGAAGGTTCGATTTTTGTTGGAGGGTGGAGAAAGAGGAGAAACAGCGGATGAGGATGAGGAACTAGGAGGAGGAGAAGGAGGAGGAGGAGGAGGAGGAGGAGGAGGAGGAGGAGGGATGAGTGATGAGTGCCACCGAGAGCGCCTCCAACTCGGACACACCTCAGGATCAGAAGAACATGTAGTGGCGAATGCCGAGGACGAGCGCCATGTGGCGGACGGAGGGGGGGGGGGTGGCGGACGGAGGGGAGGGGTGGCGGGCCTGCACGCTACGCGGCGGGCCCCCTGCCAATCCCCCACCGCCACCTCCCTCTGCCCCGGGGCCTCCGCCAGGAGGTCCGCGACGTGACGCAGCAGGCCCTTCTGGAAGGGGGGGCCCCAGAGCGATGGGGGGCTCTCCGCGAAGGCGGGCGCCCAGCTCGTGGGAGTCCACGCCGAGCTGAGCCGCCATGGCATGTGCCAGTGCCATGCCGCGCGCGCCAGGAGGCCGCCCGCCGCCCGTCGCCGCCGTGGCGGCCGCCCGCCGCGGGGGCCGGCCGCCTGCCCAGGAGTCGTCCAGCAGGGGCGGCGGCGGAGCTCGTCCAGCAGGGTGCCGCCCGCCGCCGCGGCCGCCGTTGCCGTCGGCGCCGAGGCCGTGCTGGACCGCCCCAGCCGCTCCCTTCGCCCCGCCGCGGCCGCGAGGCCGTCGCCGCCGCCTCCGAGGGGCAGCCGCGGGCTCCGCTGGCGGCGCCGCCGCGGGCGCAGGGGCGGCGGTCGCGGCCAGCACGGCCCCCGCCGTGCGCAGCAGAGCCTCGGCGGCGCGGGCAAGACGCGCAGCGTCCCGAAGTCCTGCGCCGCTGGTGAGCCCAGCGGCGGCGTGCACCGCCAGGGCCGCGCCGCGCGCGGCCTCCAGCGGCGCCGCGGAGAGGGCGTCCGTCGTCGGCGGCATCGGCGAGGCGGCGGGACGGCGGGCCGTCCCAGCGAAGCGACGCGCGAGCCAACAATCCTACCAGGAGGAGGAGGAGGAGGAGGAGGAGGAGGAGGACGAGGAGGAGGAGGAGGAGGAGGAGGAGGAGGAGGAGGAGGAGGAGGAGAAGCGAGGAGAAGCGAGGAGAAGCGAGGAGGAGGAGGAGGAGAGGGCACCCCGCCCGCGCCGCCCATCCAGGCGGCGGCGCAGCTTCTTGAGGAGGCGGGCCCGGGCGCCGCCGCCCGCTGCTCATTCGGGGCTCAAGAGAGATGGGGGTCAATGCAAACGGGGGTCAGCCAGGGCACCGGATCCTGCAGGATCCTGCGAAAACCCCCTCCCGGGTTTGCGAAGACTTGCGTTGCAGCTTTGTTTCCTGCATGCAGTTTTTTGGTGTCCTGCTGACCCAGGTCACCCGGGTCAGAAGATCCCCGACTCATCATCGTTACCGTCGTCGTCGTCGTCGACTCCGTCGTCGTCGTCGTCGTCGTCGTCGTCGTCGTCGTCGTCGTCGTCGTCGTCGTCCTCGTAGTCGTCGTCGTCGTCGTCGTCGTCGTCGTCGTCGTCGTCGTCGTCGTCGTCGTCGTCGACGGACGCGCATCAAGATTTAGGGGCGTCGAGGTTTCGACGATAGTGTCTTTTTTGTTGTTCTTCGACGACATGGCGGGCAAAAGAAGCTTTGGCATGATGACATTGTATCTTATCTACATGACGTGGTCGACACCGACAACGATTCCAAATGGTGGGTGTTGGCCCAGAACCTACCATGGTGGAAGACTCGTGAAAAAGGCTTCTTGGACTACATGCGGCAACTACAACGAATGAGCCTTCTGGCGCTCCGGCGCCCCCGCCGGGCTCTCATAGGGCCGTCCTTCCAGGACGTTTTCCGGCGCTCTGCTCTGCTCTGCCCAACCCTCCTTGGTTTGGTATTCGATTTGATTAGAGCAGTGCTCGCGCGTCCTTCCTTCCTTACTACCTTCCTCCTGCATCCTCCCTCCTCGTGTTTTCTTTTCGCTGTCAATGGGAGGCATCAGCATGACCGCAATCGAGGGCATGTCTAAGCAGTACCTGACGCCCATCCACAAGGATATCGAAGCTATCAAACAGCACGGGGTATCCAGAGTAGAACTGAACGAGGCCCTTGACCCGATCAAGAACGACATGCAGAAACTTTCCGATCGGATGGACTTCTTAGAACAATCCGGTACCAGGTCCCCATCGATGACGTCCGCAGCAACGCCAAGTATTACCGCCGAAATCGAAAGCAAAGTAAACGGAACTGGAAAAGTTAGCAAACCTCACAGGGATAGCAGCCAGGAGTGTAATGCAGTCGTTGGTGGTTTGGGTGATTGTTTTGATTTTGACGCGGCTGGGACTTTTCTGAAAGAGCAATTCGCCCGACTTCAGGCACCAGAGTACATCGACATCTTCGTGAAGCGAGTTCAACAGCATTGCCTCCATAAGGTTCGCTACCGTCGCCTCCCGGGACATTTTTTTTTTTGGTCAAGCACAAATTAGACATGCCAACAACATCGCGTGGACTCGCGCCGATAAGCTCATAGAAAAACGCGTGCCGGAGAGTTTGTTATTTGGGTTCTGGAAGCAGTTTGTGGATTGGGGCTATTCCAAAGGGGAGGTACGCGTGGACACGGACAGTAACGCGCTGAAGATGGCTAAAGAACCAGTCGTGACCGCACGGGTCGTGGGCAGCACTATCCAGATTGAGTGGGCGCACCCTTGGGCAAACTGGGAGGAGCTCACCAAGAGTCCGGAAGTGCAGCACCTCACCAACAGGGCGAACGAGACGCTGGGCCGGGTTTCGAAGGGAAGTGGAAAGGGCAAGAAAGGTGGGGCAGGAAGTTCTGAGTAAGGATTCGGACGGCGCATTGGCATTGCGAGCGCATGTAGAGCAGGCAGATGGGTAACATTCCCATGCTCGCAAATGCACTGCGGCAGAATAGCCACATGGAATGTCGAAGGCATCGACTTGGATTTGCCGTGCAAGCTCTATGAGGTAATTAAGCACATGCGTGATCTCGATTTCGCAGTCCTCTGCCTCCAAGAGACGCACTGCCGTGGATCATCAATCTATGATTTCGAAGGCTTCTTTGTCATTCTCTCCGGACACGAACAAGATTCCAGAGAACACGCAGGAGTGGGGTTTATCGTAGCACCCTGGGCACAAACATTCGGTGAAGGGATACATCCAAAAAGACAATCGACTGGCAAGCTTACGGATGCGAGTTCATGGGGGCATACCTATTCTGGTAACAGCGTATGTCTCAACGAACGAGCACGCCGACGAGGTCCAGCGCGAGTACTACACGAATTTGGTAGCTTTCGCTACGCAATGCCGTTCGCATGGTGCAATCATTATTCTGGGAGATTTTAATGCGAGATTGCTGGATTCATGCGCTGGGGAGGGGGGCGTCATCGGAGAGTACGATTTCAAGAGCGCCGCATCACCGTGGAGCCCACTATCCAATAGAGAGCTCCTCTTGGAACTATGTGGCTCCCTGGACGCGTGCATTGCGAACGCGTTCGTCAACGCAGGCGATGAACATGCGATCGCTTACCGCAATACCGGAATCAAGCCCTCTGCTTGTATCGTGCCAGGAGATTGTGAAAAAATGGGTCACGTCGTCGTTGGCGAAGAATGGTTATCCGCAGTTTCTTCAACATGGAGCGACCGGCAGCGTCTTTTCAGTCGCATCATGTTGTTCAGGTTGTCGACGTGGAGATCGCCAATCCCCAAAAAGGACCGCGCGCGTCGTGAACCCAGACTGGATAGCAGCATGATGCGGGATCTTGGGGCCAGAAAAACGTGCGCGCAGTTATTTCTGGAGCAGTGGGAGAACGAACCGCGTCGCGAATCTATCTCCGACCGCTCTTCAGCAGTAGTGCGCTGTATGTTGCATGCTGCAGCCGCCCCTCTTCCGCGCCGGTTTGCACGGCGAAGCCGGCCATGGATATCGGATCGAACTCTCCATGTCGTCGACGAGGAGCGGAACAAAATGCGCTGGAGTGGCATTGAGGACAAAACCATGGACAAGCTGATCCAGCAGTCTGCGAAGGCCGACAGGAAGAATTGGCTCACGGACAGCATCGAAGCAGACGCGTGCGAAACCATGAAACACTTGCGCAAACCAAGTTCACGTACGCGCGGGCGCCTTCGGGATGCAGCGGGCGCCTTCACGTGCGCGCGGGCAAGCTGGTTGAATCAGCTGACCGTGCACAGACAATGGGGACCTACTTGGAGACAGTGCAATGGCGACCGCCTGCGCAGGAAGGTGCACCACCGCAGTCAATCGATGGAGGAGCTTCTCTGAAAGTCGACGCGGGCCCGATCAGGACGGAAGAAACAGAGCAGGCAATCGAACAGTTCCGGGTCCAACGAGCTGCCAGGGTCGACGACGTGCCGCCTGAGCTGTGGGGGGCGCTAGGCGACGGCGATAGAGCACTGGATCTATTCACGTCTCTATGTGACGCTTGCTGGGTAAGAGATGCCTGAATAACCCGTGGAAGACATGGGGCATGGGAGAAATCACCAGTTATACGTATTTTCAAGGAAGGTGGCACAACCTTGCCGTCACATTACAGACCAATATCGTTGCTCGCAGTGGGGTATAACATATTGGCAAGTATATTGTTGCAAATATTGAGACGCGGAGGGGCCGAAGAAGCTTCGCGAGAATCTCAGCGCGGATTGTGGCCACGCCGTGGCACCGGCGAAGCGCTATTCTCAGTGCGCCGACTAATCGACGCCTCGCTGGAAGACAAGTATGGTGGAGAAAAGCGTTTGGCCGCGTGAACCCAGCAGGTCTTGCGCGCGGGCTTGAGCAATTCGGGGCGCTGGGTGCGATGGTGGAAATGATCAGGGGCATTTACGCAATGCGCCAATTCATTGCGGGAGAGGGGAGTGCCACATCGTCGACGAGACCGCAATCCGCCGGTATTGCCCAGGGATGCCCTCTATCTCTTTATCTGTTTATTTTCGTGGTGTCGATTATCTTGGAGACGGTGGATTCTCGTTTGGCCGCGGAATGGCCGGATGGGCCGGCCGAGCCACATCTGATCACAACAGGCGTTGTGCGCCGACGATGCCATGCTTGTCTCCGCTGGCCCGGGCGCGTTGCAGGCGCGTCTGGGCTTCGTTGTTGACATTGGAGAAGCGCATGGTTTGGAGCTCGACGCAGACAAAACTATACTACTACAAGCGCGAGCTGGTGGAGATATTTTCGGTCCTGATGGGGGAGCCATTAAAACTACAGATCGTGCAATTTATCTGGGTGGTCTTATCAGCGCAGACGGGGGGCCGCGAGCAGAGCGCGCGCGGCGCTGGGGAGAGGCCAAAGGTATATTTCAGAAACTTTGTGCGGCATGGAACCGCGCCAATTTGGCTGGGGCGCGGAAGACGCAGATCTTGGAATCGTGCGCATTCTCAGAACTACTGTATGGGCTGGAGTCGTGCGTGCTGCTCAAAGCAGACAGGGGCCGGATATTTGGTTTTCAAGCAAGATTCTTACGACAGATCTTCAACGTCCAACCTGCGTGGATCTCGCGCGAGCAACGCCGAAGTGCGCGAGAGCGCACGGCCCCCCCCTACTGACCGCGATCTTACTGGAAAGACAGCTGAAGTTGCGCGGTGAGCTCGCCCGGGACAGCGCCAGAAGTTTGCGTAGGAAAATGGTGTTCTACGAGGGCCACGCGCGGAAGATCATGCCTCGAAGATGGGATTCTTCGCGATCGAGAGGGCGACCTCGGATGCAGTGGGCAACGTATCTACGCGCTGAGGCCTTAGCAGTGGCGGGCAATGGCCCCGATGCTCTCCAAACTTTGTTGCGGAGTTATTCAGACTGGCACGCGGTAGCCAAACAGTATTGCAAGCGGTAGCTGGACTTCCCTTTGTTCTCCTCTTCCTCCTCCTCTCCCCCATTTCCCCTTGGCGCGTTTCGCTTGCAGGCGTGCGAACAGCGGGTCACCAAGTACACAGACTGTTGGTGATTTCATGCCTTTCCCCCTGCATGGCGTACTTACTTTTTCATTATTTTCCCGCGTGCGCATGTTCGCAGCACTTCCGTGCCAGTGCGCCGTCTAGGCGCGGCTTCGTGTGCGTGGTGGGTCCAGCGGAGTGAGGCGCCGCGCAGACCTGAGCGGGACCTCGCCGTCCTTGGGGGGCTTCGATCTGCGACGATGTCGCCACTTTCGAGGGCTGCTGGTGGGTCCAGCGGAGTGAGGCACCGCGCAGACCTGAGCGGGACCTCGCCGTCCCTGGGGGGCTTGGTGCTCTCTATTCGGTCCCATGTTCCGACCTAATCCCACGCGCATCTGCGACATTGTCGCCATTTTCGGCGGCTGTTGGTGGGTCCAGCGGGATGAGGCACCGCGCAGACCTGAGCGGGACCTGTCCGTCCCTGGGGGCTTGCGATCTGCGACGTTGTCGCCACTTTCGAGGGTGCTGGTGGGCCCAGCGGAGGGGGGCACCGTGCAGACCTCGCCGTCCCTGGGGGGCTGCAACCTGCGACACTGTCGCCACTTTCGGGTGCTTTTGGTGGGTCTAGCGGAGTCAGGCATCGCGTTGACCTGAGCGGGACCTCGCCGGCCATGTGGGGCTGCGTTTTGCGACGTTGTCGCCACTTTCGGGGGCTGCTGGTGGGCCCAGCGGGGTGAGGCACTGCGCTGCGATCTGCGGCATTGTCGCCATTTTCGAGGGCTGCTGTTGGGGCTAGTGGATTGAGGCCCCGCGCAGACCCGAGTGGGACCTCGCCGTCCTTGGGGGGCTGCGATCTGCGACGTTGTCGCCAGTTTCGAGTGTTGCTGGAGGGTCCAGCGGAGTGAGGCACCGCGCAGACCTGAGCGGGACCTCGCCGTCTTTGGGGGGTTGCCATTTGCGTCGGTGTTGCCATTCTTCAGGGCTGCTGGTGGGTCCAGCTGAGGCACCGCGCCGACCTGAGCGGGACCTCGCCGTCCCTGGGGGCTGCGATCTGCGACATTGTCGCCACTTTCGAGGGCTGTTGGTGGGTCCAGCGGGGTGGGGCACCGCGCAGACCTGGGCGGGACCTCGCCGTCCCTAAGGGGCTGCGATCTGTTACATTGTCGCCACCTTCAAGGGTTGCTGGTGGGTCCAGCGGGTTGAGGCCCCGCGCAAACTTGAGCGAGACCTCGCCGTCCCTAAGGGGCTGCGATCTGTTACATTGTCGCCACCTTCAAGGGTTGCTGGTGGGTCCAGCGGAGTGAGGCACCGCGCAGACCTGAGCGGGACCTTGCCGTCCTTGGGGGGCTGCGATTTGCGACATTGTCGCCCCTTTCGAGGGCTGCTGGTGGGTCCAGCGGAGTGAGGCACCGCGCAGACCTGAGCGGGACCTCGCCGTCCCTGGGGGGCTGCGATCTGCGACATTGTCGCCACTTTCGAGGGTTGCTGGTGGGTCCAGCGGAGTGAGGCACCGCGCAGACCTGAGCGGGACCTGGCCGTCCCTGGGGGGGGGCTGCGATCTGCGACCCCAGGGGGCTGCGATCTGCGAAACTGTCGCCACTTTCGAGGACTGCTGGTGGGTCCAGCATGTTTCCCTTGATCAGGGACCTGCGGACCTCCGGGATGCCGCTCGCAGAAGTATATGCGTCCATGTCACGTCGTCGCCCTCTCATCAAACATCCCAAGCTACTCCTGCCCTGCAGTGCGCAGGGGTTGGGTACGTCGCCAGGGTAACTTGGTGGCTTTGGGGCAACTTCTCGGGCCTTCTGGGGCGTCCTCGTGGCCACGGCTGGGCTGGCCTCGAAATTCTTGTCAGAACGCGCTCCAGGCGAATTTTGAGTGCAGGGCCCAGCCCTCCTTGGTCTGGTCTTGAGCTTCGTGGGCTGGTATTTGTCTGGTCTGGGGGCCTCTGTGGCTGTGTTGTTGACCTCCCTCCTGGGCCGTCCATCTTGGGGCGCTCTCGGGACGTGTCGGGGCACTCTTGGACCGTCTGGACTTCCTTTAGTCGCCTTGGTAATCAACGGAGCACTTGACCAGAAACTGTGTTGGCACGGGTGACAGGCGTTCTCTGGGGCATGGCGATCTCGGGGCCGATTGTGGGTCCTTTGTGGGCAGCCTGACAAGGGGAGCTCCCTGGGCGAGGGCTTGAAAACGTGTCTCTGGTAGGTTGCAAGTGCCTCCGGTGAATTTCCTGGTTGCTTTTTGTAGAACCTCGGACCCTTCGCGGCCAGGTTGAAAAGAAAACAGTGCAAGTAGCACGCTGAAAAAAGTCTGACGTTTTTTTGGGGCCTTGGGCGAGGCAAGTCAAATGCTCACACAGGGGAAGTGGAGGTTCTGATTATTGTCAGCGGTGTCGGTGAGGATCTCGAGGTGTGGTTTGTCGTGGAAAGCGTGCTTGCTTGGCCTTTGAGTATCCCTATTGGTGTCCCTCACGGGTCTCAGGTTGGGCTGGGGGACACCGCAGGAACCACGCAGGGTGGCGTCAAAGCAGCTGCGGGGTTTCGTTCTTAGCGCGAGAGGGGGGAGCTTGTATACGTTCGCGTCAGCACACCCCAGGCGCGTCCTCGCGCAGGTGGTCCGCCCTTCGAATACATCGTTCATGTATTGGCCAGTGGAGGGTGAGCGTGCTTGCAAGATGTGACACGCCGTTGGCCCTTCGTTCTGGCGAGCTTGACTTGACATTCAGGGACTGGCAGAAAGTCGGGTCTTCGAGATACAGGCTGTACACGTTCTGCGTCGCAACACCTTTCTGGGCCACCTTTCAATCTATCTTGCTCGATACGCATTCCATGTGCATTTGCAACCTCTCGCTGGGTGAGGCGGCAGCCTCATGTACCTCTCCACGACAGGCGACGCGCTGGGTAATACCTTGCTCTCTGCCAAACGAGTCTTGTTGCGAGTCTGTCATGCTAAGCTCGGCTACCTCGTATCAGCTGGTGGCGCTATGCGTAATGAAATACTTGTGCAGCAGAGTTCTGCGAATACACATTGCAGTTCTACTTTTTTAGAGCGTTGGCAGAGGACCGAAGTTGCAGCCAGACGACTCAAGACCCGCAATACCCTCTAAGAGCAATCCACCCGTGCGCACTGGGGCAAAAACAGTTGGGCAGCCGCATGAGCTGCGTTCGCGGGCGAGTGGAAAGGGGCGGGCTGTATTTTGCGCAATTGAGCGTGCATTTCATAGTATTGTTTGCGCGTGAGTAGCGCGTCAATTATCACGCTCTTTGGTGTCTCCCAATAGTAGTGCAGCTTGTGTTATTGCTTGCACTCCAACGTCTGATTGCATCTCCATCTCGGCCTGAAAGCACGCCCGAACAAGTCCGCCTGGCAGGTGGTTTGTGCTGGGCGTCCATCTTGTTTATCCTGATCGTGTTTATGTATCATGTTCATGTCACGTTCTCTCTCCTCTCTCTGCCACGTTCTCTGTCACCACTGTACCCGCCCTTCTCTGTCACGTTCTCCTTGTCTCAGCCTATCATGCTTTTTCTCCACGTATCCTGATTCTGCCCTTTCTTGCTCCGTCCCCTCCCACCCTTACCCGCCCACTTCTGCCAAGTAGTATCAGGAAACAAGGCCCTGGTTTACTGACCAGTGATCGCGTTGGGCAGAGTTTGGCGTGTTCTCAACGCATGATGTTCAGATTCGTTTTGTTACGAGTGGACAGCTGGGAGGGCCCGCAGAGCTTTATCGGACGTTGGCGGTAGTCGGCGTGTTCCGTGAGTCTCTTCCAGGTTCCACCCCCGGTGCCCGTGCATCGAGAGGCCGCCGCGGCCGCCGCGGCAGCAGCAGCCGCCGCGAGCGCGAGGTGCGCCGCCCGGCTGTCGTGTGAGTGGCATCATGTCGGCCTTGCAGTTCGAATCGGGTCGGACGAAAGGGGGTATTGGGACAGCGGGGGTGTCGAAATCAGCTGCGTGCAGCTGCTCTCCGCTCCGTCGCCAGGCGCTTTCTTCGATACATTGGCGCCTCCGTTGCTGGGAGGCGCTGGACAAATTAGCTACATGAGCTGATTCGCCGATCCCTACTGAACAAGCCCCCCTCTCGCCCGACCGGACCGAAGGGGGGTTCGCAGGAGCGTCGTACTTGTAATCGGGCATCTCTTGCAGCTTCGGAAATCCACCGCCGTGAGCTGCCACTGCTGCTGGGATGCGCCCGCCGCGGTGTCTCGAGAGCGGACGTGAGCAACGGCTGCCCGCCACAGCCAGAGCCGTGATGCTGAATGTTTGGGTGTGTGGAGGGAGGCCGTCGTGAGATTCGTCATGTTGCCACCGCAAGCTGCCTTTTGTGCGCCGCGGCGTGGAGGCGCGCCATGGAGGAGTCGCAGAGGCCGCAGCGGCCCGCTCTGCCATGGGGCTGGAGGAGGAGGAGGACGAGGATGACGACAGCGAGGAGGAACATGAATTGAAGACGACGACGACGACGACGACGACGACGACGACGACGACGACGACGACGACGACGACGACGACGACGACGACGACGACGACGACGACGACGACGGCGGCGGCGGCGGCGGCGGCGGCGGCGGCGGCGGCGGCGGCGGCGGCGGCGGCGGCGGCGACGACGACGACGACGAAGGCGTTAAGCAGCCTGGGCGGTCGACTGCACCCGTGTTATGTGGCAGGGTGGGCCCATGCGCACCGCCGCCACCTGGAAGCTCTCGGGAGCCTCGCGCGGCCTAGGGGATTGCGCCACGCTCGGCACAGGAAGCCAGTCGCACGCCCGCGGGGCGAGCCACGTGCGAGCACGCGCAAGCAGACGGTGGAACTCTCACAGCCCAGAGTGCGAGCCCGCTACGCCAGTTGCAGCCACTGGGTGGCCGCCGTGGCAGGATGCCGTCCATTCAGGGAGCGCGACAGCCCCGGCCGCCTGGTGTCTCTGCGGCGTGCAGCCAGAATTAGAAGGCTGCCCTTGCCCGAGGAGGTGCAGCAGCCGTGGCGCATGCAGCCGATGCAGGCCCTCGCCCACCCGCAGCGTGGCCACGCGCCGCCGAAGGCGGGACAGGCACTCTTCGCCGCGCGGGCAGCGGCTGTCCGTGGGCGACTGGCTCCGTCGGGGAGGTGGCGCCGCCGCGCGCCCGTTTGTCGGCGGTCCCTCCGCGGCCACGGGTCCTCACGCCCACCGCCTTCAGGCCGGCCATCGGGGCCAGCGGCACCGCAGCGCCGGGGTCGCCCACAGCCCCTGCGTGCGGAGGGGCCGCCGCCTCCGGACGCCGAGGCCGCCGAGGTCCCACACCAGCCGTGTACCTGTTTGGGGACTTGTCAGACGACTCTGTGAGACGGCAATGAGAGAGCCACGCTGCAAAAAGGATCCGCCCTCCATCGGTGCAGCTTTTGGAGGAGAGTTCAGAGGGACGTGCGCGGTGCCAAGGCGACAAGGCGAGAGCCAGATCTTGAAAAGAACTCGCCCTCCATATGTGTAACTGTTGCAAGTCTTCTCGGACGGAATGCCTGGCCAGCACTACCAACACGTCTGGGAGGAGAAGGAGGCAGTTGGTAATGCTTCGCGTTTACCGCCCGCCCATTCCAATTCTTGCTGGAAGAGGCGAAGACGGCTCCGAGACCGGGATGAGCATGTTCCGAAACAGGTAGGGGCCGCTCGGCCACGGGGCAAGGGCGATGGGCGGCCCGGGGGAAGGGGGGGGCGGAACACGAGGGGGCCCTCCAGCCCTCGCCCCTGCCCTGGTGCAGCAAGACGTCTCAGGCATGCGTGCGCATGCGTGCGCATGCTTCTCTGCCGCTGCGCCATCAGGCGCGGCTGCGCCACAGGGGTGGGTGGGTGGGCGGCTGCAGCACCGCCCCAGAGGTCCCACGCCATCGCGGCGGGCTCGAGCAGCACTGGCCAGGCCGCCGATGGGGGTTGCAAAGGGATGGGGGGGAGGCGGGAGGTGGACGATGGCAGGAGGAGGAGGAGGAGGAGGAGGAGGAGGAGGAGGAGGAGGAGGAGGAGGAGGAGGAGGAGGAGGAGGAGGAGGAGGAGGAGGAGGAGGATGCGGAGTCAGAAGCGGAGCTGCGGTTACGGTTTCTGCACTCTGCGGCGATGTCCAAAGCAACGACAAGAACCCGTCTATTTGTGGGCACCGCAGAACCTGGGTTTAACGCTTTATCCAGGAATGCGAGGCCTGGCACCACCGCGCGCAGCGCACACATTGCTGGCGGGGGTATCCTGGCGCGGGGGTGCCTCCGCACTCAGTGGCGAGGAGGAGAAGCAGGAGCAGCAGGAGGAGGACGATGCCTCGTTGGCCCCCCATGCGCTGGGTGGGTGTGCCGAGGTTTCGCCTGGTACCCGGTCGGTTGCCGCCCGTGGGCGCCTCGTGGGCGTTGCGTGGGCGGCCGCCCGTGGGCGCCTTGCCACGTATCTCCCACATCCACAGTGCCATTCCCCTCTGTTGGGAGTTCGACACGCTGGCAGTCAATTTCTGATATCAGAGTGAGGGTGCCCGACCGGCTTTGCTTCTCCCTGCGCGCGTGGCTGGACGCTCTGGGGGCTACACGTCAGGCTACTTATAAGGGGCACACTTGGGGGCTACACATGGGGTCTACACGTGGGGGCTACTCTTGGGGCCTACACATAGGGGCTACTCTTTGGGGCTTCACTCGGGAGCTACGCAGGGGCTACACGTGGGGGCCACTTGGGGGCTGTGCATGGGTGCTGCACTTGGAGGCTACACTTGGGGGCGGTTCGCCCGTGCCGCCGCTGCCTCACTCTGATCCGCAAGTGCGGGGTGCTACGTATCACTCTTTCTCGTCGGTCCGCCAGACGTGTCGGTAGGGCGGGCCAGGCGTTTCGCCAGAGCTTGCGTCTCCGTTCTATGACTCCAAAGCTTGACATTTAAAACGTGTTTCTCGTCTCAGCGCTGCGTACATTCGTCTTAAACGTCTCCAACAGTTGTGCAGAGGATGGATGGAACGGTAGTGTGATTTACAAATTGGCTCTCGCCTTTAGCGCCGCGCACATACGTCTTACAGCTTCCAACTGTTGCGTGGATGGACGGGTGGTGGTGATCAAATCGGGGTTCTCGCCTCAGCGCCGTGCACATCTTTTCCAACACTTGCTCGGGTGGAGGGGGGGGGATCAAAATGGGGCTCTCGCCTTAGTGCCGAACACACGTGTTTTAAACGTTCCCACCTGTTAAACGCATGGAGAGCGTTTTCGTTGGTTTGTTTGGTTGGTTGTTGGCTTGTTTGTTTGTTTGTTTGTTTTTGCTTTTAGACTAAAGCTTTCGTTTGATACACCCTGACTCCGTCTGCTGAGAAATCCAGCAGTGTGCGACATATACACGAATGGAGGGCGGTTCATTTTGAAATAGGGGTTCCCGCTTGAGGTGTACCCAAGAATTTATGACCAAGCGGTCACAGTTGGAGAACATTTGCATGGATTGAGGGCGGCTCTTTTCAAAACGTGGCTCTCGCTGGGTACTTATCTGGACTGAGCGATCATGCCTCGTCGTCGTCCTTCTGTGATAGCTAAAGCATGGATGGCAGCTCCTCTTCAAAACGGGGTTCTCCCTGTAATGCAGCACCATGGGGCGCTCGTCTTTCAGGGGTCACTGGCACAGGGAACAGGAATGCTTGTAGACGAGTCGGAGACTCGGGACGCGTGGGCATATTGCAGCATCTGCGATGCATCCTGGGCTTACTATAGTCATCTCCTCCCTCGCGGTGGACGCTCGCGGCCACCGTGCCTTAGGTGGGTAACCGATTCATAGTGCCGTCGCTCCCTCCCCCTTCCACTCCCGCCTGGGGCTACTCCTGGACAGTGCAGCCATGGGCCTTCTCGACCGTGCGCTGCCCTAGCAGCTGCTTTCTCTGAGCAATTCCCTTGCCGACCCTCCCGAGGGGTTAGGGTTCGGCCGCACCTGCTCGGTCGCAGACGAGGTCGTCCATGCGCTCGCCCACCACCCTCCCCCGGCCTCCCCTTAGCGCCGCCCCCCCCCCCCCTTGGCGCCAGGCCAGCGCCGCGGCCCTTGGCGCGCTGTTCTCTGGCCTCGCGGCATGCGGCGGCCCAGGGCCCCGGGCCGAGCAGCACGGGGGCGCGCGGTCGCCGCCGGCGAGGCCAGGAGGGACTCTCCGGGCTAGCTGGTCGACGGCGGCGGTCGCGCCGTGCGTGCCGCCGCTGGCGGCGACGGCGACGGCAGCGACATCGGAGGGGGCGGTCGATGGGAGATGGGAGCGGAGCGGAGGATGGGGGACGGGGGAGGGGGAGGAAGCGGGGGAGGATAGAGGAGCTGGAGGGGGAGCTGGACGAATTGGTGACTCAGTTCTGTGCTTCGAGCGTCCAGCTGGGCGAATCTCCCTCCCTTCGATGGACTCCCCCCCGTGGAATTGGGCGCAGGGGCTGCGGCCCTCTCACGCCCTGCTCCGCCCCTGCTGCCCTTTCCCCTTGTCCCGCTCTCGAGGTCCTGCCCGCCCCCCCCCTTGACAATTACACAATATGAAAATACTCTCCCACTTCCCCTGATGGCGTCCGGAAGATATTCGACACCCCCCCGCGTACTGTTTTTTTACACACAGGATTCCCCGGAGTTGGGTTTTCGCTTGCGTTTTTTTCTAAAATGCTGCTCTCGCTGAGGCGCCGGCCTCATTTCTGCTCCCGAATCGTTCCGAATCGTTCTCCCGCTCCAGCGTGGGCCTCATTTTCGGATCGGTGTTTGGGCCTCCGTCGTTGAGGATGGCGTTCTCGCCCCAGCGCGGGCCTCTTTCTCGCGCGCCATCCGCCGCCACACCGCGCCGCACCACCACCACACCACCACCACCCAACCACCACACCACCACCACCACACCACCACCACCAACACACCAGCACCAGCACCAAGCACCAGCACCGCACCAGCACCAGCACCAGCACCAGCACCAGCACCAGCACCAGCACCAAACACCACCACCAGCACCAGCACAGCACCCACAACCACCAACACCACCACCAGCACCAGCACCACCACCACCACCACCACCACCACCACCACCACCACCACAACCACGCACACACGCACGCACGCACGCACGCGCACCACCACCCATTAGTTACGCACGCGCGCGCGGAGCCACAGGTCCGCTACGACACGCGTCCGCGGATAGAGAAAATCAGCGCCATGGTAAGGGATGGGAGGGAGGGGTAGGACGTCAGATATGACGCGAGCGCACCTAGCTTGCCTCTCCCCCTCTCCCCCCTCCGGGGGCCCGAGGCCTCACGCCGCTGGCGCGCCGCCGGACTGGGAGGCTGCCCTGCGCAGCTCCTTGGCGGCGTCGCTGCAGGCGGCGGTCGCGACGGCCCTGCCCAGCGGAGGCGGACACCGGCCCTGCGGCCCAGCGGCGAGGGGGGAAGGAATGAGGCATAAGGGGGAGGTGGCGGAGTAGGGAGGAGGAGGCCGCCAGCACGACCACCGCGACCTGCAGCTCCACCAGCATGTCGGCCACCAACACGACTACAACGATCAAAGCCAGCACGGCCGACGTCCAGCACGACCACCACCCAGGCGACCATCACCTCGACCACCGCCACGATCACTCTTACCACCCCAACGACCCTCACAACCGCCTCCGCCCCCCGTTCCCCGTATACCATGTCCCTCGGGACGTCTCTCAGCACGGGCCCTGATCCGTTCCAGAGCTCTGGAGGTGTGGGGGTCCTGGTGGTCGATGACATTGGGTCTCGTCCTCTGGACCACCTTGGATTGGGTAAGTACGACGGGGGGATCGTAGGTCGGTTGCTCAACGCGGGGTTCGACGAGGGCCTAGAGATCTGATCCACGATCTCGGGGCCGCAGGCAAGTGCTGGGTGGTGCAAGGAGACTGGAACTTCACCCCCGCAGCTCTCTCTCTCTCTCTTTTTCTCTCTCTCTCTCTCTCTCTCTTTCAGGCTGGCTTCAGCTAGTGCACGGCACTCTGGCAGTTCCAGGTCAGCCTACCTGCTCAGCGAGTGCTCCTAGGACGTCCAAGGGAGAAGATGAAGGAGATGAGTTGGTCACTCACGACTCTTCGAGTGCCCGAGACGTTCAGGTAGTCTCAGGAGCACCTTCTTTCCCCTGCAGTCCAGCGCTGCTGCGGATGAGGAACCTCAGCCAGTCTGCTGTCGTGGACCAGCAGGTGCGTTTCAGGCCGTTCGGCGCTTCGGTAATGGGCCCGCGGCCTGCTGAGAGGGGAGTCGGAGAAGAGACTCGTCGACAGATATGTTATCGAGGACCCCCGTGGGTACGTTGGGTGCTCCGCTGGACGTGGGGCCCCGCTGGCTTCGATCTCGGAGCGCGATCGTCGTCGTCGCATTTCGCGGCAGACCACCGCTTGGATCGCTCGATTCGGAAAGCCGGAGCCATCGACGAAAGGTCTCCTGGAGCCGAGGGTCGGCATCTATTGGGCACCTGGAACCTCAAGCTAGGTGACATGTATCTGGACCCAGAGTTGGTCTCCGAAGGGGCCGAATCAGGGCGAGTTGCGTTCCCAGGTCTCTGCGGCGGCGGGCTTTGGGGCCTGTTGCGATTTTCTTCTGAAGTCGAAGCAGGATGCTCTCGTCGCAAGAAGCAGGGTGCAGCTGCGCAGCTGGCCGCGTGGAAGGAGTTGACCATGAAATCCGTCGCTGGGGGGGCAAGGCATCGCGTGCCTTCTCGAAGCAGCAGGTTATGAATTGTGCCAGAGGAGGCAACGACGGTCCAGCTCTTCCTGTGGCTGGTCGGGTAGCTCTTCAGCAATTTCTTGACGTTTGGCAGCCTATGTGGTCTCAGGCCCTCCCGCATGCTTGGGAAATCCCGCCCGACGAGCCTGACCTAGCGCCCCTTTGTTTGGGTGATCTTTGCAGGGCGCGCAAGCACTATGGGCCCTCGGCGGGTCTGGGCTGGGGCGGCTTCCACCCCGAAAGGGTCCTGCAGCTGCCTGAAAGTCATCAGTTTCGCTCGTCGGAAACCCTGGCTCTTTTCGAGATCAATCCTGGGGCGATTGTCCTTTACATGCCCAACAATGTTTTCCTGGACGCACCGACTGGCGCGGTCGGGCCCATCGGGCTGCTTTTTTTTTTTTTTTTTTTTTTTTTTTTTTTTTTTTTTTTTTTTTTTTTTTTTTTTTTTTTTTTTTTTTGTTTTTAAAAAAAAAAAAAAAAAGAAAAAAAGAAAAAAATATATATTTATAAAACTCTTTTTTTCATAAAGCTCTAGAGTCGTCTCCGGCAGCCATATTGCAGATCGTGGGGGAAGCCCCGCGCGTTCGACTTTTTTTTCTGGGGTTCGGGGCCAGAAACTCCCTGCGAGTGAGCTGAATGGGTTCGCAACCTGTTCGGTGCGCACTGTAGGAAAGCAGGCTTCGAATCGGCTTCCGCGCTCTTGGGCTCGGCTACGTTCAATGAGAATGTTGCCTGCGGTCATCTGCTAGGGGCTGCCATGAGGTTCGGGTTCCCAGTCAGGCTCATGAGAGGGCATGGCACCATCTACGCTGGCTTCTGCGCGCTGCTCCATGGAAGGGTGGCTTCTCAGGTCGTCGAGTCGAATGGGGCGATTATCGCCGGCTACTCGGAAGCCACGACGTTCGCTGAGATGTTTTTGTTCGGCCCGTTGTTGGAGGCCAGGGAGTAGCGGAACTCGCTTTACCTGAGAAATGTCGTCGACGACATTACCCTGCAGTGCTGCTGTCCAAGGGTCCAGGTCGTTTTGCATTTAGTAGGTGGAGCGGGGTCTCTCTTTAAATCTTTCAAGCAGCTGACGCTGCCAGTGGAGTACAAGAAATGCGCCTACCTATGCTCTCGGGACGTTGAAGAGCTCTTCTCTCAGCTTTGGAGCCCCCCTCCCATGTGCATGGCGAACGCCGCTGGGAATCTCGGGGCCAACGCGGCGCTGGGCGGGGTCAGGAGGGTCGGCGCCCAGAGTGCTCGTTTAGCTTCGTCGTCGGCTCGTTCCAGGAGGTTGAAGATTTTGCAGCAGGCTGGAGCGGAGATCGGGATGGTTCATCGAATGGGCACCGCTGCTGCGGCCCTTTGGCCCCTGCCCAGATAGCGGGCCCGCGCGTTGGTGCAGCTAGTTCCCTCGGCGAGCTCCCCAGAGGCGCTTCGGTCGGGCTCCGCATGTGCACCTGCAGCCTGGGGTCCAAGATGCCCGTCGCGGCTGTCTGGGAATCGGCCCCGAAGGCCCAGGTCCTGGCCGGCAAGGCGCAGCGCTCCATGGCCAAGTTTCAGAAAACGAGACACCCGTGGAGATCGGCTGCGCCCCCGAGCGACGTGGCATTGCTCGCGCAGCGCGGGCTCGGCTGGGACTTCGAGGGCCAGCGGCATGTGGTCAATGATCTCGGGTTATGAAAATTACGGAGTAATTGAAGAACCTGGCATTCCCCTAGCGCCCCAACCATGGAGGGTAGGGGGGGCTTCGCGTGTCATGCCGAGGGCGCCGTGGCCATTGTGGCCCGAGCTGCGCCCGGACACAGCCCTCCTGCTCTTCCTCTCTTACTTCTCTTCTTTCCCATTCCATCGCGGTCTTGCCAGGTGGGGTGCACGTGCGATGGCGCTGTTCCCTACGAGGGCCGAGGCCATGGCGTGGCAAAGCATCAGCGAGCTGGTCACATGGGCCGGCCTCAACATCGACGCTTTCAAGGCCTTCGAGGAAGTCGTGGGCCATCTTGGTAGCAACATCCGCAACGTCGCACTCCTCCCGGCCGATGCGATCGTTGCGGCGGGAACGTACGCCAAGCTCAATGGCGCAGCGCTCCACCCAATTCAGATAGTGCAGTGGGGGCTTGTGTGGCGCCTGGCGCGCCAGATCGCCCTCGCAGCCGAGGGGGGCCCGGCAGCGTGGGATGACTACATCGATGTGGACCCGTTCGCGCCGCCGCCGGCCTCGACGGCGCCGCCGGCCGCCCCGGCTGCCGCAGCAGCCAAGGGCCGCATCGTGAAGATGGCAGAGGTGTTGGACCAAGGCGACGCCTTGGAGATTCCTCTCGCGGACGACAACATGCACATCAAGTGGAGCCAGAACTACGGAGCACTCACTGGCGGTGAGCAGCCGGTGCCAGAGGACCAGCCGTCGCTCGAGCAGCTCAAGCGGCTCACTATTTATTTCTTTTGTTTTGGATTCTTTTTGGTTTGAGCGTGTCTTTTATGGTAGGTTTGGTGTTTCTGGCTTTACCTTGGCTTTTTTTGGGGGGTCTTTTTTTTGGTTTTTTTTGGATTCTTCTCTTCGTTTTTCTGGATCACCGGACCCGCGAGCTCCACTCCACGCCATACGCCGATTTCGGCGTTTTCGGGCCCTTCGACCGCAAGGTCCGGCGGAACATGAAGTTCCGGGCGTGGCTCCCGCTGCCTGGGGGCGGGTGGATGGCCCGGGAGCTCCCGGGCCCGGCGAATTTCGAGCAATGGCAGGCGGCCTGGCGGGTCTTCGCCACGGCCTGCCTGATGCTCGGAATTGTCGCCAGGGCCGCGCTCGACGGTTGCGCCCGCCACATCGAGAGGCTGAGCGCGCTGTGGCCGGAGGCTTGGCACCTCGTCTACATGGCGGACGACAAGCTCCGTTGTGACCACATCGAGCGCCTTCGCCGCTCGGTGCGCGCGGATCTTTCTGCGGGGAAGCCCGCGCCGAGGGAGTGGGGCCCGGCCAAGCCGTGGACTGCCCTCTTCTACCTGGCGACGGCCGACAGGGACTACTGGAACGACCAGGTCACGAACCCGGCGACGGCCTGGGCGGCCAAAGGTGGCAAGGGCGTCCCATTGGACCCAGACGAGCGGCTCGCCGTGCGGATCCTTCCGGGTGGCGCCAGCGCAGTCGCGCCTACCGGCTGGGGTCGCTACGCCGCCCGGGCAGACGGGCGCGCCGGCCGGCCCGCCTCGCCGCCGGCCCGCCAGGAGCGTTCCCGCAGCCGCCGGGCGCGCTCCCCGCCGCGCAGCGGCCACCGCGGGCAGCAGAGGAGCCGCTCGCCCCGCCGCTGGGGCGAGGAGCGGGAGAAGCAGGTATGCTTCCAGTTCTCCAAGGGCTTCGGCGCCTGCCGCCTGGCCGCGCCGGGCTCGAGGTGCCCCGCCGGGAGGCGGCGCGTCTGCCATGTGTGCTTCTCTCCGAACCACGCCGGGCACGAGAAGAAGTGCCAGGGCTGCGGCGGCAAGGGCGCAGACAAGGGCGGCTCCGGCGGCGGCAAGGGCCGCGGGGGCAAGCGGTGGAAGGGGTAGACCCCTGCAGCGGCCTCGCGGGGGCGGTGGGTGCACCGCGCGCAGGCCCCCGTGAGGTCGGAGTACCTACTGCGCCCAGCCCAGGCGTGGCCGCCGCGCCCCTGGGCTGCCTTTCACTACAAGGACACGCTTCTCTGGCCGAGGGTAGCGGGCAACTGGGGGCGCCAGCAGCGGCGCCCGGCCCACCTCGAGAAGCGATGCTGGCCGAACCTTGGTCCCTGTTTCCGCCGAAAGTGGTTGCGCTCCTCGAGACGCACCCGTCCAAGGAGGCTTTCTGGCAGCGGCGATCGTTCGCCTTCCACCACTGGCTGTCGGGCTCCGCGGATTGCAACATCGGTGAGGCCGTCGTGGCAGAGGCCTCGAAGGTCGGGCTGGCTGCCGCCCACTTCTGGCACGACGCGGCCAGGGCGAGGTTCGACGGCCTGCGGGCGGATCTCGCGTCGGGGGACGCCGACGGCTTCCACGGCGGCGCCCCCGGTGGCGCCCCCGAGGCAGCCGCCCGCGCAGCAGCGCTAGTCTCGCCCCTGGAAGCCGCGGCGGCGTCTGCCTCGAGGCGCCTGCTGGCCCAGGCGACCCGCACTGTCGAGATCAAACCAGGCGCGGCGCTGGGGCTCGTAGACTGGCCGCGGCAGGACGCCCACGTCGCGACGTTCCCGTTGTGCCGCTGGGACGTGGACAGCGGACTGCGCGTGTCGATCCGAGGCTGGCTCCCGGGGCTCGCCTCCCTTTCTGGGGAGTGTCAGCACGATTGGCACCCGCCGTCAACGTCGTCAGCCTCGGGGCGCGCCAGCAGCGCGTACCCGCGCTCGTTGTGCGACCAGTACGCCAGTCTGGTGGTGCGGGTGTGGCAGCTCACGATCCGAGCCGAGTGGGCCCACTGGGAGTGCATGCTGGCCCGGGGACGCCCGCGCCCGCGGGCAGTCTCGCTGCCGGCCGCCCAGCCGCCGCCGCCCTCCGGGCTCGCTGGCCAGCCGTCGCGCAAAGCAGCGAGGGAGATGGAGAACCGCACTTTCCCCGGCGGCATGCGCTGTCCTGCGCGGGCCGTTGGTCTCAATCCTGGCCTTGCTAGGGCTGGGTCGGCGGCGCGGGCGGCCTTCTCCGCGTTCGTGGAGGAGCGGCCGGACGCGCTGGGCGTCGTCGACATGCTGGGCAACCCCAAGTACGCGGGCCCTCCGGAGGAGAGCGTCGCAGACCTGCGCCGTCGATTCCGGTCTGTTTTCGGCGCCCCGGAAGAGCGGCAGTTGTCTTACGAGCTCGGCCGGCGCTCCCCCCTGCAGGGCGCCCTCATTCAGACGTGGCTCGAGGCCGCGGGCGACGCGGAGAGCCAGCTCCAGGACTGGATAGAGCAAGGCGTCCCGCTCGGCATTGAGAAGCCGATTGTTCCATGCGGGATTTTCCCTCCCGTGGAGCCGACCGCGTCGGACAGGCACCTGCTGACGCTGGAGGAGGCCTTGTCGTCTGGAGTCGGCAATTACTCGAGCCTCGACGACAGCCCGGCGGATGCCGAGGCGGAGCTCGACAGGCTAGAGGGGAACGGCTTCTTCTTCATTTTCGAGGAGGCGGAGGCCTTGAAACGCTTTCCGGACGGCTCCGTTGCCAGGCTCGCATTGATCCTGAAGCAGAAGGGCGACGGGAGCGTGAAACGCCGCATCATAATCGATATGTTGCGGGGCGGGCAGAACGCCAGAGCGACAGTCCCAGAGAGGCCGGTGCTTCCGCGCGTCGCGGATGTCATCGACGACCTTCGGGCGATGGTCCCGGCAGCACCGGCGATGGAAAACAGCGTGTTGCTGGCATCTGCTGACATGCGGGACGCCTATCAGCACTTCCGTGTCCATCCCGCCGAGTTACGACATTGTCTGACACGGGATTGGCGCTCAGCAGTTGTCATGGTGTGGGTGATGATGTCGTTCGGGCTAAAATCCGCGCCGCTGCTGTGGGGGCGGCTGGCTGCGGCGATGGCCCGGCTGATCCAAGGCATGTATATCCCCGGCGAGGCCCGCCTGCAGCTGTACATGGACGACCCGTTGTGGGCCCTGACAGGGTCGCCATACACGCAAAGATTTTGTCTTGCTATGGGAATCTGGACATTTATTGCTTTCGGAGTGTCGCTCTCGTGGGGCAAAGGCCAGATGGGGGCCCTCGTAGAGTGAGTGGATCGGCGGCCATGATTGCTCAGACTGTGCGGCTCACGGTATTGGACAAATTTCTTGCCGAGCTGACCGCCGAAATTTCTCATTGCAACGGGGCAAGTATGATCGGCCTCCGAAGGCTACGTCAGCTGGTCGGCAAGCTGTCCTGGGCAGCCGGGGTCCTCCCTAGGACCAGGCGGGCTGTCAATATTATGTGGGCTGTCGTTTCCTCTGCTGCCCGTGACGCCGCGTCCGGCGCAGAGGAGAGGCGACGAACTCAGCGCCGGGACCGGCGGCCGAAGGGCCATCTTGTGGACGCCCGAAGAGGCCGCTTGGCATTTACCTGGCTGCTCACTGTCTGGCAGGGCTGCCGCACCGCCAGGGTGCGCGAGGTCTGCTTGCACCCGGGGCCGCCCAGGTTCTCGATTACCACGGATGCTTCTCCTTGGGGCATCGGGGCTACGCTGTTCGACAACAGCGCCGGCATCATTATCGAGTACATTGCCTCCGATTTAAGCGCCGCTGATGTGACGCAACTGGGAATCGCCATCGGCTCGTCCACTGCGCAGGCAGTTGCTGAATTTTTGGCGATACTTGTCTCTACCAGAGCATGGGCACATTTCTTGAAAGGTGCGGCAGCTACGCTCGACCTCCGTGTCGATTCCATGGCTGCACAGGGTGTGGCGCAGAAGCTTTCGTCCCCGAACAAGGTCTTGAATTTCATGGCGGCCGAGCTCGCGGCCACGCTCGAGCTCGCCAGAACATCGAACCTGACCGTCGTTCACATTTCAGGCGCTGTCAACACAGTGGCTGACTGGCTACGCCGTTTAACGGCCCCCGCGGACCAGCGAGGGCAGGACTGCAGCGGCCACGTCTGCAAGGCGAAGAACAGGAAGGTCAAGAACAGGGACGCCGACTTCTACAACCTCCCGTCCCCCGTCCTCCACCCGGACATGTGGGGCTACGCGGAAAACTCCCAGGTGGGCTCAACGGCGTGGTCTTCATTGCACCTCCGGGGCGGCACCGGCCAAGAGTTCCAGTAGGGGCGGCCTGGGGTGCCCGTGTCCAGAGTGGAGGTCCACGCGTAATGCGCCTGGTACCGGCCGACGGCCAGTGGTATTAGCGGCGCGCCTCTGGTGCGGTGCCGGCCGGCAGCCATGGGCACCTGTGCACTTGAGGAGACACGCGCATACGTGTGAATATAATTTTATATTTTCTCGTCGCCTGAGCCCGGGGCCATTGTCGTTTTTTTTCCTTCTTGCAGAGTCGTTGGGGTTGCGATGCGCGACACGGCGCCCAAAGAGAGGCGGCGCTGGCGCTTGGCCCGCAGATTTTTTGAAAACCGCATCGACCTCGGGACTTCTCCCCCCTGATCCTCCTTGCAGTTCCTCCTCGCCCGCCCCCTCCCCCCTCGAGTGGCCAGAATCGGCCGCGCGGCCGGAACGAGCTACAGTTCGGCCAGGCGGCGGGTGCGCAGAGGAGGGCCACCGGCACATCTGGCAGCAGCGTGAATGTCACAGAGTCGGTGCGGGCCCCGCCCTCCCTCCTCGTCATCATTGTGAAGAGTGCACTCCCCTGCCCCTCTGCCGCCCGTGCCACCATGTGTGTATGTTGTACACGCTTGTCTTGTTTTGTGGCATGCACGCTGCCCGCCGCTGTTTTGGCCCTAGTCCTAGGGCCCTGGGACGCACCCGCAGTTGGACTGCCGCGCGGTCTTTGCTGAAAACAACTGCACTGACATTGGTAGCGGAGCTAGTAAGCTCCAGCGGAAGCACTGCGTGCTCTGCTTCGGTGGTTGTGACCACCCGCGTGGGCCGCCATGGCCACCAGCCACGACGGCTCAGACGTGGAGGCGGCGTCCTCCGCAGGCACAGGTCCCCCGGACCTGCATGCAGTCCTGCGCGTGATGGCCGAGACCCGGCGGGAGCTCTTGGCCTTGCATCGGGATCGTGGCGACGGCGGTCCCAGACGTACACGTCTACTGCTGTCGCAGGTGAGGCTCCCAGAGTTCGATGGTGGAGTCGGTACGAGTACTAAGAAGTACCGAGAGTGGCGCAAGGAGGTTGAAGTCATCCGCAACCTCAATCAGCTCTCAGACGTGGAGCTGGGCCTGATCATCTACAGTCAAGTGACAGGTCGAGCCAAAGAGCTCATCGAGGTGCTTGGCGCGTCGGACCTCCGACGCGAGGAGACGCTCGAGACCATCTTTGCTATCTACGACGACGCCTTCGAGAAGATGGATCACGAGCGCCTCGATCAGGTGCATCAGGATTGGGAGCGAGCACACCGTCGAGCTGGGCAGCCGATCGTGGATTGGACCACGTACCTGCGCAAGAAGCGCATGGAGTTACAGCTCGAGGATCCCACATCAGCGATCAGCGATCGCGCATTGGCAAGCAAGATGCTTCGTGGCGCTGGACTGTCGCAGAAGGAGCGAGCGCAGGTGCTCTTCAACTGTGGCGGCATCTACGACTCGAAGCGGATGGAGGTTGTGCTGAAGGCAGCCTATTCGAAGGTGCACGACACCGAGAAGCGCTCAGTGCTCCCTCGCCGCTCGCCGGTTGCGGCGCAGCGTGAGCACGGGCGCTCCTCTGGGAGTTCGGGCGGTCGCTATCCGCACCCTCCCATGGCTCGTAGGCCATGCGTGCTGCGAGGACGCCCTGGCCAGCACGTACACGAGGTAGAGAACGGCGAAGACTACGATGAACACCACGGCGACCTCGAGGAGGCGCATCATGACGAAGATGAAGCAGACGACCAGGACGATGGAGACCATGGAGGGGCCGAGGGCACCCTCTTCGAGGACGGCGCTGAGGTCGACGAGGAGCTGGTGTCGGACAACGACGGGCCTGACGACGAGGGGTACGAGGCACCGGAGGATCTTCAGGAAGCGTTCTTGGCCGGCTGGAGGGCCAAGCAGAAGACGGCGGTACAGCGTCAGAAGCGCGGGTTCGTTGCTCCTCGGCAGCGGGACCCCAAGAAGATCAACGCTAGCGGCTCCTTCCAGGCTGGTCGGAAGCCGACAGACCAGCGCAAGGCTAACTGCCGGTGTGCTGACTGCGATCAGCCTGGCCACTGGCGTGGCGACCCGGAGTGCCCCAAGGTGAAGAGTGGCGAGCGCGAGCCGTACAACAAGATCGGGCCTAAGAATGGCCAGCCAGCGTCGCCCAACCAGCGGACCTCTGTGAAGCCGCCGGCGCCTAGGCAGGTGCATGGACCGATCGCCCACTGGGTTGGCATGGCAGGCAGTGCCGAGGAGCGTCGTGGCCGCGCTCCATGGCGCCGTGCTCCCCAGTCGGTGCCTGCCCAGAGGCATCCAGTGGAGGGTCGAGCGGACGCGCCAGAGCGGATCGTTATGCACCCCAGACCCAAAAGCACGCCTGCGCCGAGCCTACGCCAGGACGCCGACGACGGCCCAGGGGCCGCACAGAGCAGCGATGAACGTGCGCGCGCCCGTGCCAGGCGCGGGGAGGATCAGGAGGACGAGGGTGCATGCGTGCGTTGCCATTGCATTCTGGCCAACACCCACGCAAAGGGGCACAGCGTGGAGTTGGAGTTTCCTGACCTTGCCACGGTCCATCACATCGTGGAGCGCGCGACGAACAAGAAGCCTATCTTCTTCAAGCAAGGCCGCTTCGAGAGCCTCGACTTCGTCCAGGGTCGGCTCGTGCGCCTGCAGCTGACCACATCGAGGCATTGTACGGCGGCTGAGGTGGATCTCGACGAGATCACGGCAACTATATTCAAGATCGTGATGGGCGGCAATCGTGATACCAAGCCCCGTGACGATCGGCGCGGTGAAGGCGGGAGTCGTGACACCAAGCAGCGTGAAGATCATCATCGAGATCGTCGGGGCGACCGCCAGCGTGATCGGGGAGCTGTTCTTCGCGAGCCTCGCGCCCTTCCTCCGCCCGAGGCGGAGGCTTCCTCGCGTTCAAGGTCGCGGAGTACACCAGGAGGCCGCGGTGTGAAGAAAGGGAAGCGGAGTCCACTAGAAGAACGCGGTGAGAAGGAAGAAAAGGAAGAAAAGAAAGAGAAGAAGAAGAAGGCGAGGAGCAGCAAAGAAGAGAAGAAAGAGAGAAAGAAGGCAAGAAGCAGCAAGGAGGTGAAGAACGAGGACGAGGCCAGCGAGGATCCTGAGGCCACCGAGGACGACAACGACCAGCGGCGTGAGGATAAGGAGGTGCCGTTCACGCCAGAGGAGATGGACGCGATCTTCTGCAGCTGGTATCCGCGTCGGGATATCTTCAGGGATTACCTGGCGCCGCCGGCAACCATCCACTTCATCGCTAAGAACGATCGCATCGTGCGCCTCAATCTCTACACGCGCCGCTGCGAGAAGCCAGATTTCTCCTTATCCAGCGGCCCTGCGAGGGCCCATCCCGCATACGTGGTGGAGGCGTCGGCAAAGGGAGCATCGAAGACCAATGAATCCCCAGACGGAGCTGTGCCTGGACTAACGTCTGCCGCTCCGACTGGGGAGGCCGCCGCTGTCCCTAAGGAAGAGGACTGGGTCATGGCAGGAGCCTCCGAGGAAGTGAGAAAGAGCGAGGAAAAGAAGCGACTAGAGGTTTTGCAGCGTGATAAAGCTGAGTGCTGGATCGCCTCGCGCTGATAGAGAAACAGGAGATGGAGATGCACACCCGATTGAACCATGCGAGGTCTACGACGGCCTACAGAAGCGACGTGAGCAGGCACCTCTGCCAGAGCGTGCCCTGCCCACATCTCCTGAGCAGCAGGGAGTCGGAAGCGTGTGGAAGAACATGGAGGCAATACGACGGCGTGTCCACCTTCCAGCGCCTCCAGGAGCCGCAAGCTCAGGTGCCCCTGCCGCTGCGACGGCATCTTCAGCTGCATCTGGAGTCCCGCGTGTAGTCACCGCCTCTGGACGGAGCTACGTCATGAGTGTCGGTGCCACGCAGAGTGACCTGGAGAAGCAGCAGATGCATCGAGCCATGTACGACTCGCAGTTCGACGGCGAGAGGCTGGTTCCAGGCCCGAAGGCGAAGTTCGACCCCGAGCTCATGCAGCAGCAGGCTGAATGTGTTCATCCTGTGGGCGAGTTGAAGTGGCAGTCAAACGGCACCGTGATCTTCGCGAAGTGCAAGAAGTGTTCGCTGAAGTCGGTGATTCATTACACGTTGGAGAAGCCCAAGAAGGATGAAGGGGAACCTTCCAAGAACACCCCAGACGGAGCTGTGCCAGGACTAACGTCTGCCGCCCCGACTGGGGAGGATGTTGCCGTCAAAGGGGGCGCGGACCCCTGGGCAGCAAAGGGCGCAGACCCTTGGGCAGCAAAAGGGGGATCTGCGGCCCACATGTCACCACCCGAGAGGAGTGCCCCCGCAAGGTGGTAGATGAGCAGTCCGTCATGCTTGTTGTCTTGCCCGCGGGGTTGGCTATGATTGACACGGGCTGCAAGCGGGCTGTCGGTGGACGTCCGTGGCATGTCGAGCTGCAGAAGACTTTGGATGCCATGGGCGTGCCGTACCACAGCATCAATCAGCGCGAGTACTTCAAGTTCGGCCCAGGCGTGCCGCTCATGTCAGAGCGTGCGTGGTGCTACACAGTCGGCATCAACGGTACGCAGGGCGAAGTTGTGATCTCCGAGGTCGATGCCGAGGTGCCAGGTCTCATCGGCCCTGATGAGATGGCAGAGTGGGACGCAGCAATCAGCTTCAGGAGCGGTACTTTCACGGCGAATGGTGTGACCAAGCTGTTGGTCCCGGCTGCGTCCGGGCATCCGTGCGTGTCATTGCTGGATTTCCCGGCACCGGTCACGAGTGCCTTCCCCGTCGGACAGTCCGAGGAGCAGGACGAGCTCGCAGACGAGATGTTCAGCGGAACTGCGAGTCACGAGGAGAAGGATGAGCGCAGCGTCGCTAAGACCGTCGAGGAGGAGGACTCGCACGTTTCTGACAGCAACGACGGCCAGGACGCAGGCGACTCAGAGCTGAGCACATCCCACTATCACACCAGCGACCCAGTGTCCGCGGAGACGGCATCGAGTGACGAGGACGTTTTCATGCAGAACGCGGACAACGAGGTTTTCATGACGAAAGGTGCTCGCAGGCACGTCCGGAGCAACCTGAAGGAGCTGGAGGTTCTGATGACCGAGGAAATGGCGAACAGGAAGCTTCGGGCTGATCAGCAGGAGCAGGACGCCCTCAGGTACTACCAGGAGGAACGTGCACGGCCCTTTCAGAAGGAGACCCGGCGGCGGCCGGGGCCCTGGAGGATCGTAGAGGTCTTCGCATGGGCTTGCCAACTCACGATCCTGGCGGCGAGCATGGGATGGGACGCCCACCGGCCCATCGCAGCGCCAGAGTTCGACCTCCTGACGGTCCAGGGCAGGAACGAGGCACGGGCGTACCTGGTCGCAGTGGACCCAGACTTCGTGGCTTTGTCCCCACCTCCTACGGCATGGAGTCGGATGCAGAGTGTCGACCAGCGATGGCCTATGCGAGTGCGCCGGCAACGCCGAGAGCGGACCGAGTACCGCATGTTGCTCTCGTTCACGGACGAGGTGATGCAGTGGCAAGCTGCAAGGGGACGCGCAGCCATGGTAATGGACCACGCGCAATCGACAATCTGGAGCCAGCCACCCGTGAGCGCAACGAAGTCGAACCCAGCATTCGAGGGCGCAATCTGCCTCAAGGACACCACGAGAGTGTTGGCGAACCCTGGGGTTTGCACGGCCGTGCGCGGGAGCTGCGCAGAGGAGTTCGGCACGGCTGTGATGAGCGGTGCCGCGGATCATTTGGCCTGGCAGTTCGAGAACTCGAGTTTTCCTGCAGTACAACTCCCTGACGCCACGGAGGAGCCCAGGAGTTATGGACCCGAGCCCGCGGAGCATGGTCATGGAGAGGTTCCCAGGGACGTTTCGGAGAGACCTGAGTGGGGCAAAACACCGCAGGAGGTTCGAGCAGAGATTCGCGAGGCACTGCAGAAGACGGTGAAGGAGGGGTCCATGCAGCACCCTGCGGAGGAGGAGGAGGTTGCAGCCTCCTGGTCAGAAATGGAGCTTCCAGAGGTGGTGCGGCAGGACATCATGATGAAGATTCCGCGAAGTACGCGACGTGCTGTGCGCAAGGCCCATCGCGGTCTTGGACACCCCAGCCGACCGACGTTCATCAAGATGTTGCGTCTCGGCGGTGCCGCACCTAACGCGTTGGCATACGCGAAGCATAGGCAGTGTCCGACTTGTGCTGAGTCGGAGGCGCCGCCCCGTCCGGTGCAAGGGACGGCGGATGTGCGACCATTCGGCTTCAATGTGACGGTTGTGATCGACGTGAAGTTCCTACGGGACGCGGCCAAGGAGCAGCTGGTGGTCCTCAGCATGGTGGATGCCGGTACGGGATGGCACTGCGCCTGCCTTCTCAAGAATAGGACGGCCAAGCACGTAGCACGCCAGATCATGAACGAGTGGATCAAGCATTACGGCGTGCCAGAAAACATCGTGATCGATCAGGGCGGCGAGTTCGAGGGCTACTTCAACGCGTTGATGGAGCAGTTCGGCATTAATACGAAGACGACGGGAGCTCATGCAGCATGGCAGCATGGCCTGGCCGAGCGCCACGGAGGATTGCTCGGCACTATCTGGGCAAGGTGGTGCACGAGTTCCACGTCCAGGGCAAGTCGATGTCTACTGTGGCCCTGGCTGCCATCATCAATGCGAAGAACTCGACGATCAGCCGCAATGGATTGACCCCGGAGCAGGCTGTCTTCGGGCGGATCTTGAACTTTACGCAGGTGACTAACAGGGACGACGATGAGGTTCTCATGTCGGTCCTCGGCGCCAATGGCATAGCTTGGCGTTCGTCCCAAATCCGCACCGCAGCAAAGATGATGTTGCTGGAGCGCGACGCGACGGACAAGGTGCGGAGGGCGCTGCTACGACAGGCGCCGACGGTCGTCGGTGATCTGTGCCCAGGATCGAGGGTGCATTTCTGGGCACCGAATCCGTTCAAGGGACGTCGTCGGCAAGATCCTGAAAGATGGCGGGGTCCTGCGACTGTGATCGCGAAGGAGTCCAACAGCCGTTACTACGTATCCTGGCGTGGTCACGTGCTACTTGTTGCTCGTGAGCAGCTCCGGCACGCTTCCTCCCAGGAGGCCGCAGCTGCGGAGTCCATCCAGACGGACGTGCGACTGACACAGCAGCGAGATGACCGCGCTTACCACGACATCGTGGACGTCACGCCCAAGGTGAAGGTTCAGAAGGTGAAGAAGACGTTCTTGAAGAAGGAGCGTGACCTACATGGGGAGCTCGAGGGGTCCAGGCAGCCTCGTGTGGACCTGAGGGCCCTGGACGCCATTGAGGCACAGGCCAAGGAGGAGGAGCCGCCTGAGCAGCAGCAGCTGCCGCAGCTTCCCCCTCCGAAGAGGGAACGTTCTCGTTCCCCTCCAGGGCGGAAATCCTCTGAGGTGTACCCGAAGGCCTCTCCGGGAGCATCGGGCTCTGGCGGCCCTTCGGTGCCGCCGATTCCCAGAGACGATTTCGAGCTTGAGCGAAAACGGAAGTTCCTTGTAGATGACGTGCCGATTTGCATCAAGAAGACGCGTCTGCAGGCTGCTCCTACGAGTGGTTTGCCGGCCCTCCGCGAAGTGGCCATGAACGCCGTTGTGCGCTCGGGGCCTCAGGAGTGGTTCGACCAAAATGCCTTGGGTGGTGTCTCCACGCTCGTTCAGAAGGTCGTACGAGGAGTACGTGTACACCGAGAGCCACGGCGGAGACTCTATGATCACGACCGCCACCGGGAGTGCAATCGCCTCTCGGTGATGCTCTCCGCTATGGGCCAGTGTGCCTACAAGGACGACGGCGCGAACCGTACCAACGAGCGCACGGAGGACAGCTGGGTTGGTCTCACGCTTTTCTACCACGACAAGCCGGACGCTCATGCAGAAGGGGTGTACTATTTGGACACTCCGGAGGGGCTTGTACGACAGCCGATGACTTACGAAGAATGGATCAACGTGTCATCTGTGTATGACGCATGGCTGCAGGAGGCCAGGTACGAGCACGACGTGTTCGCACTCGTGATGAAGCAGAACGCGAAGGAGCTAGACCCACGTTACTTCGACCAGCACGAGAAGGCTAAGTTCGACGAGGCCGATGCCGCCGAGTGGCGGCAATGGATCGCCAACAACACGGTCGAGCTGGTCACCGAGGAAGAGGAGAGGAGCATTCCAAAGGACAAGATCATCTCGGTGCCCATGCGTTCGGTTCGCACGAACCGGGGACGAGGGCCGGAGCTGGAGGCGAAGTCTCGCTTGATCATCCCTGGCCATCTCGATCCGCAGCTTGGTCTATTCAGGACGGATTCGCCTACTACTTCCCCTTTGGCTGTGCTGGTGTGTGCGTCTATCACAATGGCGATGGATTGGACATTCGAGTGTTTCGACGTAGCGACTGCGTTCCTGTCCGGGCTGAAGCTGGAACGGGAGCTGTATGTGAGGGCTCCTAAGGACGGGCTTCAGCCGTCGACGGTGCTGGATGGCCAGCCGTGCGGCCTTATGCGTTGCTGCGCTTGCTGAAAGGGGCGTACGGTCTGACTGAGGCGCCTCGGTTGTGGTATCTCCGAGCCCGCCAGGTGTTGACGGACGAGGTCGGTTTCGTGGAGCTGCGCTGTGCTCGAGCTGTCTTCGTTTATCGAATGAAAGACAAGGTGATCGCTATGTTGACCTTGCACGTCGATGACGGCATGCTGTTTGGAGACCCACACGATCCCCAGTACCAGGAGGTGAAGGCGAACATCAACAGTCGCTTCAACATCAAGCACTGGAAGAAGGGCAACGACAAGGAGGCAATCGCCTATCTCGGTGAGGAGTGGTGGCGCCACCCTGATCACATCGAGATCAGCATGCACGAGTACATCGGCAAGCTGACGAAGCACCCCCTTGCAAGGGGTGACAACGAGGAGCGGGAGATGACTCCCGAGGAGCACCACGACTACCGGAGCTTGCTCCAGAAGGTGCGGTGGCCTGTCGCACGAGTGGTGCCACAACTCGCGCATAGTGTCTCGGCGCTCGCACAGAAGGATCCGAAAGGTCGGAGGTTGCTGCACCTGCGAGTGCTCAATGACATCATCGACCGGCTTCAGGACTACGACAAGAGAGGGGGGCGGACGGCGCGGCAGACTCGCCGGGTGGGGATCTGACGTGAGCGGGGGGTGTCGGGGGGTCCGGCGGGTGGGCGGTGAGGGGCGGTGTCCGGGTGGGCGGGGTTTTTTTGTTTTTTTGTTTTTGATTTTTTTTTTGGTTTTTTTTTGTTTTTTTTTTTTATGTTTTTTTTTTTTGTGTTGTTTTTTTTGTTTTTGGTTGTTTTTTTGTTCTGTTTTGGGGCTGGTTTTTTTTTTTTTTTAGTTCTGGTTTTTTTTTTTTTTTATGTTTGTATTTGCGTTTTATTTTGTTTTTTTTTAGTTGCTTTTTTTTTTTTTTTTTTTTTTTTTTTTTTCTTTTTTTTTTTTTTGTTTTTTGTTTTTATTATTTTTGGTTTTTTTTTTTTGCTTCTTTTTTTACTTTTTTTTTTTTTGCAGGTGCTCACGCTTATGGACGCTTCGTTTGCGAAGTAACCCGGCTGTAAGAGCCAGATGGGGTTTATGAGTATGATTACGGACACCCGAGTTTTGAAGGAGCTAACTGTATGCTGTCTAGTGGAGTTTCAGAGCAGTACTATTACACGAGTTGTTGGATCTACGATGGCCGCAGAGTCTGCGGCTATGTCCGTGGCTTTGGATCGGCAGCTTTACCTCAGGCTGCTGATTGAGGCAATCTTGTACGGGGAGCCGCCCTTGCAAGGGGACTGGAGGCTGGCGCTGAAGGTTCCAGGGGCGCTCGTGACGGATGCGAAGTCGCTCTACGATCACGCGTCCAAGATCGGGTCGATGCCGGTGTCTCGGCAGACCCTCATTGACTTGCTGGTGGCCAAGGATTTGATAGAGCAGGAGGCCATCAAGTTCAAGTGGCTGCCTAATAGCCACATGCTAGCGGATGTGTGGACAAAAGCCGTGCAGCCTAACGAGGTACTATCGCAGTTCCTCCGCAACGGCCTGTTCAGCATGGTGCCTACTGCTGAGCAAGAGGATGAGGAGGCACACCGTCTGCGGCTGCGCCGCGGACAGCGTGAGCGAGCCAAGGAGCGGAAGGCCCAGCGTCGGGTCGCCGTTCCAGGGCCTGCGAGCCCGAGAGGTCCTGATTGCAGCTGCTGACGGACCTAGTGAGAGCTACGGTGATGTATGCATATCCTTTGAGTTGATCGTCTGGAGTAGTGTATCCAGATATTCATATTCTTGTATTTATATTTGAGCCTCAGGCCGCACCTTGCTTGAGGTGTCTCATGCATATCTTTTGAGTTGACAGTCTGGATTGGTGAATCTAGACATTCATATTTATATTTCGAGCCTCAGGCCGCATCTGCTTGAGGTGTTTCGGCCCGTGGGCTGATATACATCATAATTGCGCGCAGCGTTGCCCTTTCAGAGGGAGCGGCATCGGGGCAGCATTGTACTCACCCAGTGTGAAGAGTGCACTCCCCTGCCCCTCTGCCGCCCGTGCCACCATGTGTGTATGTCGTACACGCTTGTCTTGTTTTGTGGCATGCACGCTGCCCGCCGCTGTTTTGGCCCTAGTCCTAGGGCCCTGGGACGCACCCGCAGTTGGACTGCCGCGCGGTCTTTGCTGAAAACAACTGCACTGACAGCGTGGCCTCGCAGGGGTTTCTGAGCGTCTCTGATCATCCTGGGGCGCCTGCAGGCTGCGGGGCGGCAACATAGTTCGGTACGGGCGACATGGGCACGAAGACCGACAGCAGCTCCTGCCCCTTTTGAGCAGGATTCGCTGTCGGTGTCGCAGCGGGCGGGGCCAATTTGAGGCAAAACAGGCGCCTGCCCGACAGCGGCCGCTGTCGGTTTTGGGCAGCACCTGCTGTTGGGCTGCGTACCCATGCTTTCCGTCAGCCCTTGCGGGCGTGCCGCAGGGTGGTTGCGGGCGCTGCCGCCGCATCGCTTGAGCCCGTCCCTGGCGTGCGAGAGCTGGCCAGGATCTCGGAGGCGGATCTGGCCGTGGCGGCGGGGGGGTCCCAGGAGGCCCGCGCCTGAGACACTGAGCCATCCTGGAGCGTCGTGGATCATCTCGATATTTTTTTTTTTTTTTTTTTTTTTTTTAAAAAAAAAAAAAAAAAAAAAAATAAAAAAACAAAAAAAAAATAAAAAAAAAAAAAAAAAAAAAAAAAAAAAAAAAAAAAAAACTGCGCTGTGAAAAAACACGACGGAAGGTTTTTCGCTAGTTTCGGCCTTCGGGGGCCCTCGCCGGGCCTCGGGACCGTCAAACAACGAGTCAGGGCGAAAAACGGGCCCCAGGGAACTGGTCCAGACCTCTGGGGGTCAACACGCTGACAATATCACGACGTCGGGGGTCTGGGATCCTCTCGAGAAGAAGCATGCACGAAGCCGAGTCATGCTCGGAGAGAGGACGCCCGAGCGATGGCAAGAGAAGGGCGGGAGGCCGATGCGATGCCTCCTCGTCTCGCCGCCGCCGCCGCCGCCGCACCGTCGGAGCGCGCGACCCGGATCCGCTCAAGACCTGCCCCCGGCGCTCCCACATTGGACTCACAGGGCGTGGTCTCGCCAATGCCCGTCGGCCCAGAACCCCACAATCCGGGCGAAGGGAACTATGCACATGCACCGATCCTGGCAAGGCCCATCCTTGACCCAGGATCGGTGCATATGCCTTCCTGGCCAAGGTAGGAGGGCGTATGCACCGATCCTGGGCTCAGGATGGGCCTGGCCAGAATCGGTGCATGTGCATAGTTCTTTTTCCTCTAACAATCTGGGCGCAGAGGGGCGAGTGCCGTCCCCCCTCCATGGCGATTCCCGCTCGGGGCACCCAAGCACCGCGTCTGCAACCGCGCGGTGGCCCCGGGGCGCTCGAACACAACAGGAGCCTGGGAGCGTTCGACCGTTCGCGCCGAGATTGTTGGGACGCGGCCCGCCCCGACCGGCTTCCCGGGCCGCGCCTCCAGCCGCCGCCGGAACCTCCAAAAGGACCGCCCAGGGATTCCATCCTCCGAAGCGCCAGCGCCGCCGCCGCCATCGCCCGCCGCCGTCCCTGAGATCCGACGTCGCGGAAAAATGGAGGCGCAGCAGAAGAGGTCGACTGGAGCCCTACCAGGGGCTCCCACGAGGGCGCGAAGTTATTCGCGCTTCGCGCTTCGCGGTCCTCGATCCTTCTCCCCCTCCTCCTCGTCCTCCTGTTCTCCCTTTGGGGGGCGGCGCGAGAGCGCGAAGTTATTCGCGCTTCGGGCTTCGCGGAGCGCGAAGCGCGAAGTTGGGAGCCCTTGCCTACGGTGAGGAGCTCTGGTTCAGCCCACCGCGCCTTCGGCGCGACGCGCTGTGCAGTTCCCGGTCCCCAGGCGTCCACGTCCCGAGCCCTTCCCGGCCTCCCGCCCCGCGGAGCGGAGCAGCACGCGACCCGCTTGCAGGGGATAGCGTCTCGCCGGGGCCGCCGCGGCGACACTCCTCCTCCTCCTCCTCCTCCTCCTCCTCCTCCCCCGCCGCCGCCTCCTCCTCCTCCTCCTCCTCCTCCTCCTCCTCCTCCTCCTCCTCCTCCTCCCCCTCCTCCTCCTCCTTCCGTAGCCATTTTGGCTCAAGGTGCTCTTTGGCTCAGGCGCCTTTCCGCAAGGCGCAGCACTTACAGCACTCTCCCCCCAGCGAAGAGCTATCATGGCCGCCTTCCTGCGCCGTGGCCGCGGCCTCCTCCGGGGGGCCGCCGCACCGTCGACGGCGCGGCTGGGCTCGACGAGCACGGTGCAGTCTACCACGATGAAGGCCATGCCGAACGTCCTCGCGGGCACGCCCAGCTCGAAGAGCCCCCACGCGGTCGTGGATTGCAGGTCGATCAACGGCGGGAAGCAGCTTGTCGTCGAATTCGCGGATAACACGCGTTACGAGATGCACGCTTCTTGGCTGAAGGACTCCAATCCGACCCGCGCGGGCAAGGACTTCTACCGCACGTGCGCGGAGGACGTGTGGAGCGTGAGGAAGTTCAGGATCTCCAGCGTGGAGCACCAGGGCGGCGGCGAGCAGGTCTCCATCAAGTACGAGCACGCCGAGACGGGCGCCGCCAAGCCCGAGGTCTTCCACTCGAGGTGGCTCCACGCGATGGCGCCCTTCGTCGGCAGGGCGCTGCACCCCGAGGCGCCCCACGTGCCAGCCATCCGGGAGACCGGGAACCTCATGGACCACCTGATGGACAGCCGCAAGCCTTGGGACGCCAAGGTCGACATGCAAAAGTTCGACTCCAAGCTGCTGGAGACAGACGTTGATGCGCAGGTGGAGTTCTACGACTGCATGATCAAGACGGGCGTCGCCATGATCACTGGGATTGGCAAGCCGGACAGTCTGGAGTTCGAGCTCGGCGGCTTGCCGATGGAGGCTCATGTGAGGAAGATCCTTGGCAAATGCAATCAGCATCCTGTGCGGTCCACGAGGTACTCCTACATCCGGAAAACGGAGAAGCCCCAGTCGGGCGACTACGACCATTCCAACCCTCTGTGCATGCACACCGACCACACTGTGTACCACGGCACCCCGGGCTTCTTCCAGTTCCTCTACCAGGCAGAGGGCGACGTGCGGAGCAAGGTGTGCGACGGCCTCGCCATTGCCGAGTACGTGAAGGAGCACCACCCAGAGGCCTACGAGCTGCTGACCAAGGTCCACATCACGCACAGCTCCCGCAACAATCTGTACACCAGGGAGGGCCAGGCGATCGACCCGACCGACCCCAACAGCAAGGGCGACGCGTTCGAGCTGGTCCACACGCACCCGATCCTCGTCCTCGACGAGAAGGGGCGCCTGGACAAGGTGGTCCAGTCCGAGACCAAGCGCGGCGTCTGCGCGCTGCCCTACTCGGTGTACGAGCCCTTCATGGAGGCGTACGTGCTGTGGTCCCAGTTGGTCGAAGACTCGCGCTTCGTCCACCACTTTGACTGGCCAGAGGGTACCATGGTCGTGACGAACAACTGGCGCGTCCTCCACGGCCGCGCGGCCGTCCCGGCGGGGATGTCGCGCGCGGTGGCCATCGGGTACGTCAACAGGAACACGGTGGAGAACCGGTACCGGCTGCTCAAGCAGTACCAGGCCGAGAAGGCCGACCCGACGCTGGATCACAGGTGGGTGACGCGGGTGCCCAACCAGGTTCTGGAAAAGATGGTGCTCTGAGCCAGCCCCTTTCGGGGAGGCAGCCGAAATCGATGATGATGAGGAGGAGGATGGGAGGTTTTGGTGATTTTGGTGGGGGGGGGGGGGGGGAGCCGGAGGAGCCTACCAACTTGGTGCGACTGCGTCTATAGGGAGCCGCAGTCCCTGACGATGAGGTACCGCTGGGCCCTGCAATGTATGGCAAGGGAATTTCCAGTACCGCGGTGGTGTTTAGTTGCGCTGCAAGAGCCTGTAAAAGGGAAGATATTGGGGCACGACCCCCCTCAGGTGAGCGCGATTTGCACGTCCTTTGGTTTAGACTGTCGCAGACATTCCCCGAGACACGGGAATTGTACCGAGGCGGTACCGGCCTCCCTCCTCTTTCTTTCGCTGGCGCTGGCGGAGGTGGCTCCGCGGCGCCACTCGCCAGAGGAGGCAGTCCGTCCTGGATCCTGGCTTATCTTTCTTCTCTTTCTCCTCCTCCGCCCTCCTTCTGCGTCCCCCCTTCCCCGCCTCCCACCTCTCCCCAGTGGCCTCGCCCGTGCCCTGGCGCTGCCAGGGCGCTGCCAGGCAGCCTCGTGTACAGATTTGCGCCCCCCTGCCGCGCCCGTCCGGGCCCGTCCGTGCGCGGCAGGGCGCCTGGACTGCACGACCTGCAGCGCCGGTCCACGCCCGCCGTTGAGCCCTGCTTTCTCGCCGCAGCCCTGGAGACGCAAAAGGGAGGATTTTGGGGCGCGACCCCCCCCGGCCCAGGTGCTGAGGCCACGCTTTTAGGCTGGCGTGCCGCGGCCGGCAGGCGTGCGCGGGCCTTGGAGCCCGCCGTGCATGTTTTCCGCGCGGCGCCGCTGCTGGAGGCTGGCGAGAGGGAGAGGGGGGGGGGGAGGGAGGGGGGGGGGGTGGGGTGGGGGGGGGGGAGAGAGTGGACTGAGGAAGAGCGAGGAGAGGGACGAGGAGAGAGAGAGAGAGAGAGATAAGCTCATGCTCTCGTGAACATCGTACGCAAGCGCGTGCCTCAGACGAGAGCTTGTGCTTCTGGGCGCTGATGCATCGACCAAATAGGCAAGAGCCAACGGGTGTGGTCGTGCGAAGGCACCCATGGAGCTCCTCGCGCCGCGCGGCAAAAAAACAAAAATAAAAAAAAAAAAAAAACTCTCCTCCTCCTCCTCCTCCTCCTCCTCCTCCTCCTCCTCCTCCTCCTCCTCCTCCTCCTCCTCCTCGTCGGGGCGGATCCTTCCGCGGGGGCCCTGGGGCCCGAGTGGCGAGGCGAAGCAGTCCGATGCGAGAAGATGCGGTGCCGCCGAACCCCATTCCCACCTGGCCATGGAATCTCGGCCCCGACACAGGGCTTGTTTCGATTGCTCCGATTCGAATTCGATTTCGAATTCAACTGATTCCGGTTCTGATTCCGATTCGGCTCGAGGTTCCGATGTGGGCTCTGACTTCTCACTGGAGGCCTACTAGTTTGCCGAATTCCGCCGATTCGAATTCTCCCGACTCGGCTGCCGACTTCCGCCTATCCGATTCATGTCGACCGACGATCCGACCTATCGATTGGATTCTGGGCTCTCCTGCCGCCATCCCCAGCCCCCCAGTTTGGGGGTATACAGGCCATCGAAGCCCGAAGGAAACTGCACATGCCATACATCGACAACATGTTGCATCATGTTTGCTGCGCGTTGGCACCTATACTGCATTGCTCTTTCCCCCGCTTCCCCCCGATGTTAATATTAGGTGCATGGCGAAGAGACCTTGGGCCGCCCGGGGGCTCCCGACAAAATGTTGCCCCAACCGAGCTGTTTCGAGGAGAGGTGGGAAGCAAACGCGGATAGAAGAGGGATGCGCTTTATTGTTCGCGCCCGCGCCCAGTGATGCAACATGTTGCCGATGTGCCGTACTGTCGGCCCTGATTAGTAGTTCGACCCTGCCAAGTCAAGGGTACCCTTGCGACCCGTGTCTCGCAACCCACGCCTCCTACCTTCTTGTGGCCGTGTGGCCCTCGGAAGGATTTTGTGTCCTCTCGCGTGCCCTGTCCAATCGAGTCCGACTGTACTATCCCCATCTGGGGGGGGGTACATCCGGTAGGGGGAAACAAGCAGTGAACACCCCCCGGCCCGCCCCCCAAACTCAAAGTTGGCTCGCGCGGGGGAGACTGCGGTCGAGGTGCAGCTCATCAGACCCACCGCCAGCTTTGAACGCTGGGGGGAGGGGGAGGCGTCCACAGATGAATGTGGCATGAGCGTTCGCGCCAACTATTTTTGTCCGAGGCCTGCCGGCCAGTGGGGCCACGGCCACGCCGGTGGGGCCGGGCCTCGGCGCGCAACACTCTGGGCGCCCGAAGTGGGTACGGAAAGAACGGGTACAATGCCAAACGAAGGATTGCAAACAAACCCAAGATTTGCAAAAAAATCAGGATTGCAAAAAAACCCTTGGTTTTGCAAAAAAAACTTGGGTTGATTTGCAATCCTTGGTTTTGCAAAAAAAAAAAAAAAAAAAAAAAAAAAAACAGGGTTGTTTTGCAATCCTTGGGTTTTTTTTTCCAATCCTGGGTTTTTTTGCAATCCTCAGTTCCTGTTCATTTTGAACAGGACTCGCTGTCCGCGCCGCCGCGGCCTGTGTTTTCATTCGAGGCAGAAGGCCGCCTGCCCAACAGCGGCTGCTGCTGGTTCGGGACAACATGTGCTGTTGGGCATTGTGCCCATTGTTTCCGTGCCCATTTCGGGCGCAACCCATCAGACCCACCGCCAACTTTGAACACGGGGGGGGGGGTGGTGTTCACAGATGAATGCGTGGCATGAGTGTTCGCGCCAACTTCTTTTTGTCCGAGGCCCGTCGGCCAGCGGGGCCACGGCCACGCCGGTGGGGCCGGGCCTCGGCGCGCAACACGGCGGCTCCGCCCAGGCCCTGTCGCCCCGGGGCACGCCGCGCGCGGGCGTCAGCGGCTCCCTGCAGCGGCCGTCGGCGACGCCGCGCGCGGGCGCTGGCGGGCCCCTGCAGCGGCTGGCGGCCGCCACCTCGGCGGCCTGGCCGAGGCAGCCGCCGCCGCCTCGGCGCCGCCGCGCTCGTTTGGTTCGCGACGGCTGGGGAGCGGCGTCAACCCAACATGCTTCTGCCATATGTGCGTCGCCCCCCCAGGGGCGCCGCGCGCACCGAGAAGTCTTACAGCATTCAGGAGGGAAAGAGACACACAGACACAATTCTTGTCGATTCCCAGGGAAATATGGGAAAATATGGGAAGTGGGGGGGAAGACAAAAACCCAGAAAATATTAGGAAATATGGGGAATCTGTTTATTTGTGTGTATTTATTTGTGTGTCCTGGGGCCCCTTCAAGTATACGCGTCGCGGCGGGCGCTCTCTGGCCACACCGCTCGGGAAACGATATACTACAAGATGGGTATACTATGTGTTAGGGTCGGACGCGCGCCTCCGAGGAGGACATATAGTATTAGTATGTCTCTGTGCGTCCCATGGGATCCGGGGGGTCGGGGATCGGGGATCGCAGATTCTAGGCCTCCTAGATGGGGTCGGAGTGGATGGGGTCGGAGGATCGCGCAGCATCGCCGATGCATCGACGATGCGGCTCGATGTGGAGCCCATGTTTCCCCACGCCGACGTCGCCGATGCATCACCACCTCGCCGATGCATCGCCGATGCGTCGCCGATGCATCGGCGATGCATTGGCGGTGCGGCGCGGTCCTTCGACCCCGTCCACTGGGACCCCATCTGGGAGGCCTCTACAGAGAACGGAGGATTGCAAAAAAACGGAGGATTGCAATCCTAGGGTTTTTTTTGCAATCCTAGGGTTTTTTTTTTGCAATCCTTCGTTTTTTTGCAATCCTTGTGTCATTTTCGGCCTCCTGGGGCCCTCGCCAGGCCTCGTGACCGTCCAGGACCGCCCGTGCCCCCTCGCGCCGTGGCGAGAGTCACGACGGGCGGTGTGGTCCTCTTGTCGGCCTCGGGGAGCCCTCGTTGGGCCCTGGGAGCGTCGAAAAGCGGCTCGGGACGAGGAGCACGTCCCGTGGAGTTGGTCGAGACCTCTTCAGGGGCAACGAAAGGGGGGGATAGGCATAGGCATAGGGGGGGACGCATCGACCTCCAATCGCCCATTGATCGCCGACAGGGGCCCGATAGCCCCAACCTGCCCAGGAAGGTGCGGACTCACGATCGGAGGCCTATCGCCGATCTATCGGCGATGTATCACCGATTCCAGGTCGATGCACCCCCCCCCCTATGCCAGTCCCCCCCTATCGTTGCCCCTCACCTCTGGGGGCCGACGTTATCAACAAGAACATGATGTCGGGAGTCTGGGATGGGAGTTGGTCGGGGGTTGTCGAGGGTCAAGGATCGGGCATGCAGGCGTCGGGATCGGGGATCGGGGACTGACGTCCTCGGACCCAGGATCCAGAATCGGGGGTCGAGGATGGGGGGGGGGGGTCGGAGATCGAGGATGGCGAGGGTCATCGGGGATTGAGGATCCTGGATCAGGCATCGAGGGTCGAGAGTCGGGGCCAGGGGGTCGATGCTCGGGAACCGATGCTCGGGGATCGAGGGTCGGAGAACGAGGGTCGAAGGCTCGCCGCTCGGCGGATCGGCCACACGCAGGAGGGGGGGGCAGTGGGGGGGGGGGGAAGGCGTCTTGGAAGCACCCCTGCTTCTCAGAAGGCGGGGGCCCTCTCTGCTGACGCAGGGCCGGCGCCGTCCGTTCTCCAGTTCTCCTGCTTGGGCTCTCTGGCTTGGGGTGGCGTGCTCGCGGCTGCTGCTGCTGGTCGCTGCTGCTGCTGCTGCTGCTGCTGCTGCTGCTGCTGCTCGTGCTGCTGGTCGCTGCTGCTGCTGCTGCTGCTGCTGCTGCTGCTGCTGCTGCTGCTGCTGCTGCTGCTGCTGCTCGCTGTTGCTGCTGCTGGTGCGTCTTGCTGCTTGCTGCTGCTGCTGCTGCTGCTGCTGCTGCTGCTGCTGCTGCGCTCGGCGAACAAAAACACGTCCTCCTTTTTCCGGTTCTTCTGTCCTCCTCCTCCTCCGATTGACCGCGCCTTCGTTTCCCTCTCCCCCCATTTCCTCCTCGAGACCGAGGCGACCCTTGACCTGCTGCAGGAAGCCCCGAAGCTTTCCGACTGGCATCTTAGCGATAACGCGGTCCTCTCGCTCACTTTGAAGCCACGCGGCGGCGCCCCGAAAGACCAGCAGGCCATCCCGCCGTTTATATTTAAGCATCCCAGGTTTCGCGAGGTGCTGAACAATTGCTTGGCTGGCTGCGATCTTGACTCCCTCTCTCCCCCCGCTGCCTGGTCCTCCCTCAAGGATAACATGATCGTGGCCGCCACAGTTGTCCGTCGCGAGGTCCAGCGCTTCCCAGACGGGGTAGGAGGGGATCACACCATCGAGGCAAGGTGCATGGCACTCCGTTCAATCGCACGTGCCATTTGGCGACAGGACCTTCAAGCCGCTACCAGGATCCAGGCAGACTCTGAGTATGGTAGGCGGTTTCTCCTGTTGGTAGGCCCTCGAGTTTTGCTCCAGGACGAGGATGGTTTTAAGAATGAGGTCGTCGCCCAGAATACTGCTCGCCACCACCAGCTCCAGGAACAGGCCGCGGCTAGGGCCCGGGCCAATCCTGGAGAAATACAGCATTGGGGGAAAGTCCAGGAGACTTCCAGTAGGAGAGCGTTGCTTTGGCGGCCTCGTCAGCGACGTCTTGTTCTTCGAGGCATTCGGATCTCTCAGACAGGCCACCAAAGCGACGTAGTCAGGGAGCCAGGTCCGATAGCGGACACTCTCAAGGAGTATTGGCAACCCGTTTTTTCGGAGCAGCCCAGACCGGTGTAAGAGATCGAATATTTTCTTGACGAGCACATGCCTGACACTCCGGCCTTTGAGTTTCACGTTCCCACCTCTGCTGAGATGGCCAAGTGTTTAAAACGGTCACGTGACTCTGCGCCTGGCCCGGACCGACTCACATATGCAGCGTGGAAGAGCCATCCCACATGTCTTGCTGTACTCTACCGCCTCCTCCTCCTCTACCTCATAGGCGGCAACCCCGCCCCTCCCGGCCTCAACCACAGTCTCTTTGCATTTATCCCGAAGGGGGAGGACCCCAGGGATGTCACAGACTGCGTCCGAGCTCCAGGTGTCCTCAGACCTCTGACCCTCAAGAATTCGGACAGCAAGCTCCTCGCGTCTGTGCTGAATCACCAGCTGCAGTATTGCGTACCCGGCCGGACGCACGTGGTCCAACAGGGATTTGTCAAAGGACGTAATCAAGCCTATAATGTGATTCGCATGGACACGGCTGCTCGCCGTGCCAGCGTAGTCAACGCCGACACCGATCCACTCTTTTTAAGCTTCGATATCAAGGCGGCGTTTCCCAGCATGAGCCAAACCTGGCTCCGACTTGTGCTGGAGAGGTGCCGCCTGCCCCAGAGCTTCTTGTGGGCGATCGCTGCTCTGGCAGCCGACTCGCTGGCGCAGATGTTGGTCGGATCTGTGGTCGTGCCCATGTTTTTGATCACTGCCGGCGTTCCCCAGGGGTGCCCCCTCTCTGGCTCCCTCTGGCCCTCGGGTTTGACCCCGTCCTCCGTCACCTCGCCCTCCCCTTCCCCTCCAGAGAGCAAGCCACCCTGGGGGCGTGCGCCGACGATGTGGGAGTTGTGCTCAATCAGATATCGATGTTGCCACTGTTGTATGCGACCTTTCAGTTCGCTCAACGTCTCGCTGGGCTAGCCCTTCAGCCGGCGAAGTGCGTTGCCGTGCCGCTTGCGGTCGCCTGCACAGCACTTGAATGCGCCCGCATCGCCAGTCAGATAGCTCAATTGGTGCCGGAGTGGGCGGGCTTCCACATCGCGAGTTGGGCCAAATACTTAGGGGTCCTCATCGGCCCTGGGGCCGATCTCCGCGAGCAGTGGAAGGAGGCTGGCCAAAAGTGGTGGGCACGGTCACGAGCGATTGCCTTGACTCGAGCCCCGAGCGAGGCTGCCATACGCCTGTATGAGTGCACGTGCTTATCAGTCTTAGGGTATCTTTCACAGTTTTTCCCGCTTTGCCAGGAAATCACACGCAAGGAATATGTTGCCCTCCGCAAGCTCCTCCGTCTTCCACCCAGCTCTTTCTCTCTGCACGATTTCTTTGGGTTGAGAAGCTGGCTCCGCTCCTCCACCCCTACCAGCGTGCAGGTGTATGCACTGGGATGCGCATGGCGCGCGTCCACGCACACTCTGACTAATTGGGCGGGGGATTTTGAGTGGTGGTGGGACGGGTCGGACGTGCACGGGTTTCACATGAGAGTGCGGCAGGGTCTCCTCTCAGCGGACTGTTGGGCCGAAGGTTCAGGAATCCTGCAGCACTATAGAAAGTTCGTCCGCGGCTGCCGCGGCCTCCCTTTTCCTGCGAGTCGCATTCAAGAGGTGATCGCTGCAGCCAGCCCCAGAGCTGAAGGCACCCGGATGGAAGAAGGGGTGGGGCCTCGTCGTCTGCGTCGTGGGAGTGGGGGGAAACGGCCTCAGGGTGCCTTCATCGCTAAACTAACTAGTTTAATGTACCCGGATCGTTTCCACGAGCTTCTGTCCAGAAGACTCCGCACTTGGTTCCCAAATTTGGACCCTCTGCCCGAGGACGAGATCAAAGCCAGGTGGCTATGTCTCCGGCAGGTTTTGGCGAGATCGCAGCCCAGTAAAGTTTGGTCTCATCTTAAGACTCTGGCTGGAGGGTGGATCACCAGCCACAGAGTCAATATTCGCACCCCTTTACAGTGCCGATTTGGCTGCCCCGACTGCCCTGATTCGTTCCTCCACTACCTCTCTTGCCCCCGCCTGCTTCACCTCATCGCGCTGCCCCGTCTGCATATCCCTACCGCTCCTCCGTTCCTTTGGCTTGGCCTGGGATCCGAGGAGGAATACCAAGACACCGATCTCACGGTGGCCCTTGCACATGACTTAGCGAGTCTCGCTTACAGCATATTCCATAAACTTCGTGCCGAGCTAGCTGACACCCCACAGCGGCTCGGCAGCTATGCGCAACACCTTTCAATCCGCCATGCGGCGCTCACGAGGCAGTAACCCAGGGCTCGCCTATGGACGTGCGCTCCTCCTCCTCCTCATCCTCCTCCTCCTCCTCCTCTCTCCTCCTCCTCCTCCTCCTCCCCCCCCCTCCTCCTCTCCTCCTCCTCCTCCTCCTCCTCCTCCTCCTCCTCCTCCTCCTCCTCCTCCTCCTCCTCCTCCTCCTCCTCCTCCTCCTCTCGCGTCCCCCCCCCCCCGTCTGGACAGGGAGGAGAGGAGGGAGCGCCTCCGGACGCTTCCCCGGGCCTCCGCGGGGGCATCGTTCCGTCCCGCGGGCGCGGGGGGTCCCACCCTCCCCTCGTCCCGCCCCTCGTTTCCTCCTCTCGCCCCGGCGCTCGACGCTAAGACGGGAGCAACATCATGAGAACGACTTTTGCTCCATCCGTGAAGCTAGCGCAAACGTTCAAACATCATGTGCGTAGCTTTATGGCGAGAGTACCATGTTGGAGACGACCTGTGCTCCATTTTTGAACTAATGCAGACTTCTAAGACGACTGTGCGCGGCGTTGGGGCGAGAGGTACAGGTACACTTTGAAAACAAGCTATGATCGATCTGCGAAACTGCTGCCCACTGTGAACACGTATGCGCTCGACGCTAAGTTGAAGCAACATCCTGAAAATGACCTGTGCTCCTTTGAAGCTGTCGCGAACGTTTCAGACGAAGGTGCGCGACGCTAAGGCGAGAGTTACAGCTTGAACACGACCGTTGCTCCATCCGTCCGTGAAACGGGGCAGACTTGGAAGACGCAGGAGCCTGGCGCTACAACGAGAACCACACTTAAGACAACGACGTGTGCTCAGAAATTTATACGACGGTTGCGCGCGGCGCGAAAGCGAGAACCATACATTACAGACCAACCTACACCGTCCATGTAGCTGTTGCAGCTTTCAAGTGTAATGGTCAGCGGAGCGGAAGTCTCAGGCGAAACACCAGGGCCCGCCCTATTGACACGCCTGGAGATGCGACAGGGAGGAGTCATAAGATACTCAAGAGCAGGGAGTGAGGGAGGGAGGGAGGAGGATGAGGATGAGGAGGAGCTAGATGTATATCATTTCATGTCCGTGCAACGTGTCCAGAAAGAGCAGGAGGAGGAGGAGAAGGAGGAGGGGGATGGAGGAACAGAAGGAGGAGGAAGACGAGAACGACGGCGACGATGATGAGGACCAAAAAGAAACAGGGGAGGAGGCAATGGAGGTCGGGAGGCAGGAGGAGGGAGGTACAGGGAGGCACGGAGGTAGGGAGGGAGGGAGAAGCACGACGGACGACGAGGACGACGGACGACGAGCGGGACGACCAGGACGACGACCAGGACGACGACGACGACGACGACGACGACGACGACGACGACGACGACGCGGGTGTCCTGCCTGTGGCGCCGGCCGCGCGCAGGCCGCGGACCGGCCGGCGAGAGCAGCAGGCGGACCCGGAAGGAGAGCGGCCAGCGCCGCCCGCGCCGCGCCGCCCCCCCGCGCTTTTCGTGGCAGCTGGGCGCGCGTCCCTCGGCGGGAGGCGCGCTCGGTCGGCTCTCCGGTCGAGCGCTCGTGCCCGCCGTCGTGCGCCCCCGCCTCGCGCTCCCCCATCCCTCCCCGGCGTGGCCCGCGTCCTGTGCCTCGGAGCGGCGGCTCTCGAGGGGGAGGAGGAGGAGAGGAGGAGGAGGAGGAGGAGGAGGAGGAGGAGGAGGAGGAGGAGAAGGAGGAGAAAGAGAAAGAGAAAGAGAAAGAGAAAGAGAAAGAGGAGGAGGGGGGGGGGCGACGGGGGGCATGCAGAGGCGCGCGGCCAGATCTGGACGGAGGCTGTTTTTGGGGGGGGGCCTGGCGGTGACCCGGGGTATCGGGCTCGCCCCCCCGGATGACTTCACCCTTGTCGGTTGGGCAGGTCTTCCCCAGGCGCCCGCAGGCACCTCCCAGGTGCTTTCCTGGGCTGCCCGCAGGCACCTCCCAGGTGCTTTCCTGGGCGGCCCGCAGGCACATCGGAAGTGCCTTTCCTGGGCTGCCTACACGCACCTCCCCAGCACTGTTCCCAGGCGCCCGCAGGCACCTCCCAAGTGCCTTTCCTGGGCTGGCATGGTTACCCCTCGGCATTCCCAGACGGCGCCCGCATCGTTGCAGCACGAACAGGGGCATTGTCGCAGCGTCGTCTGCAGCTGCAGGGGCCGCAGCACTGGTGCGCGCGGGCATAGTCGGGGCCGCCCACAGCGCGAAGGTGAGGTCATCGGTTGGCCCCTCTCCCCCCAGATAACCTTGCTTATCGCCGATCCTGAAGAAACAGCCTCATGTGCTTCGTGGGCGCTGATGACGACCACTGCGCGATTCCCCGTGGACGATTGAGCATGGGCCGCCCGTTTGGCCACATCGCCTGAGTATGAAGTCGCCGACGAGGTTGCATGTTGGCCCCATGTGCAATCGGACATCGGTCGAAGGTACAGCCTGAACATCGGTCGAAGAGGGCGGTGCAAGAGATGGCAAAGTCATCGTACATCCTGGAATGTGTGTGTGTGTGTGTGTCGATTTGTTTGTGTCCCCTTGGCCCTCCTTGAAGACCACCTGTCCACGATCTCCGCTTCCGGACACATGGTGCCGTATAGCAGCCCCATAGCTCCGCCCCAGCTGTCCCCCGATCAGGGTGAATCACCACCGTGAACTCACCGCAGGCTCGCTGCGCAAAGGCGGCGCTCCTGCCCCCCACCGCTCATTCCCCCCAGGAGGAGGACCTTTCCAGGACCTGCATACATATGACGGGGAACGGGTCCGGGTGCCCCCGGCTCGGCCCCCCGACCACACATGTGTGGACTTGGCTGCCCGGGGCCCTGCTGGCGCGCCAAAGGCCCTCCAAGATCGCCCGAAGACGGCCCCAGAGTGCCTGAAAACGCGCTTCGAGACCGCCAAAATGGCCCATGACGGCCCCAGGTTGGCCAGAATTGGCGCCGCACTGTCCAAGAGGCCTCTAAGACGCTTTCCAAGAAGCAAAATTCATTCATATATCTAAGGCTTTTGAGGGAGTTCGGCTTTCTTTCTTGTTCTGCTTCCCAACGCTGCCGGGCGGCCCGAGACGCCGCCCAGGACGACCAAATGCAGCCCAAAAGGCTCACAAGAGAGCCCCAAAACCCCCCGAGAGAGAGCTCCAAGACGGCCCCGAGAGGGCTCCAAGACGGCTTAAGAGGCTTCCAAGACGGCCTCAGAGGCCTTCAGCACGACTCCAGAGAGGATCCAGACAGGGAGCCCTCGGCTCCGAGAGGCCCCCAGGAAGCTCCGAGAGGCCCCCAAGAATCCCCCACCAGGCCCGAAGAGGCCTCCACGAGGCCCCCAAAAGAGCCAAATTCACAGGTTCGAAGGATTTGTGCGATCTCGCCTGCTCTGCGTCCCAACGCCCCAAGGCGGCCCGAGACGCCCCCCAAGAGGCTGCCAAGATTGCCCCGACATTGCCCAAGAGGCTCCCCAGAGAGCCCCAAGACGCCCCGAGAGAGCCGCAAGACGGCCCCGAGAGGGCTCCCTGGACGACCGAGGAGGCCGCCAAGGCGGCCGAAGGGGCTCCCTCCACGGCTCCCGAGAGGAGCCGGGCGTGGGCCCCGAACTGAGAATTCGGGCCCTCGGCCCAGAGAGGTCCCCCCGGAAGCCCCGAGGGGCCCCCAAGAAGCCCCCGAGAGGCCTCCAAGAGGCCTCCAAGAGGCCCCCACACCAGGCCTCCACACCAGGCCTCGAGGAGGCCCCCACGAGGCCTCCACGAGGCCTCCCAAAGAGCCAAATGGATTGATGAGTTTCGGGATCGGTTCTGAAGGATTTCCGCGTTCCCGCCTTTCCCGACGCTCCAAGGCGGACCAAGAGGCCCCCAAGATCGCACCAACATTACCCAAGATGCCCCTAAGAGCGCCCCAACCCACTTCAAGAGCCGCCCAAGAGAGCCGCACATGCCTCCAAGGCGGCCCCACAGCGGCCCCAGAAGGACCCTCGCACGGCCAAAGATGGCTCCAAAGATCATCTACGCGGCCCTAAAGCGTCACCAAGAGGGCCCCAGGGGGCTCCGCCACAAGAGGGTTCCAAGAGGACCCCAAGAGCAGTCACGCGAGAGAGAGCTCGCGAGACCGATGCTTGTCTGCTCTTGGGGCCCCCTTGGACGCCCCTGCGGCCTTCTTGGGGCCCTCCCAAGCCGTCTTCGAGGATCCTGAACGCTCACAGAGGGCCCCAAGATGGTCCCAGGAGGGTTTCAAGATGACCCCAAGAGCGGTCACGCAAGTTGTCTCGCGACGCGAGACTGGTGCTAGTGCTGGTGCTGCAGTTGGTGGTGGTGCTGGTGCTGCTGCTGGTGCTGCTACTGCTGCTGCTGCTGCTGCTGCTGCTGCTGCTGCTGCTGCTGCTGCTGCTGCTGCGGCTGGCCGTCGGGGCTCAGGGAGCTCCTGGACAGCTGTAAGCGCCGTAGGGAGCCTCCGGGATGCTTCCAAGAGGCCCCAGAGGCTCCCGAGAGACCCCGAAAACGCTCCCGGAGTCCCCGAGACAGCCCTTAGAGGCCCGAGGCTCCCGAAATGCTTCCAAGAGGCTCCCAGGAGGCCTCCCAAACCCCAGAAGCGTATGTCACGTCTCGGGGCTACATCCTGCACGGCGGTCCACGAGAGGCTTCAAGAGGCCCCCATCTCACGATCCATGTCAGGGCTTCAAGAGGCCCACGAGAAACGCGCCCCGAGGCCCCGTGAGGCACCCAAGACGCCCCGAACTCACGACGCGGCGGTACGCGAGCCTTGGCTTTGAAATGTCGGTGGAGCTCCCTGTGGCGTACGATCCGTGTGAGGAGACAGTCAAAATACACTGGGGGACGTCACGTCATGCGACTCCGCCTGCCGGGGCCGCAAGTGAAACTACATCCCTCTGGGGCACGACCCGTGCGAAGGGTGCGCCGAGATGATGGGCGAGACGCCATGCGAACTTTGTGCCTGGACCCGAAGGTGGAGGTCACGAGGGGGCACGATCCGTGTGAGGGTTGTGCCGAAATTGGCGGGGGACGCTTTGTGACCCTTTCCTTCCTCTGGGCACCCTGGCCGCCCCCGGGACACATGGCTCCACCGCTTCGGGCACGTACACCATTTAGCCCCGGTGGCCTGGGGCCCGTCTTCGGCCCTGAAAACACTCCGAGAGCACCCACGATGGCTTCCAGATGGCCCAAGAGTCCTCCAAGACAACCCGAGAGCGCCCCACGAGCGCTCCATGACCGCTCAATATAGCTTCGAGGCCACGCGGAGCTCCCCAGAAAGCCAGTGATGCGTTTTTGATTGTGACTCCCGCGTGTCCGATTTTGCAGCTCCTGCGCGAGCCAACCAGGCTCCCGAGATTGCCCTCCAAAATCGCCCACAAGACGCCGCAGGTGCCCCAAGGCCCCCCTGAGGCCCCCATGTCGTCGTCCTAACATGACCCCGACATGGACCACAAGACTTCCTATTCGATGTCCCACACAGTGGAGACGATTGACAGCAGGTCTCTGGACTTGCTTCGAGAGCAACTGTTGTTTTGACACTTTCTAAGCAGGTCCAGGGACCTGCTCGAAACAGAAGAAACCTGACCAGAGGGGGAAAACACGCCTTCGGCATGCCCTCTCTGCGCGCCCGATGCTGCTCCTCATCGCTGTCGATGGGAAGCCTTTTGGGGCCTGTTGGAGCATCTTGAAGGGCTGTTGGAGGCCTCGGGGGTCCTTTTGGGGCGGAGGACTCGAAATGTCAGCTCGGGTTCCGCCTCTTAGGCCCCATATTGGGGTCCGCTTGGGCTTTCATAGTGGGTTTCCTGGGCCGTCTGGGGGCCATCTTGAGTGGTCTGGGGGCCCTCTAGCGTTGTCTTGACGCTCTCTTGGGGTCTCCAAGAGGCATCTTGGGCTGTCACAGGCCGTCGGAAATGCTCGAAGGTAACCTCAAAATCCTTCCAGAACCTGCAGAACATCCATGTTTTTGGCCTCCTCAGCTCTCGGGCCGTGTTGAGCCATCTTGAGCACTCTTGGAGCGATGTTGGATCGTTCCTGGGTCCTCTGTGGCCTCTCTTAGGGCGTCTTGGGGGTACCTTAGGCTGCGAGGGAGGCCTCTTGGGCCGTCTTGGGGCCTCCTCAATGCCCCGGGGAGGGTGCATTAAAAGATGCCAGCCGATCTTCCAAAAGTGGCGGGCCTGGGCCCGGGGCCCCGCCTGTTTATACGTAACACATGTACGTCTGGATGCCTGTATGTCTGCATGTCTGTATGTCAGTCTGTCTGTCTGTCTTCTGTCTGGCTGTCTGTCTGTCTGTCTGTGTCTGTCTGTCTGTCTGTCTGTCTGTCTGTCTGTCTGTCTGTCTGTCTGTCTCTCTGTCTCCCTGTATGTACGTATATATGTAGGTATGTGTATATGTATACGCGCCGTCACATAGGTGTATAAGGTGATATAGAAATTCTGTGTGCAAATGTGTGTGTGTGCGTGTGCACGTGCGTGTGCGCGTGTGCGCGTGCGCGTGCGCGTGCGCATGTGCGTGTGCGTGTGCGTGTGCGTGTGCGTGTGCGTGTGAGTGTGCGTGTGCGTGTGCGTGTTCGTGTATGTGCGTGTGCGCGTGCGTGCGCGTGTGCGCGTGCGTGTATGTGTGTGTGCGTGTGTGTGTGTGTGCGTGTGCGTGGGTGTGAGTGTGGGTGTGGGTGTGGGTGTGGGTGTGTGCGTGTGCGTGTGCGTGTGCGTGTGCGTGTGCGCGTGCGCGTGTGCGTCTGCGTGTGCGCGTGTGCGTTTGCATGTGCGTGTGAGTGTGTGCGCATGTGCGTGTTTGTATGTGTGTTTGTGTGCATGTGTGTACGTGTGTCTGTGTGTATGTTCGTATGTGTGTGTATGTGTGTACGTGTACATGTGTGTATATGTGTTTTTGTGTAAGTGTGTATGTGTGTATGTGAGTGTGCGAGTGTGCGTGAGAGTGCGTGTGAGTTTGTGTGTGTGCGTGTGTGTGCGAGTGTGCGTGTGAGTGTTTGTGCGTGTGAGTGTGTTTGTGCGTGCGTGCGTGTGTCTGTGTTTGTGTGTCTGCGTGCGTGTGTGTGTGTGTAAGTGTATAAATGTGCAAGTGTGTAAGTGTGTAAGTGTGTGTGTGTGTTTGTTTGTGTGTGATTCTGTATGTGTGTGTCTGTGTGTGTGTGGTGGGGGGCGGCGGGCGGGCCGGTGTGTGTGTGTGTGTGTCTGTGTATGTGGGTCGTGTGCGAGGGTGTGTGTGTATGTGTGTTGTGTGTGTGTCTGTGTGTGTCTGTGTGTATGTTTGTTTTTGTGTGTGTGTGGGGGGGGGGGGCGTGGGGGTGGAGGGGGCGGGGGTTGTGTGTGTCTGTCTGTGGGTGTGTGTGTGTGTGTTGTGTCTGTGGGTGTGTGTGTGCGAGGGTGTGGAGGTGGGTGTGTGTGCTGTGTGTGTTGCGTATGTGTGTTTCGTGTGTAT
>CAUYUJ010016382.1:171720-181720 GCA_963575745.1 Prorocentrum cordatum | reverse complement strand
TCCAGGGTCTCCCGGGCCTCCACCCCGCCGCTCAAAACAACCCTGGAGGCCACCAAAAAGCGACCAGAGCGGCCTGACGGGGCTGAAAACACCCGAACATTTTTTCAAGACGGCCCTAGAGGCCCCGAGGACGTCTCAAGCAGGCTCCAAGATGCGCCCAGAGAGCGCCCCAGGAGGCCAGAATTGTTCCACTGCTGGGAGAAATATTGATTTTAGCATATTCGTAAGTTGGGTGTTACAGCGTCCACAACGGCCCAAGAGGCCCAAAACATCGCCCCAAGACAGCCCAAGAGGCCCTCAGGCCCGAGGACGACACACGAGAGCACCAAGACGGTCCAAGAGGCAAGACGGCCCAAGAGAGCCCCTTGAGGGATCCAAGAGGTGAGACTCCAGTAGACATTTCGAGCCTTCCGCTCCCAGTGGGCCCTTGGCCGTCAGCAGGCCCCTAAGGTCCCCCAAAGAGGCCCCAAGAGGCCCCAAACGGTCCCAAGAGGCCCCAAGAAGCTTTAATACTCGCTCCGTAGCCTTTTTGCCTCAAGCTCTTTCGGGTGCTTGCCGCTACGCCGCCTTGGCCGGCCCTGTCTGGCGCGACAAATCAGGCGCAGAGCTCCGCAGATCCAGTGCCCCTTTGGCCATGTGGACGAGCTCTCGCCGCCTCGACGCCGGGGCCGCATGCCGACCCGCAGACGAGAAACCGCCCGCGCCGGACGACGACGGCGAGTGCAGCACCTGCGCGCCCTTCTCGCGGCAGGGCACGGTGTCGGACGACGAGCCGTGCCTGGAGCCCTGCTCCGCGGGCAGCGCCCTGCCGCTGCTCGCCGCCCTCGCCTCCGCCCTCGGCGCCGCGGCGGAGAGGGCCGGGGCGGCCCGCCCCGGCGGCCCGGCGCGCCCCGCGGTCGGTCTCGGGGCGCACCCCGGCGGCGAAGAGCAGGAGGAGGAGGAGTCGAGCAGTGGCGAAGCATCCTGGCTTGCCCATAGGCCCACCAAAGGATGTTCCAAGAACCGCTTCTCGGGTCTGCGCACGAGGTGTCTCGGAGCTTTTTCTGGCCGAGACGGTCTTGGTTTCACACGTCGGGCTTGGTTGTGCTCTGAGAGCACTGCTTCTGTTCTTGGAACACTGCTAGGCTCTAAGAGCATGTCGTGGTAGGCCTGTAGCGCACGTCGGGCTTGTGCTCTGAGAGCACTGGTTTTCTTCTTGGAACACTGCTGGGTTCTGAGAGCACGTCGTGGTGGGCCTGTAGGCATGCCGGGACGGTCGGTCCCTGCGCCAAGGAGGACGACGACCCCGAGGCCGTGGCCCGGGTGTTCGCGTGCGCCCGCCGCCTGGCCCTCGGCGCCGCGCCGCGCTGCGGCGGCGCCGCGGGGGTCCGGCCCGTCGGGGCCCCGTGAGCGCCCAGCAGGGGGGGGGGGGAGATCGCCGAATTCCTTTCAAGCCTTCGCTGTTCCGAAGCGGATTTTTTGAATCGCCAGGGCGGGTTTGATTCCTGGCTCCTTTATAATTAGCTGTTTCAATCTCGGCATGGCACCGGTCTGCAGCGGCAGCTGCTCCAGGAGAACTCCTGGTTCACGGCCAGCACAGGGCGGCGTCAGTGAATTTTTGAAGCCGAGCGAGGAGACCGAATAGGGTGTCCTCTTCCTCTCCGCACGCGCCTCGTACTCGCGCCGTGTCGGGGCATCTTGTCCTCACTTCAGTCCGACCCCCCCTCCAGCCATGGATGTAAGCACGTGCGCTCGTGCAAACATACACATCATTGCGGTCTACTCTGCTGCAGCCATGCTTTGTAAGCTGCCGCCTTTTTTTGTCAACGCAAGTTTTTTTGATGCTGCACTCTGATCGTTGCAGTCAATTTTTGACAGCCGCGTGTCGCGACGCGTGGCGCATTTAGTTTGGCCGGTCGAAGCATCGAGCCAGACTCTTTCTCACTGCTGCGCGCGCCGGTGCTGCACGCGTGCAGGCCCCGCCGTGCGGCGAGGCGGAGCCGATCTCGACCCCGAGTCGCTCGGGGATGCGGCTCCTGGACCCTGCAGCCTGGCGCAGGGGCTTCGCGCAGAAATTCTGCACGAACGAAGTGGGCACGGCGGAAAGAATGGGCACAAAGCCCAGCACCGGATCCGGTTCATTTTGAACAGGACTCGCTGTCCACGCCGCCGCGGCCCGTGTCCATTCGAGACAGAAGGCCGCCTGCCCAACAGCGGCCGCTGCTGGTTCGGGACAACATTTGTTGTTGGGCATTGTACCCATTCTTTCCGTACCCATTTCGGGCGTTCAAAAAATCAAAAAACATGTTTTCTTGATTCGCGGGTCGAGAGCGCACCTCTTCCGGTCGAAGCTAAGCGGGCCGCGCGAAGCTTGAACTAACTAGAGATGGGGGAGGAAAAGGGGGGCGCAGCCTCAGAACGAGGCCGGGAGGAGGCAAAGCCTCGGGAAACAAAAAAAATCAAAAACAAACAAGTGTTCAGAGTCGTTCGACGAGGCGCCCGAGAAGCGCGGCAACAGGCCCCGAGGTGCAGGTATCCAAGATTCCTCTGGCCCCCCCAACTCAGGCACAGTGGCGGCAGGGGCCGAAGGCCATAGGTAAGCAAGCAATCGGCTTGGCGACGGTCCCATCCAGTCATGTGCAGCGCAGGGCGCGAGGAGCGATGCGGGAAGCGGACTGCTGCGGAGCACGCGTGCACTGGTGAGCCGAACTCCTTTCTGCTGGGCACGATCCGCGTGAAGGGTGTGCCGAATGATTCGGATGCCCCTCCGCCAACACGCCCACTGAGGCCGCAGGAGGACCTCGTCCGGGCACGATTCGTGCGATGCAGGCTCCGAAATGGGCAGAGAGGCGCCATGCGAAGCTGCCCATTGGTGCCATTTGTGGAGCTCCTTCTGGGGCTTGATTCGCGTGACGGGTGTGCGGACATGGGCGGTAGGGGGGCGCTGTACGAACCTCATCTTTGGGCTTTTAGGTGGTGTTCCTTGTATGTATGCAGGATCCGCGTGATGGGGTGTGCCGCCACGGGCGAGGGGGCGCAATGCGAACCTGCCTCTGGGGCCATAGGTGGAGATCCCGATATCCCCGTCGGCAACGATCCGTGCGAGTGGTGTGCCGAAGTATGCTGGGGGGGCGGCGTGCGAATCTTGCCTCTGGGACCCTGGGACCGTACGTGGACTTTTCTGTGGGTTCACGATCTGTGTGTGAGAGGTGTGCCGAAGGAAGCTGGGCGACGCAATGAGCTTCCCTCTGGTGCCGCAGGCGCAGTTATTTGCTGGGCGCGATCCGCGTGAGGGCCGTGCCAAGATGCGAACCTTGTCTCTGGGGACGTAGGTGGAGATCCTTCCAGGGAGCGACCCCTTTGAGGGGTGTGCCGGCATGGGCGGGGGGACGCTAAGCCAAGCACGTATCTTGGGCCGTCGGTGGAGCTCCCCGAGGGGCACGATCCGTTTGACGCTATCTGTTTTCCGACGCCGAACACTTTAGAGACTACAACCAGAACTTGCTGAAGCCTGAGCGCGCGCGAAGCGCGCGCGTGGTTTTAGTTTTACTGATGTGTCGTTTTTCGCTCGTTGTTCGCGCGAAGGTGCGCGAACAACGAGGGATGTTGCGCTGCATGCGGGCGACTGTTCCTTCCCACCAGCACTGCAAACCAGAGGCAAGGAGCAGGGCTCCGCGCAGCGTGGCGTTAGCCTGCCACGTCTACTGGCGCTCTCGTTTGTGGGTTCACACATCCCCCAGGCGTAACATCAGGACGACGAGGAGGAGGAGGAGGAGGGAGGACGAGGCGAAGGAGGAGGAGGAGGAGGGGAGGAGGAGGAGGATGAGGAGGAGGAGGGAGGAGGAGGAGGAGGAGGAGGAGGAGGAGGAGGAGGAGGAGGAGGAGGAGGAGGAGGAGGAGGAGGAAGAGGAGGAGGAGGAGGAGGAGGAGGAGGGAGGGAGGGAGGGAGGAGGGAGGAGGGAGGGAGGGAGGGGGGAGGAGGGAGGGAGGGAGGGGGGAGGAGGGGGACGGTCCATCCCCGCTCCTCCGTCCCAGCTGCCCTGCCTCGTGGCTCGCTGGGTGCAGGCCCCTCGGGGGCCTCCTCCGCGGGCCGCCCGGTGCTGTCGCGGCCCGGCCGGCGGCGTCGACGCGTGCCCGCGCGCACCCTCAGCGTGTGGCGCCGCCGCCACTGCAGGTGCCGCCGAGGGTCCGCGGAGGCCAGGCGCAGAGGAGAAGGCAGGGGGGGGGGCGGCCCAGACCGTGCCCCAGACGCTCTACACCTGAGCCAGGGGGGGGGAGCGTGCGGCTGTGAGGTGCGCAAGGAAGTGCGTGAGTGCTGGCCTGGAGCCACAGATCGGGGGCGCACAGGCGGCGCGCACACGCGCGCGCAGTCTCGCAGGCCACGCAGAGGGGAGCGCGCCAGCGGAGCAGGAGGGTTCGAGGTGGCCGAGCCGTGGCGCGCGCGGACGGGAGAGCTTGGGGCAGCAGTGGGGGTGGGCGCACGAGGGGGCTTGTCTTTACAGGCGGGTCCGCGCGGCAGCGGGGCGGTGATTCGGACGCATGTTGACCAGCGTGGGCCCCAAGCAGTGCTGGCAACCTGGTCTACAACATGCCCTGTGCGCGCCTTGTCTGGGTTGTGGGACTGGGCACGCCCTGGATGGACCGCGGCCTGGCCCTCCCAAGCGAGCCCCTGCCGCCTTCGCCCCAGGCTTTCGGGCGCAGCTACCGACCCAGGGCAAACCGGCGGTGCACGCCCAAGGACTTGCCAAGGCAGGTTCCGAAAGCCTGGGGCAGGGAGACCCATTGTGCTGCAGGCATCGCCAGCACCCTGGCATGGACACCTTGGCGCACCTCCCCCAGCCAGCTCCGTCAGGCCAGCTATTCAGACGTGGCATGATAGACACGGACGGGCAGCACATGGACTCCCCCAAAGCTCGTTCTCTTCTGATAATCATGATGCTCAGGCCTCAGGAAACCCAGGGTTTTCCTATGGCCGTTCCCCCAGGCAGAGGGCACAGGAAACGTCATCGAAGCGGTGTTTGGCATTTGCGCTCCGTGGCGAGATGCCCACCTGGAGTTCCTGTTGCACACCACCATGAATCAGCAAAAGACGCCAACTGCCCACAGACCTGGAAGGACGTGGAGAAGCATGATTTCAAGCGGGAAGCACACATGCTTGTCCTGGAGCAGATCGTACCCGCGGCAAGCATCGCAGTCCTGGCCAACGCCGCGTGTTCCATTTGTGCACTCCACCGCGAGTTGGCTGAGTCGGACACCAGGTTAGGAGGCGACCAGACGACGATCTTGCCCTGGGATACATCGGGGGAGGCACAGCCCTCTCGCGGAAGGACCTGGGGGGCCCCGAGCCCGCCCCCCTGCTCCTGGCGCGCAACTGGCCCCCCCTTCATCGAGTGCGGCCGCCTGGAGGCGGTGCAGAAGGATGCAAAGTTCACCTGCGACGACTGCGGCAAAGTTCTCCTCAAGTCGACCCAAGGGACCTGGGGGGGCGACGAGGCCAGGGAACTCCTGGCACACAACCGCCCATAGGCGTGCCTCTCCGACAAGAGCTGCAGGTGGCTCTGTGAGAGCTGCTGGGTCACCGGCGTCGAACGGCTCGGGAAACCCACACCAGTGGATGCCGACGTGATGCAGCGAGCCTAGGACTGCAACGCAGACCTCGCACACGGCAGGGAGCGGAGGAGGGCGGCATCCCTCCCCTCGCTCACGCACCTCCCACTCGGGCACGGGGGTCGCCCGTGCGCCGCCGACCCTGTCCCCCTGCAGGACCTCCCGATGGTCACAGTGAACCAGCACTGCCCTACCCCAGCCAATTCAACGTTGCCAGCCCATAGGATCAACGATGGAAGGTTCGGGGGAGATGCTCGCAAGACTCGCGCCTACTCTGCGAAGTGCGACACATGCCCCCCAGATGCCCCTCTCCTTGCGTGGAAGGTTTCGCGCCCCGCGCTCTGTTGCTTCCTGTGGCGACCTGAGCCTGGCACCGACACCGATGACAGCTCTGGGCTCCCTCCCTGGAACCAGTGGCCGTCCGCCTGGCAAGAGCGGAAATGGAATGCCACGTGGCGCTGCAGGAGGTGCCTCGTCCACATATGGGACGTCGCGCCCGGCGCCTTGGATCGCATCCTTACCTCGACCCCAATAAGGTCCACCCAGAGGACCCACCTAAAAGGCCACACCAGGGCATCAGGCACCAAGGCGCCCCAGAGGTCGCGGACCAGCTGCACTCAGGGCTCGCCAACGCCACCGCCAAGGACGAATACTCCAGGGATCCAGCAGCACGGAGCTCACGGGATGGCAACAGCGTTCCCGCGGGCGGTTGCGCCGGGGGCGCTCCCATCAGGACAACGTCGGATCTACTTGCCCTCCTGCCAGAGCTCTCTCCGCCCAGTTCCCCCCTACTCAGCTCGAGGTTAGCTGCGGATATGCGCCTGGCGGCGGACGACGCACAGAAGCGCAGTCGGTCCAACCAGCTCCGCGAAGTGCAGCACATCCTCGTCACCTACCCCCGCGACTTTCACCCAGACGTCGACCCGTTCTGGCTGGAGTACGCGGAAGCCCAAGGCGGCGACACCCCCGAGCTGAGAGACCGGGAAACGTCTTGGCCGGCTAAAAATTTAGTACCCTTCCTGTCCAGGATGCACGGTCCAGAGGTGCCAGCAGACGGCTCGCCGCCACACGTTGACTGGGACGGTAAGCGCTGGGCGGCCGCCAGAGCGGTGAAGCACCTCGCCAGCAATCCACTTCACAACGAAGCCCGGCAGAAGCACTGCACCTCCCTGGCGCGAGACAAGGGGCCCAGCCCTTTTCGACACGAGCACGACGTACTCGCAGACTTCTCAGTGGGCCTCGACGCGAGCGCCTCCGCAACGGCCACCATCGCTAGCCTGGCGCGCCAGGACCTAGTCACGAGCTTGAGCAGCAAGACTGCTCTGGAGACTGCTCCGGGTGGGAGGGCGGGGACTTGGCTCGCTCCCAAGCCATAGGCCAGCGAGTCACCACGGGATCGGCGCACGGGACGCCACGCCGGCCGGGGTGGCCCTGCGCGGCCTCCTGGGCAAGGTGACCTGACCCCAGGAGGCTCAGAGACGGGCCCGGCGCCCCTCCAGGGCAGGCAAGAGGACCACGGGACCGTCGAGGAGGTCGGTGGCGACGAAGAGCTGCTCGACCCCCCCGTCGCCTCGAAAGACGACAATGCTCAGGACGGCGCCAGCGGCTCTCCCACGGCAAGGGACCAGTCCGCGGATTTCGACGAGGCGCGATTAGCATCCCCAGCGCTGTCGCCGAGCGAGCACGCAGAGGCAGACGAACGCCACCAGCAGCGCGACAATTCGCCCCCACCATCGCACGTGAGAAGCCGCGAGGACAGAAGCGAGGATGCAAGCCCGAGCGACGATCCCCTTGGCGCCTTCCGGGAGCAAGTTCCCCCTGCGCCCGCAGCCGCGGACGCCGCTGCATCCGCCAGCTCCAGAGGTGATCCGCTGCCACCACGGCGAAGCTACGCCGCCAGCGATAGGCGCGCACACAGCACCCGGGGACCGTGGACAGGCGCGCTACGCCCCCTGGCCACCATGACAGCAGGCGCCTTTCGACCCCTCCTCGCAGCAGCAGCGCGCGCAAGGCCTTCGACAATCTCCGTGACCCTGTCACGGGGGGAAGCATGCATCGAGAGCGCCTGGGCAGAGTCAACCTGGATTAAATCGGTGAGCTCCCTGCCGACAAATTCCGCGCCTTCAGAATACGCCGGGAGGAGCGTTCAACGGCAGCGGGATCTGGCGCGGCTACACGCTGAAGTCCCCGAATCGCGCCAAAGGGAAGCCCAAAAGCAACCCCCGCCTGAACGACGAGGCCAAGTGCAAGGGCCTCCTGGACGCCCTGCGCAGATCTGCCTGCAACGCCTACGATATGGACCAGAGACTGGAGCTCAACGTCGACCAGGGGGGGGGGGGCATCCGCGAGAGGCACAATCAAGAGGACCCTTGGCAAGGGCTCCCACCAATCACAGGGGTGGAGCTCTAGCTCCCAGCGCCAATCCTGGGGCTCGCGGGAAGGTTGGCCCTGGCGCGGCGGAGGGCAATCGCGGCGCGATCGCGACTGGCACGAAGGAGGCAAGCGAGGCAGGAAGAACAGTAACAGTGCTGACCATGACGACAAGAGATCCAGATGGTCGCGGCCCCCCTGCCACTGTCGCTGCACGCTTCGGAACCTCCAGACACCAGAAAGTGCGGCCGTTAGCCGCCTCAGCGCCGCCCCGTCTCCTGGCCACGCGTTCGCCCCCTTCTCCCCCTGCCCCCCCCCCCCCCCCATATCTTTTCATCAGCAGTTTGGCCGTTAGCCACTTGCTTCCCTGGCAGAGCCCCCCGGCGCAGACAGTGCGAGGGCGCCGCGGACGCTTCAGACCGGGCTCCTTCTGCGGCAACGGTCGCGAGAGCCGCAGGAGACACTCCCGCGTTTGGAGATGGGCCCCACAAAATGGGATGATCCGGATTTTGCGTTGGGAGGCGCGGCCGTTAGCCGCAGCTGTACTCAATGTGCCCCTGCCTCTCCGCCCCTCACGACCGGTTTCGGTCACGCTACAGCGTCTGGCCCGCCCCCCGCCCTTGTGGATCAGGCTCCTGGCGCTGTCAGTACCTGGCACGTTGCCCGCGCTGGGGCGAGGCCCAGCGCGCTGTTACACGGCCATGCCGTGTGCTGCTGTGTTCACCCTGGCCTTCTCCGCACCTGGCCGCAGCTCGTCACGGCCGCCAGCTGCTGACCTCGTGATGACCGGCGATGGTCCCCCACACTTGGGGGCCAGGCTCCAAGGCGCCGTCAATGCCGGGTGCGCTGGCCCCTGCTGGGATGGGGCGCGGCGTGCTTCACGGCCTCGGCCGTGGGCTGTAGTTGTTTTCGCCCTGGCCTTTGCTCGGACCTGGCCACAGCCTGGTTCGGTTTATCTGGCACTGGCCCCTCTCGTCGCGATGTCTCTCGACTCGCGCGCCTAGTCCTGGGCCCCTGGCCTCAGGTTGCCTCAGCCCTCGGCTGTCTGCGACCCCGCTCAGTCCCTCGCGCCTGGTGGCATGTATGCTGGTCCCGTGGGGTCGGGTGGGGCACCCTGGCGTTCAGGTGACGTGCGTTTTGACCAGTTCCGGCAAGAGTGCTTGCATATCCTTGGCCTCTGGTTTCCAGTCACCGCCACAGCCTGGCTGTGTCTGCCGTTGCCGTTGGTTCGTTGGCACTCTGACCCCTTGGTTTTCTCAAGAGTGGTTCAGCCTTCTTGGTCGGCCATGTGTGATCATCCCCGTTGGCCTGCAGCCTAGCACGTTGGTCTGCTTATGCAGCCCCGCGCTTCGCCACGCCTGTGGCGCGTCGACCTCTGGCGCCTTGCGCGACAAGGTTCAACTCATCCTTCCTAGTGGTCTCGTCCCTGGGATGCCCGCACGCTTGCCTGGCCATCTGGCAGCTCCCGGCAGCTCCTGCAGCCTCAGCCTTCGGCGCAGCCCAACGTCCCTCAGCTGACTTGTGACGCCGCTGGCGCCTTCGCCTGCGGCTGCGACGGAAAAAAGCAACCCCACCGGCCCATCCAGAGACGATGTCCATTTGGAGCGTTTTAGGTGCCTCGGGGAGCCTCGTGGGGGTCTCTTGGGAGCCTCTTGGAGGCCTCTTGGGGGCCTCTTGGGCGCCTCTTGGGCGCCTCTCGGGCGCCTCTTAAGGCCCTCTTGGGGCGCTCTTGGAGGCCTTGGAGGCGCTTTTGGAGCCATCTTGGAGGAGACCGATCACAGGGGGTGGTTACCTACTTGTCCTCGTCCTGGCTTCGTCTTAAATTTGTTTGAGCCATGCCGGCGGGCTGCCGAGGAGCTCCGGGCGAGCGGCTGCGAGACGGCCTGGCGTCGCTGAACCCCTTCAGCGGCGGGGGAGGGAGGGTGCTGCCAGCCGGCGGCCGCCGCCGCCCGCTGCCCGTTGCCATCGTGGTCCCTTGTCCCTTTCACGATTTTTCGCCAGTCGACTTGTGGGGTTCGAGCCAGATAAGTCCAGGTAGATGCAG
>CAUYUJ010016382.1:164220-169220 GCA_963575745.1 Prorocentrum cordatum | reverse complement strand
AGCCTCTCGGAAAACGGGCGATCTAGAGACGCGGGTGCTGTACACGCCGGGGACGAACATCGAATGGCCAGCTCCGAGCGTGCTGGCCACTCACCGCAGGCGGCCTTGCCTGGCTTCGTCGGCGCCAAGTGTGTCGCTGGGTCAAGGCTCGGGGGGTCACGTCCCCGCGGGGCCGAGTGCCTGCCGTTCCTTGGCAGGGCGCTGTACAGGGCGCGGGCCGTCGCAGGGCAGGCGGCACCCTACGGGGCCGTTGGGCCTGTCGTTCCACGACAGGGCGCCGTGCAGGGCGCGGCGCGGCGCACGACCGAACGACGGCCGCGACGATTACATTCGATTCCCGCCCGCCCGCCCACTCCGCGTCACGACGCGCGCGTGCCGCGGCGAAGGACCAAGCTACCGAAGGGCCCGAGGAGCGTCAGGGCCAGAAAGTGAACAAAGGGAGTCAAGAAAGAACGTGATAAGAAGTCTCCAGAGTTAGGAAGGAATTCTGGAGGAATTCTGGATACCAGAGAGAATTCTGAATCTCAGAGACAATCGAATCAGAATTGCCCGACAAGTGCCAGGGCCAGGAAGGGAAGAAGGAGTTGGAAAGGAATGTGATAAGGACTTTCCAGAGTTAGACAGGAATTTCGAATGCCAGAGAGAATCCTGAAGCCCAGAGACAATCGAATCAGAATTGCCACAGAAGCGCCAGGGCCAGGATGAGAAACATGGAGTTCGGAAGGAATGTGACAAGGAATTCCCAGTGTCAGAACGGAAATTGCTATCCCCCCACCCCCCGACGCCATGAGGTCTGGGCCAGGATGGAAAAAATGTTATCAAGGAGCGTGGTAAGCAAGTTGCAGAATTAGACCAGAATGTCATGTCGTTTCGTTTCTTTTCCGACGCCGTGAGGTTCGGGCCAGGAAAAACAAGGAGTTAGAAAGGAATGGGATAAGGAATTTCAGAGTTTGAAAGGAAATTCGTTTTTTGGTTTTACGACACCTGGAGGCCTGGGCCACGAAGGAAAAAAGGAGTTATAAAGGAATGCGATACGGACTTTCAGGATCAAAAGGAAGGTAGTGTTGGTTTGTTGTTTCGGCGTTGCTGTTTTTGTTTGTGTTTTTTTGGGGGGGTCATTGTTTTTTTTTGCGGCCAGGAAGGAAAAAACAAGCTTTTGAAAGGAAATGGATAAGGAATTTCCAGAGTTAGAACGGAATGTTGGGTTTGTTCTGCGTCTGTTTCCGGCGCCATGAGATCACGGCCAGAAGGGAACAAAGGAGATGCAAAGGAAATTGATCAGACATTTTCAGAGTTAAAGAGGAATTTCGTGTGTTTTGTTTGCGACGCCGAGGGTCCGGGCTAGGAGGGGAAATTGAGATAGAAAGGAACACGATGAGGAATTATTTCTTTTTGTGTAAAGGATGTTTTGTTGAACGACGCCGGGAGGTCTGGGCCAGGAAGGGAAAAAAGTTAGAAAGGAGCGCGTTCAGGAGTATCTAGAGTTAGAAGGGACACTGTTCACGGCCAGGAAGGACAAAAAGGAGTTAAGGAAGGATGTTGATAAGGAGTTTCCAGAGTTAGCAAATAATGTGCGAGGTCTGGGCCAGGAAGAGAATAATGGGGCTATACAAGAATTGGGCCAGGAATCTTCAGAATTAGAAAGGAATGTTGTTTTTGTTGTTTCGGCGCCAGGAAGTCTGGGCCAGGAAAGGCCATATGAGTTAGGAAAGGATTTGATAAGGAAATTCCAGAGTAAGAACGGAACTTCGCTTTTTGAATGCACGTTTTTTGTTTATGGATTGGGGCCAGAAGAGAATAATGAGTTGAAATTCAAGGGGTTGAAAGGATTTTCGTTTTTAACATGTAATTTGTTCAAAATAGAAGAGAACGACGCCAGGAGGTCTGGGCCAGGGCGGAAACAAGAACCTAGAAATGAATGTGAGAAGGAATTGCCACACTTAGAAATCAGTTCCTTTTTTTGGGACGCCAGGAGGTCTGGGCCAGGGCGAGATAAAAAAGGAGTTAACATAGAATGTGGTGAGGAATTCCAGAGTAAGAGAGCAACTTCGTTTTTCATATTATGGGTTGTTTCTTCTTCCGACGCCTCATGGTTTGGGCCAGGAAGGAAAAATGAGTTAGAACGGATTCGGTTAAGGAATTGCTCAGCGTTACAAAGGAAATTCGTGTTGTTTGTTTGTTTGCTTGTTTCCCGGCGCCGTGAGGTCTGGGCCGAGCAGGAAAATATAAGGTATAGAGGAATTGTTCAAGGAAAGTCCAGAGTTGGAAAGGAATGTCGTTCTTGTTGTTTTTCTGTTGTTTCTGCGCTTGGGGCCAGGATGAAAAAAAAAAGAGTCATAAAGACATGTGATTGATTTTCCAGAGGAAGAAATGAATTTCGTTTTTGGTTTCATTTTACGACGCCAGGAGGTCTGGGCCAGGAAGGAAAGAGGGAGTTAGAAAGGATTGTGATAAGGAGTGTCCAGAGTTTGATAGGAATGTTGTTAGATGTTGCTTTATTTTTGTTTTTTTTTCAGGCCAGGACATAAAAAAGGAGGTCTAGAGGTATTTGATTAGAAATTAGCAGACTTAGGATGTTATGTTTGTTTTGCGTGTGTGTATGTGCGCGTGTGTGCGTGTGCGCGTGTGTCTTCACAAGCAAACAAACCATCCAGAGAACAAATAGTTAAAACCTTATATATATATTTATGAAGGAGGTCCCGGCCAGGAAGAGAGAAAGGAGCTAGAAAGTAATATGATCGGGAATTTTTTCGAGTTAGAAAGGAATTCTGAATACCAGAAAGAATTTTGAATCTCACAGACAATCTAGTCAGATTTGCCCGAGAAGCGCCAGGGCCAGGAAGGGAAAAAGAAGTTAGAAAAGGGATGTGATAAGACATTTCCAGAGCTAGAAAGAAGTTTTGAATACCAGGGAGGAGTTCTGAATCCCCGAGACAATCGAATCATAATTGCCCGAAGGGCACCACGGCCAGGAAGGGAAAAGGGAGTTCAAAAGGAATTTGATTCGGGATTTCCGGAGCTAGAAAAGAGCTTTGAATACCAGAGAGAATTCTGAATCTCAGAGACAATCGAGCCAGAATCGCCCGAGAAACGCCAGGGCCAGGAAGGAAAAAAGAGTGACGAAGGAATGTGGTAAGGAAGTTTCAGAGTTAGAAAGAAATTTTGGATACCAGGGAGAATTGTGAATCTCAGAGGCAATCGAGTCATAATTGCCCGAGAAGCGCCAGGGCCAGGAAGGGAAAAAATAGTTCGAAATGAATATGATAAGGAAGCTCTAGAATTAGAAAGGAATGTTGAATACCAGAGAGAATTCTGAATCTCACAGGCAATCGAGTCAGAGTTGCCCGAGAAGCACCAGGGCCAGGAAGGGAAAAAAAGAGTTTGAACATAATGTGATAAGGACTTCCCACGAGTTAGAAAGGAATTGTGAATAACAGAGAGAATTCCGAATCTCACAGACAATCGAATCATACTTTCCAGAGAAGCGTCGGGGCCAGGAAGGGAAAACAGAGTTTGAAAGGAACTTGGTGAAGAACTCACAAGGTTAGACAAGAATTTGCAATACCAAAATGAATTCTGAATCCCAGAGACAATCGAGTCGGAATTGCCGGATAATTTCTAGCTCTGGAAATTCATTGGCAAATTCTTTTTAGAGCTCTTTGTTTTGCCTTCCTTGCCCAGATCTCCCCGTGTCGTACCCAGAAGAAAAAGTGAAAACATAACAACACGAACAAATAAATTCCTCTCATTCCTTTCTAACTCCGTTGTTCCTTCCTTGCCCAGACGACTTGCCGTCGCTTTTTGTTATATATGTAAGCCCATTCTAACTCGGAAACTACCTTACCACATTCCTGTATAACTCCTTTTCCCTTCCTGACCCAGACCTCCTGGCGTCGTAAAGAAAAAACGGAATGCCTTCCTAAGTGTACAAGTTTCTTGACACATTTCTTTATGGCTCCTTTTTTCCTTTCCTGGCCCAGACCTCCTGCTCCTGGCGTCGTGCGCGCCAGTTTCGTCGCAGCTACAGCATGCCCGCCGGCAATAGCTATGAATTGTAGTACCCTGCAGTACAGCTGCAGCATTAATTGCTCAGCGAATTAGTAGCGCAGGAAAAAATTAGTATTCAATGTCCCCCCTAATTCTTAGTTCCTCTCAGTTAACGCCCCGCTCGCGCGACCCCTCCTTTGGGCCCCCTCCATACCGCGCTTCCGGATTTCATTGCAGGGCCCCCAGGGCAAATTCTCGAACGATCCGCACATTTCGCTTGCAAGCAAGTAATTTCCGCCCTTGCCAAAATCCATTCCTAATTCGGGGGCCGCAGAAAACTCGTTCCAAAGCCGCGCGTCGCTCCTGAAATCTCAGGCGCCCAGCTCGTTTGCCGCGCGGCCTCTGGGGTGAATCCTCACATGGGGCCGCAAACAACCAGCCTCAGCCCTGCGCCCGAACCCATTCCGAATTCGGGGGGGGGCACCACCCAGGGCAAATTTACTCCTCAGATTCGCCGCGCGCCATCCAACGCTAATCGTCATATGGGCCGCAAATATTGTTTGCAAGCTACGAAGCACTTGGCGAATTCATCCTGAAGGTCCGAGGTCTCGCTGGGCCCGGTGATTTGCGCTCGGTCGAACTTCTGCCAGAATTCGATGTTTCCTCGTGTTCTTTATATATATATATATATATATATATATATATTATAAAAAGCGTCGTTAACATAACGCGTGTGATTTGGCTGGCGCGAACCCACCCACCCACCCACCAACATAATTCGTGTTACCGTTTTGAATAAAAACTTCACCTTCATCTTGGAACGACTTGCAGTGACTCTGGGCCGCCTTAGATCTGTCCCAGATTCCAATATACTTTAAGCGCCTTCCTACTTCAATGATCGAGTGGCTTCACCTTTGCCGTCCTCCCAAGGGGGCGGACGGATTCAATTTACTTTCAACGCCTTCCTGCTTCATGTTCCTACCTACTTCTTCCGATCGATGGATAGGGGGGGA
>CAUYUJ010016382.1:116720-161720 GCA_963575745.1 Prorocentrum cordatum | reverse complement strand
CATATTCCGGCGCTCCAGTTTGCGTCCGATGTTTGCAGCGGGAGTTCGCGCCGCACTTCAGACTGGGTCTCGTCATTTTCGTGATGGCCCCGTCAGGCCAGCCCGAGGCCCCCGAGCCCGAGGCTTACATCTCCCCGAAAGTAGGCCAGGACGGTCTCAGCACACTGGCGCCGCCTCCCACCGCGCCCCTGCGGCGCTCCCGCGGGTTGGGGTGTTGAGACCGCCCTGGATTGCTCCGTGGGCCTGTCGAGTCCAGCTGGGAAGATCTGGGTCTCCTAGATGGGGTCGAAGTAGATGGGGTCGGAGGATCGCGCCGCATCGCCGATGCGTCTCGATGCGGAGCCCGATTTGCTTCACGCCGACGTATGCATCGCCCACGTCGACGATGCATCGGTGGTGTATCGCCGACGCATCGCCGATGCATCGCCGATGCATTGCCGATGTATCGCCGACGTATCGGCGATGCAGCGCGATCCTCCGATACTATCTAACCTCAAGAAGGCATTAAGAACCCCCCCTTTCCGGTGGATTATAACGCCCCCGCACCCTGGAGCGTTATGGCTGCACCGGAGGACCTGGCTGCGGGGACACGGGGCCTAGCTAGGGCTTCGCAGGGCCTAGCAGTGCTAGGCCTTAGCAGGGCTCCGCCGGGCCCAGCAGGGCTAAGCAGGGCTCAGCAGGGCTCAGCAGGGCTTAGCAGGGCTGAGCAGGACTGAGCAGGGCTGAGCAGGGCTGAGCATGGCTGACCCCATCCAGGAGGCCTCCAGACTACCTGGGACCTGGGAAGGCTGCCAGCGCGCAGCCCGAAGCCTTAATGGCCATCACCGCTCGGGGAGTCGGCGAAGCCTCGTCGAGCTCGCGGCTCCAGGATGGCAGCTCGAGCAGGTTCTGAGACGTCTGGGGTCGTTTTGCCGGGGGAACGCTAGCCTCGAGCAAGCCACAACTCGGGCTTGCTGGCGTTGTTTTTACGAGCGCGTCCTGGATTTTGATGGTCCAGTGCTCGTGGGATGTTTGCAGCGGGAGCTCGCGTCAGATTTCAGATCGGCTCTCGTCGTTCTGACGATGGCCCCGTCCGGCCAGCCCGAGCCCCCCGTACCCGAGTCTTACGGCGCCCTGATTCTGGAAGGCTCTGGAAAGAGAGCTCTTGGAGGCCCACCTCCTCGAGGCAGTGGCGCTTGATCGCGGAGCTGGCATTCCCGGCGAGGACCATCGAGGAGCAGTCTGGCTCACCTTGCGAAGAAGGGATCGCACGAAACCGACGAATGCGAGGGGCATGGACGCCCGAGCGATGGCGAGGAGGGGGGGAGGAAGCTTTGGCCGATTCTCCCAGGGCTTCCTCGCCCTGGTGTGCTCTCCAGCAGTGGCGCCTCGTCGGGAGCCCCTTCCAGGGGCGCCCCGCAATCCCCCCCCCCCCCCCCGAGGGGCCGCCGGAGGCCCGGGCTGTGAGCCGGAAGCCGTCCGGCGTCGAAGAGGGGGGCGAGGGCTGGGCTCAAGCCAGGCCTGTCCCTCTGCAGGAGCCAGGCCGGGCGAAAGGGGGGGATTGGGAAAGGGGGGGTTACGAAATTTGCTGCATGCAGCTGGTTCCGGCCCCGCCACCGGGCCCATTCCTCGATACATGGGCGCCTCCCGGCGCCGGGAGGCGCTGGGAAAATCATCTACGTGAGCTGATTCTCAAACCCCCCCTTTGCTATCCCCCCCTTTCGCCCGACCCGAAGGAGGAGTCGCCAAGAATATGTTTGGAGGACAGTCTGGGGACGATGCTTCGACTCTCTGGACCATTTGGGATTCTGTTTTGACTGCGCCGCACTGCTATTCCAGAATCAGATCCCCCTGTAGGGGGGCATGCCCGACCTAACGCCAGGCCGGGGGAGGGGCTTGTCTCGGGGGTGGACCTCCTACCCTGACACGTCGATTAAAGAATTGGCCGTTTTCGCTTCGCGAGAGGGCGTCGCGGCCGTCATTTTTGCGGGTCCAGGTCCGTCGGTTTCGGTCCCAGGCCGTTTTCACTAGGGGGAGGTTTACAAAAGGGAGGCTTGCCCACCGCCGAATATCATGGCCAGGGCCACGAAGTCCCCCAGGTGTCACTGCCTCTGCTCCCTGGCCTCCCGCCTGCTGGCTGGCACACGAGGAGGAGGAGGAGGAGGAGGAGGAGGAGGAGGAGGAGGAGGAGGAGGAGGTTGCGGGACATGACCTGGTGCGCGCTCCGGAGGCCGGCGCGCTCTAGCATATTGCTGCAGGGGTCTCGCCGTCGAGGCACCGAGGCGCTGGGGCAGCTCCTCCTCGGCGGACGTCGGCGCAGGGCCGGCGGACGCGAGCGGGGGTCGGCTCCCGAGACATGTTCCGAGCGGGGGTCGGGGTTTCCGAGGCTCGCCGGGCGGTTCCGGAGGTTCTCGTCGCCCGCGGTGTGGCTCGGCTTGGAGAACGCGTCAGGGCCGCGCCCGATCTGCCCGTCTGGTGCTGCCACGTGTTTTCGGCTCCTAGGCCTCTCTCCTGCTAATGCCTCTCGTGCTCCATCCCTCTCCCTCTTCCCCTTTCCAATCCTCTCGTGCTCCATCCCTCTCCCTCTCCCTCATCCCTCTCCATTCCTCTCCCTCTCCCTCTCCCTCTCCCTCTCCTCTCTCCCTCTCCCTCTCCCTCTCCCTCTCCCTCATCCCTCTCCATTCCTCTCGTGCTCCATCCCTCTCCCTCTCCCTCTCCCTCTCCTCTCTCCTGCTAATTCCTCTCGTGCTCCATCCCCTTTCCATCCACTCCCTCTTCCCCTGTTTTAGGGACTGCGCTGAATGCACGTGGCAGCTAGGGAAGATATACCCCCAAGGTGGTACGACCGAAGACGAAGAGGGCGGGTACCGAGGGTTTGGGATATACGTGTTGAACTGGCACGCGAGCAGATAGAAGCGAACAGGATTAAAACGATTGTTGTTGTTATTGGTGGGCGTTGTTGTGGTTGTGGTGGTGGGGGGGGTGCTGTTGCCCCTGTTGTTGTTGCTGTTGGTGTTGATTGTGTTGTTGTGATTGCTGTTGCTGTTGTTATTGTTGGTGTTGCTGTTGCTGTTGTCGTTGTTGTTGTTGTTGTTGGTGGTGTTGTTGTTGTCGTTGTCGTAGTCGTTGAACTCTCACTTCTGACCAACAATTATTGTTGATCCCCCTCACCAGTGCATATTATTTGTTCTCAATCAAAGTGTGCTCCTCGACGCTCGCACCTTGTTTTTTGACAGGGAAAGTCTTGGTGCTCAAACTGGGCCCCTGGCCCCCCAGATTACAACAACAACGGCTCCCGCCTGAGACTTCTTCCAAATTTACTCAGGACCCCCACTCCTGAGACTTCCTCACAATTTAATCAGGATCGGCGCTCCCGCTTGAGACTTCCTCGCACTTGAATCAAGACTTCCTCGCAATTTAATCAAGACCCTCGCCCCCGCCAGAGAACCCTTCACATGTGATTCAGGAATTGCGCTCTCGCCTGTGACTTCCATGCAATTGATTCTGAAATCGCGCTTTCGACGCTCAGGAAACACGCTGCGCCAATGACGCCGTTACAATTTACTTAGTAATCGCGCTCTCGCCATACTCAGGCATCCCGCTTGAATGTCCCACCCGCCCGACCCGCCCATCAGGGAATCGCCCGCCCGTCGTGAGCTCCCGCCCGAGACTTCCTTCAGGAACGGCGCTTTCGCCTAGGACTTCCTCGAATGTTCACGCTCTTACCTTCCTGCTCCTCCTCCCTCTCCCTCCTCCCTCCTCCCTCCTCTCCTCCCTTCTCTCTCCCTCTCTTCCCTCATCCTTATGCCTCTCTGCCCCATCCCCTCTCCCTCCTCTCCCTCCTCGCTTCTCCCTCCCCTCTCCTGCCTCCTCCCTCCCTCTGTGTTTCTCTCTCTCTCTTTCTCTCTCTCTCTCTCTCTCTCTCTCCCTTCTCCCTCCCCTCTCTCTCTCTCTTTCTTTCTCTACCTCTCTTAGCTGTCTTTGTTGATTCCTCTCTCTTTTTCTCTCTTTATCTCTCTCTCTCTCTCTTTCTCTCTCTCTCTGTCTCTAATCAACCGCCCCCCTCTTCGCTCCTTCTCTCCTGGCGTTTTCCCTTTTCCTTCGTCCCTCCCCCTCCCTTCCTCCCACTCTCCCGCGTTTTCCCCCTCCTCTTTTTTGCAGGGCCTACACCAATTTCAATGGCGGACACATGTACGTTCACGAAGGATTGTCCGCCCCTTCAGGTTCGCCCGCCTGTCTATGATCGAAGACAAAAAGGGCGGGTATCGAGGGTGTGGGGAACTCGTTCTGACTGACACGCGGGCAAGTAAGAGCGAACAGTCTTAGAACGATTGTTGTTGTCGCTGCTGCTGTTGCAGCTGCTGTTGTTGTTGCTGCTGTTGTTGTTGCTGTTGTTGGTTGCTGCTGTTGCGTCCCACTCGCGACCGGGCCCGCGACCCACCCCGCGACCCCGCCCGCGACCCACCCACGACCCGCCACACGCCCGCCCCCTCCCTCTTGTCCGCATATGCGGGGTGCTACATCTGTATATATATATATATATATACATCGGAGTAGGCCGGGGGGGGGGGGGGGCGGGCCGATGCCACCCTCCTCCATAGGCGCCCCCCGGGGACCTTTGGGGGGTCACAGACCCCCCGGGACTGCCCTGGGCCGCTTCCAAATTGCCCACGACAGGGCACGCGGGCCGTACAGATGGTCAAGAAAGCTTGAAGAGGCCCCGAAGACGCCCAAGAGCGCCCCAAGAGGGCCCCAGATGGCTTGAAGATGGCCGACGAGGGCCCCAAAAGGGGACTGCAAGAGGCAAAAATGTCCATTCCCCTCGTAAAACGTACATTTTCAGCATAGTCGCTTGCTTCGTCTTCACAGTGCCCCAGACGCCCCCGAGGAGCCCCAAGACAGCTCAAGAGAGACCCAAGAGGGCACAAGACGGCCCAAAAGGTTCGTCGTGTGGGGCTCACGGAACCCCCGAGACGGCCCAAAAAGCCCCAAAGCCGGCCCCCAAGACGGCCCCAGGGAGGCCCAAGAGGGCCTCGTTCGAAATCATGGTCCTGGAAGCCTTTCTGGGAACATGATTTCCGGGTTCCCAGGACGCCCAAGAGGCCCACAAGACAGCCTCAGCGAGGCCCAAGAGGGCCCGAGATGGCTTGAAGATGGCCGAAGAGGGCCCCAAGAGGGCCTTCAATATGCAAAAACCGGCCCATTTCCGTCGTAAAACGTACATTTTCAGCTTCGTCTTCACAGTGCCCCAGATGCCCCCGAGGGGCCCCAAGACAGCCCAAGAGAGACCCAAGAGGGCACAAGACGGCCCAAAAAGGTCGTCTTGTGGGGCTCACGGAACCCCCAAAACGGCCCAAGAGGCCCAAAGCCGGCCCAGGAGGTCCCCAAGACGGCCTCAGGGAGGCCCAGGAGGGCCCCGTTCGAAATCATGGTCCTGGAAGCCTTTCTGGGAACATGATTTCCGGGTTCCCAGGACGCCCAAGAGGCCCACAAGACAGCCTCAGCGAGGCCCAAGAGGGCCCGAGATGGCTTGAAGATGGCCGAAGAGGCCCCAAGAGGGCCTTCTATATGCAAACACCGGCCCATTCCCGTCGTAAAATACATTTTCAGCATACTCGCTTGCTTCGTCTTCCCAGTGCCCCAGACGCCTCCCGACGGGCCCCAGGACGGCCCCCAAAGGGCCTTCAGAGGACACTCAAGGGCCTCCGAGGAGGAGACGGAGAGGGCGAAGGAGGAGGAGGAGGAGGAGGAGGAGGAGGAGGAGGAGGAGGAGGAAGAGGAGGAGGAGGAGGAGGAGGAGGAGGAGGAGGGGGGGGGAGGGAGGAGGAGCGGGGGGGGGACGGCTCGAGGGCGATCGACGATCGGCGACGGTCGTCGACGGCGACGACCGACGACGACGACGATCGACGACGATGACAACAGTTGACGCCGCCGATCGGCAAACGACGACGACGGCCACGGCGACGGCGGCGACGCTGTCCGCGTGCACTGAGCCACTTTGGGTTCAAGTCGGCTCCAGGTGGAGGGTTTCTCCGAAGGGCTTCGGCGACCCGTCCTCCTCCTCCTCCTCCTCCTCCCCTCCCTCTCCTCCTCCTCCTCCTCCTCCTCCCTCTTCCTCCCCTCCCCTCCCCCTCTCCCTCCCTTCCTCCCTACATCCCCTCCTCCTCCTCCTCCCCTCCTCCTCCCTCCTCCTCCTCCCTCCTCCTCCTCCTCCTCCTCCCCCCCCCCCGCCCTCCTCGCCCTCCTCCTCCCTCCTCTCCTCCTCCTCCTCCTCCTCCTCGCCCTCCTCCTCCTCGCCCTCAGCCCCAAGACAGCCCAAGAGAGACCCAAGAGGGCCCCAGGCGCCCCAAGAGGGTCGTCCCGCGGGGCCCGTGGACCCCCCCCCCGAGACGGCCCACGAGGCCCCAAAGCCGGCCAAGGAGGCAGCCCCAGGGAGGCCCAAGAGGGCCTCGTTCGAAATCACGTTCCCGGAAGCCCTTCCGGGAACGTGATTTCCGGGTCCCCAGGGCGCCCAAGAAGGCGCCCCAGGACGGCCCCACACGGGCCTGGATAGGAAATTTGAATAAGCCCAGAGGGCCCCATTTCGTTGATTTGCGCGAGATGTTCTTGGATTTCTTCCGCGCGGAGGAGACGGAGAGGGCGAGGGGGGAGGAGGAGGAGGTGGAGGAGGAGGAGGAGGAGGAAGAGGAAGAGGAGAAGGAAGAGGAGGCGGGAAGGACGAGTGGAGGGGAAAGGGGGGGGAGAGGAGGAGGCTCGAGGGCGATCGACGATCGGCGACGACGACCGGCGACGGTGATTGACGACGACGACGACGACCGACCGACCGACCGACCGACCGACCGACCGACCGACCGACGACGACGACGACGACGATTGACGACGACGACAACAGTCGACGCCGCCGATCGACGATCGACGGCCACGACGACGACGGCCACGCCGACGGCGGCGACGCTGTCCGCGTGCGCAGAGCCGTCCTGGGCTCAGTCTTTTCCGCGTCGTTCGAAATCCGGTCCCCTGAAGCCTCCCGGGGAACATGATTGCCGGAGGAGGAGGAAGAGGTAACCCTGTGCCGCCGATAAAAAAGGACCCCCCTTTCCACGTTAGAGTTGACTATCTACGGCCAAGAAGAGTTTGGTCAGGGGCGCGGGGCGCGGAGGCCGAACTTTTTTATCACTGTGAAAAGTTTACCATCGAGGTTAACTTCCTTCTTATGATGAGATAGCAACATCAAACGAAACGAAGACGTTGTCGAGGATATCTCAAGCGAAACATGCACGCTTTCTCGGGCCTCGATATTCGACCCTCGGACCTCTATCCTCGATCCTCGGACCTCGCCGCCGTCGATCCTCGGACCTCGATCCTCGACTCTGGGATCTCGATCCTCGATCTTCGGACTTCGATTCTCGATCCTCGATCCTCGGCTTTCGGTCCTCTTAACATCATCTCTTTCTCCTCCCACATGCTGACCTCCGGTAGGCAACATTTATAACCCCCCCGCAACCCCGAATTTGATTATCCCTGTGGCATTAATCTCGGCGGCACAGGGTTAGAGGAGGCAGAGGAGGATGAGGAGGAGGCGGAGGAGGAGGAGGAGCAAGAGGAGGAGGAGGGGAGGAGGAGTGGGGGGGAGGGTTCGAGGGCGATCGACGATCGGCGACGGTGATCGGCGACGGTGATTGACGATGACGACGACGCTCGTCGACGGCGACGACCGACGACGACGATCGACGACGATGACAACAGTTGACGCCGCCGATCGGCCAACTACGACGACGGCCACGGCAACGGCGGCGACGCTGTCCGCGTGCACTGAGCCACTTTGAGCTCAGGTCAGCTCCAAGTGGAGGGTTTCTCCGAAAGGGCTTCGGCCTCCTCCTCCTCTTCTTCCTCCCTCCTCCTCTTCTTCCTCCCTCCTCCTTCCCACCTCGCCCTCCTCCCCCCCCTCCCTCATCATCTTCCTCCTCCTCTCCTCCTCCTCCTCCTCTTCCTCTTCATCCTCTCTACCTAGACATCTACAAAACTCATATACATATACGTTTACATGTACAAGTACATTTGCATATACTTATACATATACATCCATACATGCATACATGCATGCGTACATATAGGTGTGTGTACGCATGCATGAACATGTGTGATTGTGCGTATGTATGTATGTGTGCATGCATGTATGCAAGAATGCGTGTATGCATGTACGCATGTATGAATGGATTGATGGATGGTTGTATGTACGCGTGTGTTTATATACACATATATATATACACGTGTGCACATAGCTGAAAGCAGTTGTGTGTATGTATGTATGCATGTATGCATGTATGCAGGTATGCAGGTGTGCAGGCATGCATGCATGGATGTATATGTGCATGTATGCATGCATGCATGCATGCATGTATGTGTATGTATGTATGTATGTATGTATGTATGTATGTATGTATGTGTGTATGTATGTGTGTATTTATATATTATATACATATATTTATATATCGGGGTCGGCCAGGAGGGGCGGCGGGCCAGTGCCTGTACCTACCCTACACGGGCGCCCCCCTGGTTTCTTGGGGGGTGTCCCAGAGCTCCCGAGACGGCCCGGGCCTGCCCCGAAACGGGCCACGACAGGCTGAGGCAGTCCTGAGAGGGCCCAAGACGGTACCAAGAGGCCCCGAAAACGCCCAAGAAGCCTTCAAGACGGCCGACGAGGACTCCAACGCGCTCCAGGACGGCATCAAGAGGCTCCCCAAAGGGGCCCTGAGAGACACAATTCGTCTAATTTCCTAGAGTTTTCGAAGTAGTTTGGCCTTCTCGCTTTTCCCGCTTCCCAGCGCTCCCTCACGGCCTCGGGGGCCCTTCAGATCGTTCCAAGACGGCCCACGAGACCCCGAAGAGGTACCCAAGACGGCCCAGGAGGCTCCCCAGACAACCCAAGTGTGCCCCAAGAGCGCCCCACGAGAGGGCCCAGAGGGGGACCACGAAGCGATATTTCGAGGCCTGTGGCCCCAGAGGCCCCCAGAAGGCCACTAGAGGCCACCAAGAGGTTCCTAAGAAGCCCCGTGAGGCCCCCATGAGGCCCAAAGGAAGCCCCAAGAGGCCCCCAAGGGGCCCCGAGGGAACGCCCAAGAGGCCCCCCAACACACCCCAACTAATCATGTCCCCAGAAAGCCTTTCGGGGACATGATTCATCATTATGGGCCCGAGAGTTTCCGGAGGCTCTGAAGTAGCATCACGCTGCCGGAGAGCTGTTTGGGAAGTTCATGGGAACATGATTGGTAGCCTTCTCGCGGCCCCCCTCGGATCGTTTCGCGCAAAGTTGCCCCAAGGGCCTTTTTGAACCGTATGGTAGCAACCGGGACGTGTTGTGGCTTCTTTGGACGCTGGGGTCCGAGTTTGTGACTTAGTGATCGGCTTCAGCCGGTCCTGCGGATGGGGCCAGGAGGTGCTCCAGAGGAGGTCCAGAAGCGCTGGATGGATCTTGGGAGGCGTCCATCCGACGAAGACGACGAAACGACGAACGTGACGACGACGACGACGACGACGACGACGACGACGACGACGACGACGGCACGCCCCAACAGGCTCCCCAAGACGCCCCCGAAAACCATGTTTCCAGAAGACTTTCTGGGAACCCGATTCATCAGGCCTCCGCCCCCCTACGCAACCATCTCCTCCGACAACTTTCCGGAATACGGATTGACACGCATGGCGTTCTCATTGCCCATGATGCGTTTAGCGTTATGGACATTTCTGCATGTCCAGTTCAAGCCTTCTGTGGTCCACGAATTTAGTGGAGCAGTGAGCTCGTCAAGGCCTGGGGCCTGCTGTTATAATACATATATATAGGTGTACACATAAGCATATATATATATATATGTATATATGTATATGTCTATATATATATACACTGTGCACACGTGCATACACGCCGCATGCAGACTATGCAAACTAGCCTGCCGATGGCAACCGTGTCCAGGGGATCCTTCCGACCTTTTAGGGGGCAGTGCAAGCTCGATGACAACACTAGCTCGATGGCAGTGCAAGCTCGACGGCTTAGACCTCAACGTGGCCGCTATCTCGTCCACGTCGCAGCCGCAGGGTCAACGTCGTCAACGAGGCAGGGTCAACTCAAGGTCCCGAGGCGCAGCTCCAGGACGACCTGAAGCGCGTCAAGTACAGGGAGCAGCAGCACCACAGAATCAGCAAACAGTATGCGACTTGCTCATGGAGCAGAACCGTCTGCTGATGGATCAGCTGCAATGCATGCGAGGTCACATGCAATACGAGCAGCCCGACAAGATTCTCGATCGCATCGACCCTGCGGCCCGGAAGGTTTTCAACGACTGGTCCAAAAATTGCAAGCACGCCCTGGACTCCTGGGCGACCCAGCAGCACTTGGCAGACAAGTACGAGTCACTTGTGCAAAAAGGTCTGATGCATACGCATTTTGCGAGCGAGGCCAAATTCGAGTGGCAATGGCCGAAGTCGTTTCTTTTGGCCGAGGCTGGACAGCAGATGCAAGCAAATGACCAAGATTTGGAACCAAATATTCTGCAGGATTGGAGGCGCATGAGACAACGGCACGCTCAAGAATGCATGGATTTTGTCGTGCAAACACAAAGAAGATGCCTCAACCATATGGCCACCAAAGTCAGAATCCAAGAGCAGAAAACGAGGATGCAGGAGGCTATCTTGGAATGGGCGTCAGAAATGTACCCGGGAGAACATTCCATCCGCGACTACATCACCGCGCAGGGCGTCGAGTACGTAGAGGCGGTGATGAGGCAGGAGATGCCTCGCGCAAAAAGCAAAGTCGACAAAGAACGCGAGCAAACAAGGAAACGAGGCGAACAAATACACAAAGCAGAGCACAAGTACAACCAGATGGACAACAAAGAGCTCCTAGCCACAGCCCTTTTCGAAGTCTTGGGCCACGCCAAGAAGAAATCGGGGAGTGGGAGTAAAAGGGAGCTGATTGTCAAGGAGACTGACGCAATTGGGTTCTTGCTTAAAGATCACGCAGAGACGGCCAAAGCGCACAACGTCAAGATCGTCCCCGAGAACGCCATGAAGAGGAGGAACACACCGGCGCCCTCGGGTAGACGGCGCAGCACAAGCCGCCCCGGCTCGCAAAGCTCTAGGGCGAGATCAACCTCGAGAGCTTCGAAGTCCGGACGGGCCTCGGCGCCGTCGCGCGGCACTCGATCTTCATCGAGGGCTTCCAAATCATCGCGGCCAGCATCATCCGCTAGGGGCAAGGCTCCGGTGTCCTTTGCCGACGGGGGTAAAGGCAGCAAGGGCAGAGGCAAGCAAGGCCGCGGCAAAGGGAAAGGCCGTGGCAACGGCAGAGGCAGAAACCCAAAAAACGAATGAGGGGCAGAGGCTATTGGATTGGAGGTGATCGGCTCGAAATCGACTTAAAGAAATACTGCGTCTCCAAAGTGTTGCGTGGACGATTGAGCCTCTTCGACCGCCCGAGCCACAAGGGTATCCATAACCTACTGCCCCCAGAATTTGCACGCACAGTGCCCACCTATGTTCTGGACTACCTTGCCAAAGGCAGCAAATTCATTCCAGACCGCGCTTGGGACAATGATTTCAGGTACGATTTCAGTTGTGCCCTCGTGCAGCTCCAGAGGCAGCTGCGCATCAAGAGCTACTTCTCCGACGCTACTTCCTCCCCCAGAGCTTCCAAGTGTAGACTGCGGTCTTCCTGGCAGCCACCACCGAATCCATACACTGATGCATTCGTCAACCTACTACGACGAGATTTGGAACATATATCTTTGCACAAGCCGCCGCTGAATACGAATTGGTTCGACCGGCAAGCAGTTTCATGGCTGAAACGCAACAGCGCTACCATCATGTGCGTCGATTGCGACAAGGGCCTCGGAGACGCCCTTGTGGGCAGGGACTGGGTCGAGAGCATGGCCTTCGACCACCTCGGCACATTCTATCATGAGCTGGAGCTGGACGCCGTCAATCAGGCGTTGCTCGGAACGCGCATCGGCGTGAGCTGTCTCCTGGACCAGGCTTTCGCAGCAAGTCATATCACGAAGAAGGAACATGCATACCTACATGCAGGACTACATCGGTCAAAGCTGGGAGTCTTCAGGGTGAGAATCAAAATCCACAAGTGTCCCCTTCAGATCCGACCTATTTCAAACCTCGCCGGCACGATGATTGAGCCCATAGGTAATTATCTTGTGCAGGAGTTGGGCCATGTCGTGAAGCAGCTAGATCATGTCATCGTCAGTACAGATGATTTCTTGGACCGCGTGCGGCGCACGCGAATCCGGCCAGGAGCGCGACTTAGAACAATGGATGTCTCTAACCTTTACCCTTCCATCGATAGACAGCACTTCATGGAGAAAGTGACGCCGCTGGTAAGGCGTTTTGTGTCTGATTGGAGCAAGGCCAGTTTGCTAATTGAGCTGATGAGAGTCACCCTGGAGTCCAGCCTCGTCTGCTTCAAGGGAAGAACTTTCGCTCCACGTAGCGGTATACCAACTGGTCTTTCGCCGGCCGTCATCTTCGCAAACATGCACATGCACAGTTTCGACGTTTACTTTCTCGCGAACGGAGGGGGGAGGATAGATCATTATTTCCGCTTCATCGATGACGCTTTCATGTCAGACGACATGCAAGATGAAGAAATCGACACGCTGGCGAACTCATGGCACAGAGACGTACAATGGCTCAGGACAGGCAGGGACATAGTCACCTTCCTGGATCTGAACATCCAGACAGACGAGCAGGGTATGGTGTGCTTCGACCTCTACAGAAAGGAGCTAAACCTGTATCTATACCTCCCTACGACCTCAAATCATCCCCCAGGTGTTTTCCAAGGTCTGGTTGTAGGTGAAGCCACGCGCATCGCCAGAAGGACACAAAGTCAGGCCAGCCGGGAAAAACATTGGGCTTTCTTCCGAGAGCGCTTGCGGGAGAGAGGATACAACATCAGCTTCGTGAACAGGCATCTGGCCAGAGTCAGGAACGCCATGCAAAGGGAAACGCGCCACAGAGAGGTAGCACCCGCAAGAAAGTTCCATTTCAAATTGAAGTATCGGAGAGGACTGGATCCGAGAGCCGTCGGCAAAGCTTTGCATAGGCATGCGAGCTTGTTGAATGCAGTTTTCGGCGCTCGATGTCGATGCGTATCGGCCTGGGCAGTCGATAAGAATGTCTTCCGCCAGCGCTACAGATACACTTGGTCCTGAGTTTCTCTTTTTCTTTTTTCCCAGGGGTAGGGCTGAGTCTGAGGGTGGGCCCTGGGTTTTTTTGCAATCCTTCGTTCAAGTGAGGGCGGGGGGGCACGATTTGTTGCCCCTCCCGGCGGCAGAAGCAGCAGTCATCCAATACAGGGGTGTTGTTGAGAGATCGCCGCATGCATGCATGTGTTTTTGTTTGCCGTATCGCATTGCACGCAGGATTGTGTCGATCATGCACTTGCTGTGTTCGCATGCCGCTGCCATTTTCATTCGAGTCCTGACGAGCCCCAGCAGGGGCGAAACGTTGACACGCGTAGTGAAAAGGCACGGGCTTGAGAGCGCCATACGAGTAAGGTGTGCGTGGCAGGAAAGGGGCGGGGAGCACAGGCCGCGCGAGAGGGCACGGTGTCGCTCTCGCCTCGGCGCCGTACTCTCTCTCGCTGAGGAGGAGGAGGAGGAGGAGGAGGAGGAGGAGGAGGAGGAGGAGGAGGAGGAGGAGGAGGAGGATCTCTCTCTCTCTCTCTCTCTCTCTCTCTCTCTCTCTCTCTCTCTTTCTGGAGAGTTACGCCGTCGCTGTAGCGCGGCACGCTTCTCTCCCACACCAAGTCGCCGATGCGCGAGCGGACGAGAGCGTGTCGCTCTCGCCCAGGCGCCGCGCAGATGTCGCTCGAACGTCGGGTTGTCGCTCCAGCGTGGCGCTTCTTTGTCACTCGCCAAGCTTGGGGGGCCCCGCGCGAGCGGGCGACTTGGCCCCCTCGCCCATGCGACGTGCACGTGTCGCCTGGAATGGGAGTGCCCGCAGCGACGCGGCGCGCGCCTCGGTCGCCGACTCGCGCGACAGCGGCAGCGAGGCCGCGCGAGAGCGGGCGAGAAGCTGTCCTCGCCCAAGAGCCGCGCATGTTGTGTGTGAAAGCGGCAGTGCTGTGCCAGCGCGGTGTATCTTTCGTCTTGGCCGCGATCATCGGAAGTTGTACCTCTCCCGCCCTTGGGCGGCCTGCGAAGTGTTCTCTTCGCCTTGTCGTCGGAAACGAAACGGGACCGCGCGTGAAAGCTTTCATCTCGCTAAGTGGGAACGTGTCCCAATATTACGGTCAAGGCGCGCCACATGTTTCATTCTCTCTCTCTCTATCCTTCTATCTCTCTCTTTATTTATCTCATTGTCGTGGTTCTCTCTCTCTCTCTCTCTTTTCCTCTTCTCTTTCTCTCTCTCTTTCTCTCTGTGTATATATATATATATATATATATATATGTGTATCCCCTTGTGTTTTGTCTCTCTCTCTCTCTCTCTTTCTCCCTTGGAAAAAAAATAAAAATGTTTGTTGTTCTCTGCTTCTCTCTCTCTCTCTCCCTTCCCCCCTCCCCCCCTTGTTCTGGCTCTCTCTCTCTCTCTCTCTCCCTCTCTCTCGGAAGAGGCTCTTTTCGCGCGCGCGCTTGGACGAGTTGCGAGGGGGGTACGACCCCCTCCTCCCCGTCCCCCGCATACCTCGCGCCAGCTGGCTGCGACGACGACGCCGACGACGACGACGATCTCGGCGGCGCCTCACCCGTCCCGCCCGCCCCCGCCCGCGTGTCCCGCCCGCCCGTCCGACCGACCTGCCCGCTTCCATCGGTTGCCCGCCCGACCGATCTGTCGTCTTCGTCGTCGTCTGCCAGCGGCGAGCGTGGGAGGGGGCGGGGTGTTGTTGGTCCTCGCCCCCCCTCCCCCCCCCCCTGCACCACCATCCCCCCCGTTTCGGGAGGGGGGTCCCCCTGTTGCGGAGGGGGCCTCGGGATTTCTGCTCGAGGGGGGATGGGGGGTCTTCCGTTTTCCAAGACAGCCCTGTTCGAGGGCAGCATTCCAAGGCGAGCGAACCTAAAACGCGCTCTTGTCTTTCTCTCAGTGCTCCTGCCTTTTGCCCCGCTGTCGGGGACACGCAAGGCTCGAGTTCGCTGGATCTCGGGTTTGCCCACGCTTTTGGACGAGCGCGTCTTGGATTTGACGGTCCAGTTGTCGTAAGATGATTGCAGCGGGAACCCGCGTCAAATTTCAGATTTGGTCGCGTCATTTTCATGATGGTCCCGTTCAAGCAGTGGCGAAGCGTCCTGGCTCGCCTATAGGCCCACCAAAGAAAGTTCTGAGAACCTTTTGTGGTTTGCACGAAATGTTCTTAGAACCCTTCGAGCTGGGACGGTCTTGTTTAAACTCACTGGGTTCATGTTTCAAGAGCATTGTTTTGGTGATTAGAACATTTGGGGGCTCCGAGAGCGTTTCGTGGTAGGCCGATTGGAATGCCGGGACGGTCGGTCCTTGCTCAACCCGTCGGGCCAGCCCGAGTCCCCCTGACCCGAGTCTTACGTCCCCCAGATTGGTCGACGGCCCTGCGACCCGGTCCTGCTGCTTCTCCCGCCCTCGGCGGGCTCGCCCCGCCCACTGGCGGAGCGGCGGCAGCGCGGGCACGGGCACGGGCTCGGAAGGCCCCCTGTCGGCGGCGCGCAGAGGGGAGCAGGGGGAGGGGGGAGGCTTCTCAGAAGCACCCCTGCTTCTTAGAAGGCGCGGGCCTTCCATCCACCGACAAGGAGCGCGCCTTCTAAGTAGCTGGGGTGCTTCCAAGAAGCCTTCCCCCCTCCACAATTACTCAGTATGAATACCACTCTCCCTCTTCCCCTGGTGACGTCTTTTGCGTATTCGCCCCCCCCCCGCGTACTGCTTTTTTACACACGATTCCCCGGAGTTGGGTTTTCGCCTGCGTTTTTTTCAAAATGCTGCTCTCGCTGAGGCGCGGGCCTCATTTCTGCTCCCGAATCGTTCCGAATCGTGCTCCCGCTGCAGCGTGGGCCTCATTTTCGGATCGGTGTTTTGCCTCCGTCGTTCAGGATGGCGTTCTCGCCCCAGCGCGGGCCTCTTTCTCGCGCGCCCATCCGCCCGCCACCACCACGCCCCGCCCCGCCGCACGCACACCCACCGCCACTTCCACCCACCAACGCACGCACGCACGCACGCGCACCACCACCGCGCACCGCCACCACCACCGCACTACCCCACCCACCACCACCACGCTACACCGCGTCACACCACACCACACGCGCGCACACACAGACACGCACGCACGCACGCACGCACGCACGCACGCACGCACGCACGCACGCACGCACGCACGCACGCACGCACGCACGCACACACACACACACACACACACACACACACACACACACACACACACACACACACGCACACACACACACACACACACACACACACACCACCGCCACCACCACCACCGCCATCACGCACGTACGCACCTGGCCCACCACCAAACCACCAAGACGCCACACCACGTCACACCACAGCACACGCGCACACACGCACACACACATACACACCACCACCACAACAACCACAACCACGCACACACGCACGCACGCACGCGCACCACCACCCACTACGCACACGCGCGCGGAGCCACAGGTCCGCTACGACACGCGTCCGCGGATAGAGAAAATCAGCGCCATGGTAAGGGATGGGAGGGAGGGGTAGGATGTCAGATGTTGACGCGAGCGCACCTAACTTGCCCTACCCCCCTCTGCGCGCCGCCAACAGGGGGGCAGGCAGGAGTAGATTCGCTGTTGTTGCCCTCGTGGTCGTGCGACGGCTCATTTCGGCGGCGAGCGAGGAGGTGGAGTGAGGAGGAGAAGGCCCTCTCAGAAGGCGGCGGGGCTTTTCAGAAGCCCCCCCGCCTGCTGAGAAATTTTCGGTGTCCTCAGGGAAGGCTTTGAAAATTTCTCAGAAGGCCAGGGGACTCCCGAGCCTTCTGAGAAGGCCCGTCCCTGCTCATTTCCCCCCCCCCCGGCGCGTCGCCAACTTGCGATCACGCGACGGTTCATTGACGTCGTACATCGTAAAGTCGAGGCTAATTAGTAGGTCGAAACTGCCGAGTCAACGGTATCCTCGTGTCCTGTGCGTTCGCGACCCGTGCCTTCTACATTCCAATGGCAGTGTGGCCCTCGGAAGGCTCTCGTGTCCTCTCGCGTGTGGTCTCCAATCAGCTCCGACGGTACACCGAAGCTCGAGTTCGTGCAAGACTGAACGGGTCACGCTGTGACGGAGACCAGGTTCCGCGCCTTCATAGCAGGAGTCTTCGGTGCGTCTGCGCCCTCCTGCTCCGTATTCTTCATACCTCTGCTGACCTCAGCCTCCACTTCCAGCTTGTGATCCTCGGCGGCCCCCGAGGCCATCCGATTTCCAGAACTCGACCTCGTGGACCCGCCGATGCCGTCCGGTTAAACCGGAGGACCCGCCCTTGGCGAGGGTTCGGGCAGGAGCAGAGTCCGGAGGAGCAGAGTGGTGGTCCGTTGTTGTCAAGGGTGCCGGCGATGCGTGTTGTTTTTGCCGTGGACTCCGCCGCTGTTTTCAGTCCGACATCGTTCTGGACCCCAACGGCGTTCTGGACCCCTTACAGGCGTGTTAAATTCTGCCCATGCTTTCAACTCCTCTGCTGGTTTCCATGTTGCCCCGCTTTCAGACTTGCTCCTGCTTTCAATTCCTCCCATGTGGTCAAGCATGCTGCTCGTGCTCAATGTTGCCCAGCTCTGGCTAGAGATGATATCCGGGTGCCTACAGAAAAATCCCGCCAGCGTGCCAACCCGACACTTCGAGTGGTGTTTGTTCAGATATTGATGATGAGGATGAGGGTGATGAGGATGATGAGGATGATTATGATGTTGATGATGATGGTGATGTTGATGATGGTGGCGGTGGTGGTGATAATGATGCTGAGGCTGCCGATTGCGATGATGATGTTGATGATGCTGGTGGTGGTGGTGCTGATAATGATGAGCATGGTGATAATGGTGATGATGATGATTGTGAGCATGATGCTGATGCTGATGATGATGATGGTGATGGTGATGGTGATGATGATGAGGAGGAGGAGGAGGAGGAGCATGAGGATGGCGATGATGACGATGGTGATGATAATGATGACGATGCTGATGGTAAATAATATCATGCTGATGATGATTATGATGTTGGTGATGTTGGTGGTGGTGGTGATGAGGATGAAGAGGAAGATGAGGACCAGGATGAGGATGATGATGATCATGATGATGATGGTGATGACGGTGATGATGATTATGATGATGATGATGATGATGTTGATGACGATGACAATGATGATGGCGATGGCGCACTGATGATTATGCTGATGACGTCGTTGCTGATAATGATGGTGATGATGCTGATGATGATGGTGATGCTGATGCTGATGGTGATGGTGATGATCATGAGTATGCTGATAATGGTGGTCATGATGATGACGATGATGATGATGATGATGATGCTGATGATGCTTATGATGATAATGATCGTGATGATGAGGATGATGATTATGATGAGGATGATGATGGTAATGATGTTGACGACGACGACGACGATGTTGAGGTGGAGGAGGAGAAGCAGGGGCAGGAGTAAGAGCAGGAGTCGCACGAGCAGCAGCAGCAGCAGCAGCAGTAGCAGCCGTCTTGGCGGCTTTGATACCCCTTTTCGACCGCCTTGGCAACCTTCATGGTCCCCAGGGAGACGCCACACCCACCCAAGATGCCCGATATCAGTCTATGCGCCCTCTTGGGCTTTCTTGAGGCCGTCTTGCGCGCTTGTGAACTAATGTTGGAGGTCTCATGGGGCCTCTTGACGCGATATTCAAGGCCTCCTGGGCCGTCCTGGGCTGACGGAAGCCCCGAAACGTGACAATCACATGAACAATGAACCAATTAAGGCAGCCCATTGGCTTTTCCCCACCATCTTGTGGTGGCGGGTCCTCGTTTTTTAAAATAGCGCCCCGCGTCTCCTCTCCTCATCTCCTCCACGCTCCCCCTCCCCTCCTCCTCCCTCCTCGCGTCATCCCCCTCAGTTTGGCACACCCCTGACACGTTTCGTGGCCCCATTGTGAGCTCCACCAAAGGCCCAAATGCCAGCGTTCGCATGCGGCCACCGCGCCCATCCTGGCACACCCCTCACACGTTTCGTGGCCCCACAGGGAGCCCCACCGAAGGCCCAAATGCAAGCGTTCGCAATCGACCACCGCACCCATTTTGACACACCCCTCACACGTTTTGTGGCCCCGCAGGGGCCCAAACCGAAGGCCCAAATGCCAGCGTTCGCATGCGGCCACCGCGCCCATCCTGGCACACCCCTCACACGTTTCGTGGCCCCACAGGAGCCCCACCGAAGGCCCAAATGCCAGCGCTTGCATGCGGCCACCGCGCGCATTTTGGCACACCCCTCACACGCTTCGTGGCTCCATAGGGAGCCCCACCGAAGGCCCAAATGCAAGCGTTCGCAATCGACCACCGCACCCATTGTTGCCCCCTCTCCCCCCCCTCACACGCTTCGTGGCCCCACAAGGAGCCCCACCGAAGGCCCAAGTGCCAGCGTTCGCATGCGGCCACCGCACCCATCCTGGCACACCCCTGACACATGTCGTGGCTCCATAGGGAGCCCCACCGAAGGCCCAAATGCAAGCGTTCGCATGCGGCCACCGCACCCATGTTGGCACACCCCTGCCACGCTTCGCGGCCCCATTGGTAGCATGCCAGCGTTCGCATGCGGCCACCGCACGCATTTTGGCACACTCCTCACACGCTTCGTGGCTCCATAGGGAGCCCCACCGAAGGCCCAAATGCAAGCGTTCGCAATCGACCACCGCACCCATTTTGGCACACCCCTCAAACGCTTCGTGGCCCCACAGGGAGCCCTACCGAAGGCCCAAATGCAAGCGTTCGCATGCGGCCACCGCACCCATCCTGGCACACCCCTGCCACATGTCGTGGCCCCACAGGGACCCCACCGAAGGCCCAAAATGCAAGCGTTCGCATGCGGCCACCGCACCCAGTTTCGCACACCCCTCACACGTGGCGTGGCCCCACAGGGACCCCCACCGAAGGCCCGAATGCCGGCGTTCGCACGCGGCCACCGCACCCGTTTTGGCACACCCCTCACGCGTTCCGCGGCCCCACAGGAAGCCCCACCGACGGCCCAGACGCCAGCGGTCGCATGCGGCCACCGCACCCATTTTTGGCACACCCTTCACACGTGTCGTGGTTCCATATTGAGCCCCAACGAAGGCCCAAATGCCAGCGTTCGCATGCGGCCACCGCACCGATTTTGGCGCACCCCTCACACGTTTCATGGCCCCACAGGGAGCCCCACCGAAGGCCCAAATACCAGCGTTCGCATGCGGCCACTGCACCCATTTTGGCGCACCCCCCACACGTTTGGTAGCCCCATAGGGAGCTCGTCCGAATGCGGTACATACAACGACGGTGTTCACAAGTGCATATGGTTGGGTCCTTCGTCAGGCGAATCACCTTGAAGCCATTTTGGGCAGTCAGGAGGCCATCGTGGGCCGTCTTGGCGCCAATTCAGGCTGTGTTAGATGCATGTCAGGCCGTGTTGGTGGCTTTGATGGCCCTCTTCGGCCGTCTTGGCAGCCTTCGTGACCCCCAGGATGACGCCATGGCCGCCCAGGGACCCCCGGGAGCAGGGGTGGTGCGCGAGACCGGGCGCGACGTGAGGGGCGGGGAGGGTCCCTGAGAAGACTGCACAATCCCTGCCAGGCAGCACCTGGCATTCCTCACGACTGACCGTGCCAGGAGGCACGGTGGCGGATATCCCATGCCTTTTCTGTTTTCAATTCCGCCCCGTTCGCCCCCTTCTTTACTCCCCACATCATGAGGGGGGATCTTGTTGTCCCAAAACACCCTCTCCTTCCTCCCTCCCCCTCCTCGCGCCAGCTCCACGTCCCCATTCTCTCGCAAGCTCCTCTTCATCCACGAAGGCCCTGCCAGACCGCAACAGGGCATCATCCTTTAAGAGCGTTCGTGCTCCTCCCACCCCTCCAGGCAGGCCCCGCCGGACCACGACAGGGCATCGGAGTACCATATTGTTTTCCAGATGTCGTGCCCCTGCCACCCCCCATGGAGGCCCCACTAGACTGCGACAGGACATCCGAGTACCATCCAGACCGCGGCAGGGCCTCGGAGTACAGCATGATTTTCCAGGGTTCGTGTCCTTCCCACCCCTCCAGGGAGGCCCCGCCAGACCGCGGCAAGGTCTCGGAGTTCAATATTATTTACTAGGTGTCGTGGCCCTCCCACCCCTCCAGAGGGTCCCCGCCAGACTGCGGCAGGGTGTCGGAGTACCATATATTTGCAAGTGTTCATGCCCCTTCCACCCCGCCATGCAGGCCCCTTCTTGACGCTTCGCGTAGCCCACCAGCCTATCCAGAAACGATGCTCAGGCGAATTGCCCTTGTCAGGGATGTGGCGGGGCATGCAGTGGGGGAGAGGGCTGTGGACGCCGTTTTCGGAGTCTCTTCGGATCTCTCTTAAGAGCTTATTGGGGTCCTCTCGGGGCGTCTTGGGTGCCTCTTGGCGGTCCCAGGGGCCTCTTGGAGCGCCTTGGGTGCCTCGGGGGAGCCTCTTGGGGCTTCTTGGGGTTCTCTTGGAGGCACCTCTTGGGGACGTCTTGAAGCATCCTTGTCGCCTCTTGGGGCACTCTTGAGGGTCTTTGGGGCCATCTTGGAGGAGATCGATCAAAGAATGGCGGGGGCCCAATTCGCCCACCCCCCACCCGCCCCCCACCCCCAGGAGGCCCAAAAAGAGCCCTATCGAGAGCTTCACGGATTGAGGATCACCCTGTTTCAAAATGTGGTTCTCGCCTTAGCGCCGCGCATATTCGTTCATACAAGTTGCAAGAGCTTCACGGATTGAGGATCACCGGTTTTCAAAATGTGGTTCTCGCCTTATCGCCGCGCACATTCGTTGTCAAAGTCTGTATGAGTTTATCGGATTGAGGACGGTTCCTTTTTTAAACAGTGGTTCTCGCCTTAGCGCCGCGCACATTCGTTCATACAATTTGGCGCACACTCGTTCATACAAGTTGCAAGAGTTCCACGGATTCCCACGATCAACGTACCAGAAATGGTATTCCAGAAGGATTCAGGATTTTGCGGGCGCAACAGTTACGTTGATTCGCGGTGTTGAAATCCTCTGAATGGCGTTTTGGCACGGTCCAGGATCGTCAAGACGCAATCGTCGGGTTGATCCGTGGCGTTGGAATCCCGAGAACAATGTTTTGGCATGCCCCCGGGTCTTCAAACGGTTGACTTCCAACGAAGCAGATCCTTGAATAGACATGAACTTTTGTAGGGGCCTATGAAGAGGGAGCTTGGAGGGAGGGTGTATTCCAACATCGTTGATGGTTCCTGGGTTTAAACTGGTCCTCCTCCTTCTCCCCCTCCTCCTCCTGTCCCCTTCACCTCCTCTCCTCATCTTCCTCTCCTCCTCCGCCTCCTCCTCCTCGTCTCCTCCTCCGCCTCATCCTGCCTCCTCCTTCTCCTCCTCCCTTACTTCTGTTCCTCCTCCCCTCCTCATCGTCACCTTCCTATCCTCTTCTCTCCGATGAGGAGGAGGAGGAGGAGGAGGAGGGACAGAAGAAGGCACATGATGATGACGGATGCTGATGATGATGATCATCATCATCACCATCATCATGGTGACGATGCTGGTGGTGGTGATGATGGTGGTGGTGGTGCTGATGATGACGGTGATGAGGAGGAGGAAGAGGAGGATGAGGATGGCGGTTGAGAAGGTGATGGCGAGGATGTTGTAGCTGATGATGGTGGTAGTGGTCATGATGATGACGACGACGGTGGTGACGCTGACACTGACGCTGACGCTGACGCTGCTGATGAGGATCATGATGATAAATGACGATGATGATGTTGATGGTGATGATGATGCTGATTCTGCTGTGATGATCATGCTGATCGTGATGATGATGATGGTGATGACACTGATTATGATGATGGTGTTGATGGTGCTGTTGCTGGTGAATAGTATTAGGATGAGGGTGATGAGGATGAGGATGAGGATGATGTGGGTGATGATGATAATGATGATGATAATGATGATGATGATGATGATGATGATGATGATGTCGATGACGATGATGATGATGATGACGATGATGATGATGATGATGACGATGACGATGATGATGATGATGATGATGATGATGATGATGATGATGATGATGATGATGATGATGATGGTGATGATGATGATGATGATGATGATGATGATGATGATGATGATGATGATGATGATGACGATGATGGTGGTGGTGGTGGTGGAGGAGGGTGGTGCTGGTGAGGAGAAGGAGGCGGGGGGAGAAGGAGGAGGCTGGGGATCCGGAAAATAGGAGGCCGAAGGAGGAGGAGGAGGAGGAGGAGGAGGATGGAGGATGGAGGATGGAGGATGGAGGAGGGTGACAGAAGGAGGAGGAGAAGAGGAGGAGGAGGAGGAGGAAGAGGAGGAAAGCACAGGGAGGAGGAGGGGGAAGGGGAGTAAAAGGGGGATGGGGAGGAGGAGGAAGTGGAAGAGCAAGAAGCGGATGAGGAGGAAAATGGGGGGGGGAGGGGAGCAGGGAGAGAAGGAAGGGGAGGAGAGGGAGGGGGAAGAAGAGGAGGAGGAGGATTAGGAGGAGTCTGCTCCCCACCCCTCCTGCGCGCCGAGGCCGGCGAGCGCCGCCCCCACGCGAGCGTGATGCCAGCAGCCTTGCAAGACGTGCCTAGGAATATTCGGTACTTGTCGAGATGAAGTCGCCACCGTCCGCAACGAAGTGACATGAGATTCGCCTTCTGGTCTGCACGGGATCTGCGCCATATATCAACATATGCATACAAACATACATGCATACATACATATATACACATATGTGTATATATATATATATATATATATATATATATATATATTCGCGCGCAACGTACAGACCGTCCCCGTGCTTGCCTTAAGAATAGTTTCTACCTACACTTACATCTACATATACGAATGTATGTTTCCCAATGTTGTGTACACCAACATACACATAACTATATACATGTAATTATGTGTATAAGCATATACACACATGAAAACAATGTTTGCATGTAATGATTATTACTTCTCTTACTGAGGAATTGGATGGGTCTGGCGAGGATGTTCCACATTGCCGTCGCGTGGCCGCCCCGGGCGCTGGGTTGGTCTAGCATTGTCTCGCCACGCTGACGCCCGTGACCGCCTCGCGGCAGCCTCGTGCGCTGAGAGGGTCCAGGAAGGTTTCGTCACGTCGCCGCCGGTGGCCGCCTCGTGGCCGCCTCTCTCGCCGGGTGCGTCCAGCGAGGTTTCGCCACGTTGCCGCCCGTCGCCGACTCGTGCGCTGGGCGGGCCCTGCGTGGTATCGCAACGTTGCCGGCAGTGATCGCCTCGTGGCCGCCTCGCGCGCTGGGTGGACCCGGCGAGGTTCTGCCAGGTTGCCGCAGCGCGGACGACAGCGTCGACAAACGACGATGAGGTGGTTGACAGAATTCATAAGGTCGCGAGTATTGTTGCAGCGTGGAGCTCCTCCGATAATTTCATCGCGTTCATTGGCGCGCGGAAGGCTCGTCGCGCGGGCAAAGTCCATCTTGCAGGAAACAGCGCGGTCGACGGCGTCGACAAACGACGATGAGAATGATCGCGACGTTTCCGACGGCAATGACGACGACGGCGCCCAGCATGGCACTGAGCGCGCGAGGGCATTGGAATAAGTTCAGACGCGCGCGCGAAGGCCTCCTTGGACAAGAGAATTGGAAGCAAACGTAGGGCTTCCTAGGAATCCGCAAGAGCGCGCGGCATGAAATTTTGAAAACTCTCGGTTGGAAAACCTATGGGGTCTTTATACTCTTACGGTGAATTTTCAGCGAAAACAACGGTTTTGTCTGTCAGGCTTTCGTCTTCCGCGCGCGCACGTGGCCCGCATGGTATTATGTCACGTGGAGTTGTGCATCGTGGAACATGAACAGGGAGGCAGAATCACATGTAAGTTTCAGCGCCCCAGTGGGAGCGGCAATCCCCGGGAGGGGGGGGGTGGAGTCTGACTTCTCTTGATCACCCTGCACCACAGTCGCGCAAACACCCCGCCCTCCAACCCGCATCTCGGTCGGCAAAACTCATGAGGTCGCGACTGCACTTACAGCGTGAAGTTCGTCCGCAAACTTCAGCGAGCTCACTGGCGCGCGGGCCCTCGCGGCGCGGGCAAAGTCCATTTTGCGGGAGATAGCGCGGGCGACAGCATCGACAAACGACGATGAGGTGGTTGACAGACTCATCAATAAGGTCGCGGACGCAGTTGCAGCGCGGGGCCCCTCCGATCATTTCGTCGCGTTCATTGGCGCGCGGAAGGCTCGTCGCGCGGGCAAAGTCCATCTCGCGGGAAACAGCGCGGGCGATGGCGTCGACAAACGACGAGGAGAATGATCGCGACGCCCCCGGCGGCAACGACGACGACGACGGCGCCCAGCATGGCATGATTTGAGAGGGGTCACGCCTCCGGCAAGCGCGCGAGGGCATGGGAATAAGTTCGACAGGAAAGATGAACAACAGGATTGGGTTTCGTAGGAATCCGCAAGAGCGCGCGGGGTGAAATATGGGAAGCCCCATTGACAAACATTGTTTCCCGCTGAATTCGCAACGAAAACAACGGTTTTGTAAGGACTTCGTTTGGCTCGCGCGCGCGTGGTCCGCATGGGGTCATTACATGGGGATTCGTGTATTCGGCTCCTTTTAGATTTACGCATGCGCGCCGCATTGTATTATTTGACAGGAGTGACGGGGGTGGGGGTGGGGGGGGCGACGCCGGGACTTGCTGGGGCGCTATGAATTCATATCGAAAACGAACGAGGAGGTAAAATCACACGTAAATTGCAACGCCCCAGGGGAGAGCGGCAATTCTGGGGGGGAATCGAATTTTTTTTGAGCAATGAGAATTGAGAGAGAAGAATACATTGCAAGCGTGCCATCTTCATCGCGCAATCTACGTCGCGCAGTCTGGGTCGTGCAATCCTTGCGAAGCAATGTATGTGACAGGACACGCGCTGTGCAGTTTACGCGCTGCAATCTAGGGCCCCCCACCTACGTTGTGAAACATTTTCCGTTCAATCGACGCGGCGAAATTCACGCGATGCGCAGTGCGTGCGGCGCGAACGACATGGCGGAATATTTGCGGCGCGATCCAAGCGGCGCAACTTACGCGGTGCAATTCACCAACGCTCACTTTGAAGTTGCCCACTCCACTGCTCGCGCAAACCACCCGCAACTTGGTTTGCAAGCCCCATGCAGAAGCGATTGCGATGAAGTGCTGGGCGTTGGCAGGTGCATCCCTGCGACCGCGCTGGCCCGCGCATGCTCGCGCGCGCAGCGGCCGGCTAGTTTGGCGCGACCAGCGCGAACGCGGTGGCGCTGACTGCTCGGCACATCCCAGCAGGCACTTCAGTGCGAGTCGGCGACTTTGGGCGGGCGCGGTATCATGGCAACGTCGACAACGGTAGACGCGATTAGGATAGTAGCGATGCTGGCGACGACGCTCACAGCGTCGGCGGGGCAGCCAGTGACGGCGCCGATGCCGATCGCGCCGACGACGACGACGGCGTCTTCGCGTCGGCGATGAAAGTTTGAGAAGGAATTTGAAATGCGCGCGCGGCAGACGCGCGAGAGTGCCTCGCATGGTATCATTCGACGCGGGTCGTGCCATCCCAGCACGCGCGCAAGGACGTTCGAATGATTTCGACATGCGCGCGTGCGAAGCCCGCTTGTTCGCATGTTATGAGCACGCTGTCAGGAAACAAATAAACGCATGGCCTCCCCAAGAAAACGCAAAAGCGCTCGCGCTTTTGTTTGAGACCCGCTTTTCGAATCCATATTGTTGCATAATTTTTGGGCGCTCGATTTTGAAATCCTTCCGAAACCAGCGGTTCTTGAAAGGATTTCGGCACGCGCGCGCGACGACGCGCGCGCTTCGGTCAGTTTTTTTTTGCACGGGGTTCCCGCGACGGCACGCGCGCAAGGGCGTTCGAACGATTTCGACAGGCGTGCGCGCGAAGCCCGTTTGGTGGCATTCCTCAGACAATCTTAACACGTATGGTTCTCCTAAGTATTCGCAAGAGCGCGCGCGTGCTTTTTCTCTGGGGGGGGGGGAATCCGCGCTGTGAAACACAGCGCTGTTGCATGCGTTTGGGCGTTCGATTTTGACGCCCTTCCCAGGCCGAAGGTTTGAATGATTTCGGCACGCGCGCGCGACGACGCGCGCGCGTGCATGTCGTTCCACGTTTTGCCGGGGACGCTTAAAAAGCGCATGATTGCTGGAGAAGCGAGCGCGCGCATAACATTTTGCGCAGAGGGCGGCGGGGGGGGCGATGCTGGCCCCCAAGGGAGGGCGCGCGTCGCATGTAGGATGGGCCATGGGGCAGAAGCACATGCAAATTGCAATGCGAAAAGGGGCCCTTTAAGTCCAGAGGGGGGAGGGGGGTGGGATTTATGTGTTGCTTAAAAAGGAAAGTTAACGCGGTGAAATACACGCGGCGCGATTACTTTCTATTCGCAGTGAGTTGCCCAAGTTGCCCACCCCATTGGAAGACCTCATGCAGCGGCGATTGCGATGAGCGCTTGGCGCTGGCTGGTGCATCTGCGGCCGCGCCAGCCCGCGCATGCGCGCGCGCTGGCGCCTGGGCAAAGAGAGCCCACGCCCATGGCGGGAAGGCGACGCAACGCGATAACAACCACAACTCCAGAATGTCCTTGCTCCGCACCCCCCCCCCACGCCCAAATTTGAAGCGTCCGCGTTTTGTCCATGGCCTTTGGCCAGCCGCCTAAACCCATCAACTTCGAGTGCTGGGGAAGGGGGGGCACGCGCGTTGGTCCGTCGCACTGCAATGACCCAAGGTCTTGGCGAGACACGCGTGGGCATTTTTAGGCCACCCACGGGCGCAGCGACTGGGTAGTTTGGCGCGACCGATGCGGCCGCGGCGGCGCTGACCGCTCGGCGCGTCCCAGCGGGCATTTCAGTGCGAGTCGGCGACTTGGGAGGGCGCGGTATCATGGCAACGCCGACAACTGTAGACGCAATGACGATGATAGTAGCGATGTTGGTGACGATGCTGACAGCGACAACGGCGCGGCCAGCGACGGCGCCGATGCCGATCGCGCCGACGACGACGACGGCGTCTTCGCGTCGGCGATGAAAGTTCGAGAAGGAATTCGAAGTGCGCGCGCGGCAGACGCGCGAGAGTGCCTCGCATGGTATTATGCGACGCGGGTCGTGCCATCCCAGCACGCGCGCAAGGACGTTCGAATGGTTTCGACATGCGCGCGCGAAGCCCGCTTGGTAGCACTTTCTGAACATATTGAAAAACCTATGGTTGTCTTGCGAATTCGGAAGAGCGCGCGCGCTCTTTTTTTGTTTGAAAATCAGCGTTGCGAAGCCATGTGTGTTTGTATGTTTTTTGGGCACTCGACTTGGACATCCTTCCGAAACTCAAGGTTGTTGAAGGATTTCGGCATGCGCGCGCGCTTCGTTGCATTATGTTGCAGAGGTTTCTCGCGACGGCACGTGCGCAAGGGGGGTTCGAACGATTTCGACGCGCGGGCGCGCGAAGGCCGCGTGGTAGCATGTTACAGACATATTGAAAATATATGGTGCTTGTTCGTTTGGTTTTTAAGCGCGCGTAAGTTTTTTTGTTGCGCGGTGTTTCGCACCGAAGGTCCCCGATGGGTTTCGGCATGCGCGCGACGACCCGCGTGCGCGCACTTCGTCTCATTGTTTTGGAAGCGGCTCTTGAAAACATATGCTTTTTGAGAAACGAGTGCGCGCGCATAGTATTATGTTGCAGAGGACGGCGGGGGGGGGCGATGCCGGCTTGGCTGGGACATTTTGAATTCGCAGGTCGGATGGACATTGCGGCAAAATCACTTGTAAAACGCAATGCGAAAATGTGAGTCTTCAACCTTCGGAAGGGGAGGGCGGTAGAACCGATTCTTTTTTGGGAAAAGAAAGGAGTATCAATGCAGTGCAACCGACGTGTAGCGATCTGCGTGGAGCAAGGGGTGCAATACATGTAGTGCGATCTACGCTGTGCAATCTACGTCGTGCATGTTGTGAAATGGACGTTGCTCAGTTTATGTTGTGCACTATATGTTAAGTTATTCGTGTTGCACAAGTTACGTGGTGGAATGGGCGAGGTTGTGCAGCGCATGCTGTGCGCTAGCCCGCGGATGCCCGCGCGCGCAACGGCCAGCTGGTTTGGCGCGACCGACGCGAACGCGGTGGCGCTGACCGTTCTGCACACCCAAGCGAGTCGGCGACTTCGGCAGGCGCGGTATCATGGCAACGTCGACAATTGTAGATTCGATGATGATAGTAGCGATGCTGTCGACGATGCTGACAGCGACGATGGGGCGGCCAGTGACGGCGCTGATGCTGATCACGCCGACGACGGTGACGGCGTCTTGGCGTCGGTGATGAAAATGTTGAAAAGGATTCGAAGTGCGCGCGCGGCAGACGCGCGATAGTGCCTCGCATGGGACGATTTGACACAGATCGTGCCAGCCCAGCACGCGCGCAAATGCGTTCGAACAGTATCGACATGCGCCCGTGAAGCCCGTGTTGAGCCCGCGTAAGAATTCGCAAGAGCGCGAGCGCATTTGCTTTTGGAAATCCGTGTTGCGAAACCATGCATGTTTATATGTTGCTTGGACACTCGATTTTGAATTCGCTTCGGAACCTAAGGTTTTCAAAGGATTTGGGCATGCGCGCGCGACGACGCGCGCGCGCACTTCGTCCTATGTGTTGCAAGTGATTCTCGCGACGGCACGCGCGCAAGGGCGTCCGAACAATTTCGACATGCGCGCGCGAAGCCCTTTCGGTAGCATGTTATGAAAATTTTGAACAACGCATGGTTTCTTTAAGAATTTGCAAGAGCGCGCGCGCACGATTTCTGTTGAAAGTCAGCGTTGCGAAGCCCAGTGTTTTTTATATGTTTATTTGGACATTCGGTTTTGAAGAATTCCGGCATGCGCGCGCGACGACGCGCGCGTGCACACTTCGTCCCATTTGTTGGAAGGGAATTCTGACAATTTCTGATAATTGATAAACGAGTGCGCGCGCATAGTATTTGCTGCAGAGGATGGCGGGGAAGGCGATACCGCCCCCCTCTGGGATAGTGTAAATTCATATTTAGGAGGAGCAATGAGGCAGAATCAGATGCAAACTGCAATACGGAAAAGAGGGTCTTTAACCCCGGGAGGGGAGGGTGGTAGAACCTGTTTCCGCCGCCCTTTTGCTGGCTTGCCACAGGGGTGCCCGGCGTTCTAGACCCTTTCGGTGTTGGTTTTGTTTTTGTCCAACAAAACTCCCCTTGGGGTTTTGGCCCGTCCCGCCGGCCACCCGAAAGGGATCTCAATCCCCCAAAAAATCTTCCAGCACGGCTCAAGATGGCCTCCAAGATGGCCACGTTGGCCCAAGATGGCCTCCAAGATTGTCCAAAATGGCCTCCAAGTCCGCCCAAGATGGTCCAAGACGGCCTCCAAGACGGCCGAAGAGAGTCCAAGATATTTCCAAGTTCGCCCAAGAAGCCTCCACGACGGCCCAACACGACCCAAGAGACCTCCAAGAGGTCCTCCAGGAGGACCCGAAGAGGCCAAAATCATTGATTATCCAAAGGTTTTTGAAGGATTTTGATATTTGTTTCTTCTCGGGGCAAGATCGCCCCAAGATCGCCCACGGGGCCTCCAAGATGGCCCCATGATGGCCCAAGAGGCCCCCAAGACGGCCCCGAGAGGCCTCCAAGATGGCCACGATAGCCTCCAAGACGGCCCAGATAGCTTCCAAGACGGCTAAGATGACAGCAAGATGCCTCCAAGACGGCCCAAGATGCATCCAAGACGGCCTAAGATGGCTTCAATATTGCCCAAGACGGCCCAAGAGGCCCCCAAGAGCTTCCAAGACGGCCCAAGAGGCCTCCAAGAGGTCCTCCAGGAGTGCCCGAAGAGACCAAAGTCATTGATTGTCCTTAGGTTTTTGAAGGATGTTGGCATTTGCTTCTTCTCGGCGTTCCGACGGCTCAAGACGGCCCAAGAGGCCCCCAAGATCGCTCCAAGATCGCCCACGAGGCCTCCAAGATGGCCCCATGACGGCCCAATAGGCCCCCAAGACAGCCCCAAGAGGGCCCCAAGAGGCCTCCAAGACGGCCACGATAGCTTCCAAGACGGCTAAGATGACCCCAAGATGCCTCCAAGACGGCCCAAGATGCATCCAAGACGGCCCAAGATGGCTTCAATATTGCCCAGGACGGCCAAGAGGCCCCCAAGAGCTTCCAAGACGGCCCAAGAGGCCTCCAAGAGGTCCTCCAGGAGTGCCCGAAGAGACCAACATCATTGATTGTCCTCAGGTGGTTGAAGGATTTTGGCATGTGCTTCTTCTCGGCGTTCCGACGGCTGAAGACGGCCCAAGAGGCCCCCAAGATCGCCCACGAGGCCTCCAAGATGGTCCCATGACGGCCCAAGAGGCCCCCAAGACGGCCCCAAGAGGCCCTCAAGAGGCCTTCAAGACGGCCAAGGTGGCCTCCAAGACGGCTAAGATGACCCCAAGGTGCCTCCAAGACGGCCCAAGATGCATCGAAGACGGCCTAAGATTGCCCAAGAGGCCCCCAAGAGGCGCCCACGACGGCCCAACAGGCCTCCAAGAGGTCGTCCAGGAGGGCCCGAAGAGACCAACATCATTGATTGTCCTTAGGGGTTTGAAGGATTCTGGCATTTTCTTCTTCTCGGCATTCCGACGGCTCAAGACGGCCCAAGAGGCCCCCAAGAACGCCCCAAGATCGCCCACGAGGCCTCCAAGATGGTCCCATGACGGCCCAATAGGCCCCCCAGATTGCCCCAAGAGGGCCCCAAAAACGGCCCAAAAGGCGTCCAAGACGCCCAAGATGGCCTCGAAGACGGCCCTGAAAGCCCCAAGACGACCCAGACAGGCCCCCATGACGGCTTCCGACGGCGTTAGACAAGCCAGGATTGCCTTAAGACAGCCAAAGAGACCCCCAATAAGTCCCCAAAGGCCCCCAGCAGGCCCAAGGAGGCCCCAAAGAGGCCTCCAAGAGGCCCCCAGCAAGCTCCCAGGAGGGCCCAAGAGTGCCCCAGGAGGCGCCCAAGAGGCTCCTCCTCCTCCGGTTTCCTGATCCTCCCCCACGTGTTCCCCGAAAGCTTTTCAAACCGATTCGGGGAACACATGGTCCGATAGTGTGGCAGGGCGCTGGCCACACACGTTCGGCCACATAGGCGCTTCCACAAGGGCAGGGGGCGGCGGTGATTCGCCGTAGGCGTCTTCGATCCTTTTTGGGAAGGATAACCTTTGTTGCGAGCGGTCAAAGAGCGCGCCGCAGGCGCGATTTCTTCGCACAACCTATGTTGTTCCATCCAACGGCGGCGACGAGGCAGCAACAGCGGCCACGTAGCCGCAAGACCGACAAAACTGCCCAGACGACTGGCGGCGACAAAGCGGCGACGGGGCGGCGACGACGACCACATAGCCACCAAAGCAAAGACACTGCCCAGTTCCTCAGAAAAGAAGTAAGAATCCCATAAGTGCAAGCACGGCCTGGAGCGCATACAGACCACCATACACACACATCCGATAGAGTCGAGCTGAAGGGCGATCAAGTGTTGCCGCCATGGCTTATGGCGGTCTCGCTGTCGACGTCCACCTAATCTTGAACATCGGACGAGGAGAGGCAGGAGAAGACGGGCGAGCAGAAAGGCCAGGGGCCTCTTTGATGCCTCTTGGGGCGCTTTGGGGGTCTCTTGGCAGTCCCGGGGGGGCTCTCGAGGCGGCGTGGGTGCCTCCGGGGGGGGCCTCTTTGGGCATCTCGTGGGTCTCGTGGGAGCCTCTTGGGGGCAGATTCGGGGCCTCTTGGAGGCCACAGAATGGCAAGCCGCTGGAGCAGGGAGCAGTCCTGCCTGTGCGGCGGGGGGCTTGAGAGCGTGCTCCGCATGGGGGAGCACCAGTTGCACTATGTGAGCATTGTGAACATGATGGTGCAGATGAGGCTGGAGGGCCAGCCAACGTACGAGTTCGAGCTGGAGGACCAGCTGAACCAGGCCAGTCAGGCCTGAGGCGTGCCGCCGTCGGCGGCGAACGGGCCTCTTGGCGGGAGCCGCTGGAGGCTTGGGGGAGAAAAAAAAAGGACTCTTGAGGCCTCCTGGGCACCTCTTGGGGCCGTCTTGGGGCACTCTTGGGAGCCACGGAGGCAATCGTGGGGCCATCCTGGAGGGGATCGATCAAGGCAGAGGGGTTCTTTCATCAGCCCCCCCCCCCTCCCCCCAGGAGGCCAACCTGTGGCCAAGACCTTTGTACAATCAATGTGTTTGGCATTCTCGCTGAGGCCTCTTCGGGGCGTCTTGGGTGCCTCTGGGGGGCCTCTCGGGGGCATCTTGGGGGTATCGTGTGAGCCTCTTGGGAGCCTCTTGCAACCCTCTCGGGAGCATCTTGGGACCTCCTGGGCACTTTTCGGGGCTGCCTTGGGGCACCCTGGGGAGCCTCGATCGTGAGACCGATAGTTAGAACGGTTGTGATATTGATAGTGAGATCGATAGTGAGACCGATAGTGAGATCGATAGTATGGGCGATCGTGAGATCGATAGTGGGATCGATTGAATGAGACGTTGGTGCCTCCCTCTAATACCATGCCATTGTAAGGGTGGTCGTATAGGTACTCATAAGTCTATGTTTACATGCAATTATATGGATAGATACATGTATATAGATATATACATATATACATATATATATATATATATATATATATACGTGCATTCAGTTGTGTGTTTACATGCATAAGAACGTGATGCTCCAAAGGAGGCAGTGTAAAGCACAGGATCTAGAGACACGTCCAGATATCATTGGTGTTCGTTGCTTTATTCATTGTTTTGCCGATCGGCGCGGGCCCCAAAACCCCCCTTCCACCCCCCCCCCATTGAGTAGCTATTGGCTGTTTGTTGGCGCCTGTTTCGAGCGGATGGGGTCTCCCCCGGAAGCCGCACTCTTGCAGACAGCCGCACTAAGCAGAGGTCCAGCGCCAGACCCCCCCTCCCCCCCCTTTTGCCGCCCAATGTCGAAACGCCGAATTTTTTTTTAAAAAGCGTTCCTATATCACGGCACCCTGCAGAACGCAGCCACCGCGCAGACCTGTTGAGGCGAACGACGATCTCACGGGTATGTCTCGCAGGGCGTGTCCCCCCCTGTTCCGCTGCAAAACACACGCACGGGCCGCCGCCCTCGGCGCGTGCCGCTGCGCGCGACGCCGAGGCTACTCTCACCCGCTGCCTCGTCGATCTTACTCCTTGTCAGGGTCATCATCTTCATCATCATCATCATCATCATCATCATCATCATCATCATCATCGTAATCGCCATCGTCATTATTAGCATTACCATTAATCATTATTATCACCATCGCCATCATCGTCATCATCATCGTCATGTTCATTAGCATCGCCATCATCAGCATCAGCATCGTCATCGTCATGATTACCAGTAGATCATCATCAGCAGCATCATCATGATTATGACCATCATCACCCTCATGATCATCAGCCTCATTGTTGTCGTCATGAGCAGCAGCATCATCGGCCCTCCTCCCCCTCGATCATCACCCTTCCTCTTCCTCCGTCCTCATCCTATTTCTCCTCTTGGTCCTCCTCCTTCTCCTCATGTTCTCTTCCTCCTGCTGGTCATTCTCCCTCCCTCCCCTCCAAGGGCCTCCGTTTTTGTTGCGGGCGCTAAGACATTCAGAGGCAACTGCCTTCCGAGAGTCCTAGGCCTCTTTTTCGTGCTCTTCTGGAGGTGAAGCATGTGGAGCAGGACGAGGTGATAGAGAGAGAGGGTGGCGAAGGGAAGAGGAGGAGAAGGAGGAGGAGGAGGGGGAGATGATGCCACGTGCGGCTCTTGGTGTGCGTGCTTGAACGGGACGCTTGGCCGGGCGGGTGGCGCCTAGGACCCCACGAGGATTCGCCGCATGCAGTCATGGAGTGGAAAGAAGGTCCACTTCGGGTTCGGAAGTTTGCCAGGGAGCCCCCGTCGGCGGTCCTGGGTAGGGGAGAGGGGGGCCATGTTCAAGACGAGAGGCAAGGACGAGGGAATACCTAAACAGGGGCTCGGCCGTTCCTCAGATAGTGATCGTTGGTGTGTTCACTGTTCTGCCGACTGGCGCGGGCCCTCGCACCAACACCCTCCCCCCTGTGGAGTAGATCTTGGCTGTTTTTGGTGCCTGTCTCGGGCAGGTGGAGTCTCCCCCATAGGACGCACTGTTGCACACAGTCGCATGAAGCAGAGGTCCAGAGCCAGACCTCCCCGCTCCCTTCCCCCCACCGACCGGCATAGAGCTCTCTAAACTAGGCAGTGGTCAGGACCGCGCCCCGCTCGCGGCGTCGGTTGGGCAGTGGGCCCAATTACAGAGGAAGCCCATGCCAAGAAGCACCCTGGATGCCCTGGGTTTCTTGGGCTTCGATGGTTTCGCGATGGGAAGCCTGACACTCTCACGCCGAAAATTAGTGGACGTCCTGGGCTCTCGGGGTTGGAATTCTTGTGGAAGGTTTCCTGTGGAAGGGCCCCCTCCTGTATGACAAATCACGATGCTTGATGAAGAATACGTCTCCTGGCCGTTATTGGGCGTGAGGCTTTCTCGGCCCTTGCGATAATCGCCATGCCCAGCCGTAGGTTCGCGGCGCCATGGCGCCCTCGGTCCTCGCGCGGAGAGCTGCACGAAAGAGAAGATGGACAGCACCATCGACTTGTTGGGCACGTTCGTCAGTCGGGCCACTCGCTTGTTCTCACACCATCAGAAAAGTCGTGTGACCAGCATGAAGGAAGCTATCGTGTACAAGCAGCAAATGGATGGCAACCGACTCGGGCGTGACATCAAGAAGATCTGCAATGCGGATCTGGCGTACACGGTCGCCCGCCACATCGACCTTTAGCATGCTGACGTTGTGTTCATGACCTTTCGGAGGCGCTCTCCTCGCCGATCAGCAGGGTCGCCCATCCTGGCCCGCTGCCTGGTGTCTCTTTTCACGGCACCACCAGGAGATGAGATTGACGATGTGACGAGTGCGCCATCCCATAGGTCGGATCTACTCTCATCAGAATTGGGTGCGTTGCAATCATCGGCTCTTCCACTCATCGACGTGAAGACCATCCACCCCTTCATCGTCTGTGACGACACGACGGATCCGGAAGTCCAGCACGGCATTCTCGATGTGTCATGCTCTTCTGCTGACCAGCTCATCTTGCTGGGAGCGTGGGCCAGCTTGGATGCCAGGCAGCAGTACGAGAAAAAGACACAAGAGGAAACAATGGTCATGGCTGTACCCACCTACGTGTCAGCCGAAATGCATGCCATACAGGCTCGCCGACTGCTTCCGGCCTGAGGTGCGCTTCGCTTTGCCCCGTTGTGCGTGATGTCGTTCGGGCGTTTGCGTGTTCTACCGCGTGCGTCTTCCTCACGCCAGTTTTTGTTCACGAGCTGCCGTGCGACATCCAGAGCGTAGCGCCATGCATGGCTGCGCAGATGTCAGAGATTCGTTGTTTTATGTCTCTGCCAGTTGTCGCGCGGCTTCCTGCGACCATTCTTTCAGCAGCTGGAGCCTCGCGGACAAAAAAAAATGAATGTGTAGTACATGCAATGTTGTTGTGCGGTCTCAGAGGGGCGCATCATCATCCTCAGTCCCCGCGGAGATCAAAAAACGGCGGCTCCCAGCCGCCATTCGACAGGGCAAGGTAAACGACAGGTCCACGACCTTTTGCTCGCCACGGAGAGGTAAACGGAGACAGATGCAGTCACGCGATCGGTTTCTTATTCCTTGTTTTGCCGATCGGCGCGGGCCCTCGCACACCCTCCCCCACCCCCATGGAGTAGATCTCGGCTTTTCAGCGCGTGTTCCAAGCAGGCGGAGACTCCCCCACAGGACGCACTGTTGCAAACAATCACATCAAGCAGAGGTCCGCAGCCGGACCCCCCCCATCCCCCCCCCGTCCGCCCAATATCGAAACACCGAATCAGAAAACGCCCACCACCGGAATCGACAAACTGGCGCAGGCTGGCCAAAAAGGTCGAGCGCACGCGAGGCGAAGGGGGCGACCCAACGGGGAAGAGAGATGACGAACGGCCCCTAACTAGATCAGCTGGTTCAGGCGCGTTGAACGGCTGCGCTGAATATGTAAGTGGCCATGGGGAAGACAAAACACAAGGGTAACGTCTAGAATGGGAATGGAGGCAAGACTGACGGAGGGGAGGAGGTGGACAAAGAGGAGGAGAAGGGGGGAGGAGAGGCGGAGGAGAGGAGAGAGAGAGAGAGAACAAACAGGACGAGCGGGAGGATAACGCGGCAAAGGTATATGCATATGCGTGTACGTCCTGGGAAAGACACTGAGACGACATATGGTTCGGCGGTTCACACGATGGACATCGAATCGCCCTGGGCAGCAATGGGGGTCGTTACTGATTCCATGGAGGCGGGACCTGTGATACAAACCGACGGTGGAGAAAATCCGTCGGTAGTGCCGCAGCGCTCGTCATGGTGAGCTTCCGTGATCGGGGGGGAGGGCCATCGTAGCTTCTTTGCCGCTCAGAAGGGCACTCTGTGAACAATGATCCTACTGTATTCCCACAAGAAAGTTACACCCATTTCGACATCACATAAAGATGTTGCGACGGTTGTCCAGCGGCCCAAGAGGAGCATGGTTCCAGCCAGATATGTATGAGTCTCACGCAGCTGTTGAGAAACGAAGTGTGACGAAGGGACGAGCCAGACGAGGGGGAGGAGGATGAGGTTGGGAAAGAAGCAGGACATTGATGACGATGGCGAGTATGATGACGATAATGAAGATGATGTTGATGATGATGATCGTGATGATGAAGAAGAGGAAAAGGAGGAGGAGGAGGAGGAGGAGGAGGAGGCGTTCCTACTTTTCCATCTTCCTTATCCCTCCCACTTCCTCCATCCTCCTTATCCCTCCCACCCGCTCCTCCCCCGTCCCGTCCTCCCCCCGTGTCCGTTTTCTCACTCCCTCCCCCCCTCTTCTTCCTTTTTCCCCTTTTTCACCCGCGGGAGGGGTGCTCTTTTTGGCCGCGCTGCCACAGCAGACCCCTGGCGGCTAGTGGCGCCGCGGCTGCCGCTCCCGCCCAGCGCGCGGCTGGAGACCCCAGGGGTGGACCTAAACGGTGTTTGGGCGACTTCGTGGGCCGTTTTCGTTTCGGTGTCGTTTCGGAGCAAGCGCGAATTCAGGACCAAACGAGGAAATAACGAAAGCAAAACGAAAACGAAAAACGCGGTTTAGGTTCAGCCCTGGGAAACCCTGGGGGCGCGCACCGCGGTCCCGCCGCTGGCGCATTAGGCGAGTACGTCACCGAAGACTCGTGGCCAGCGGGCGAGCGTCGCGGCACCGAAAAGGGTCGCCGCCGCCGGCGTCGTCGGCGGCGTCGGCGTCAGCGACGTCGTCTGCGACGTCGTCGGCAGCGTCGATGTCGTCGGCAGCGTCGATGTCGTCGGTATCGTCGTCGCCGTGATAGTCGTCGGTCGCGTCCTCGTCGGCGGCGTCTTCGGCGTCGTTCTCGCCATTCTGGGCAAGGCGGCCAGTTGTGTACCCACCCTTTGCCTTGCATCTGAATACGTATGCACAATTATATACATATATACACATACCTATACGACCACCCTTCGGGTGATAAGTAGGTTGTGGGGGGGGAGAGGGGGGAGAACCAACATTTGACTCAATCGATCTCACTATCGACCTCACTCAACGGGACACCACGGGACACCACGGGACACCACGGGACGTTTGTCGATCGAGCTATCGATCTCACTCAACGGGACCCCGAGGGACACCGCGGGACACCACGGGAGACCACGGGACACCACGGGCCACCACGGGACACCGCGAGCCACCGCCTCACGGACGGACGGACGGGGGAGAATCATTTGTCTTGACTTTGCCCACGGGACACCGCGGCACACCGCTAGGGCCACCGCTGGACGGACGAACGGACGGGGGGACGGGGGAGAATCATTTGTCTTGACTTCGCCCTAGCAACACCACGGGACACCGCTAGGGCCACCGCCGGACGGACGGACGGACGTGGGATAATCATTTGTCTTGATTTCGCCCTAGCAACGGTGGGTTCATTCCTCTCGCGCGCCCACGCAGCTTCGCCTCGCCCGCACGCACGACACGAACGAAACGAACCGATTTCCCGCTTGGGGGTCGCCGTTCCACTACGATATCACCCCCTTACCTCCGATGTATATATATATATATATAGATACCTATACCCATACAACGACCCTTCGGGTGATAATGAGGTTGTGGGGGGGGGAGAGGGGGGGGAACCAACATCTGACTCAATTGATCTCAGGGACACCACGGGACACTTGTCGATCTTACTATCGATATCACTATCGATCTCACTCAACTGGATACCACGGGACACCACGAGCCACCACGGGACACCGCGGGACACCTCTCGATCTCTTATCCATCCCACTATCGATCCCACTATCGATCTCGCTATCGATCTCACTATCGATCTCGCTTTCGATCTCACTATTCATCACACTTTTCGATTACACTATCGATCTCGCTATCGATCCCACTCGATAGATCCCACTATCGATCTCACTGTCGATCTCACTATCGATATCACGATCGATCTCACTGTCGATCTCACTATCGATCTCTCACTATCAGTCTCATTATCGATCTCACTATCGATCTCACTATCGATCTCACTGTCGATCTCACCACGGGACACCACGGGACAGCGACGGGACACCAGCGGGACACCAGCGGGACACGCCCAGGACACCCGGGACACCTGGGACACCGCCCGGCCCAATTGGGACACTTCCCGGCCACCGGCGGACGGGAAACGGATTTTCGCTCTTACTGACACACGGGACACCCGGGACACCGCCCAGCCCAACTGGGACACCTCCCAGCCACCGGTGGACGGGAACGGACTTTCGCTCCTACTTCGGCCTAGCTACAAGAGGATCACGCGCAGCTTCGCCTCGCCCGCACGCACGACACGAACACGAAACCGAAACCGATTTCCCGGCGGGGGCTCTCCGTTTCACTGCGATCTCACCCCCCAACCTCCGACGACCACCTTGCGGGTGATAAGGAGGCTGGGGGGGGGGATGGGGCCAGCAATGGGCAACAGTGGTGATTGTTGTTCTGACGATGCCAGTGGAGATCGTTGCGTTGCCGCTCGCTCTTGGGAGCCTTGGTGTCGAGTTGTTTACGTCACCCTTCTCTCTTGGGCGCCTTGGTACCATTCCCCCCCTCCCCCGGGAACCAACGAAATAATACATTATTTCGTTAATGTTGCAAGGGCTTGGGGGGCCGTTTGGGCGCGTCTTTTGGACCTCTTGGGGGGCTCTTGGGAGCCTCTTGGAGGGCTCTTGGGAGCTTTCCGGGGATGGCGCACGCTCGATATGTAAAGAGCCTTGGTGTTAAGAGCCTTGGTGTTAAGATCCTCAATATCGATCTGACGATTGATCTGACAGTCGGTCTCAGTATCTAACATCCCATCGATCCACTATCGTTCTCACTATCGGTCTCATCGATCTAACTATCGATATCATTATCGATATCACTACCGATCTCAGCACGTGAAACCACGGGACACCGATGGGACACCGACGGGACACAATCGATCTCACTGTCGATCTCACTATCCATGCCCCTATCGATCCCACTATCGATATCGCTATCGATCTCGCTATCGATTTTTCTTTCGAACTCACTATTCATCTCACTATCGATTACACTATCGATCACAGTCGATCGATCACACTCGATCGATCTCACTATCGATCACACTATCGATATCACGATCGATCTCACTATAGATCTCACTATCGATCTCTCACTATAGATCTCATTATCGGTCTAATGATCGATCTCACGATCGATCTCACTATCGATCTCACTGTCGATCTCACCACGGGACACCACGGGACAACGACGGGACACCGGCGGAACACCAGCGGGACACCAGCGGGACACCTGCGGGACACCGCGCGCCACCAGTTCCCGCGCGGAGAACCTTTTGGTCCGGCCGCGGCCCAGCCACGACGGGACTCCGGCGGGACACCAGCGGGACACCAGCGGGACACCCGCGGGACACCGCGCGCCGCCGGTTGCCGGGCGGAGAACCTTTTGGTCCAGCCGCGGCCCAGCCAAAGGAGAATTTCCTTTCCCCCGCCCGCGCAGCTTCGCCTCGCCCGCACGCACGGCACGAACACGAAACCGAAATCGATTCTTCAGGCTTACGCCACATCCGCCGACCCCTTAATTGCGTTCGAGCAAGACATGTCTGACGCTGTTGAAAGAGCAAAAGAGCAGGCGGAAATGTCGGGCGCACAGAAGAAGCACAATTCATCGGGGGAGAGGCTCTGTCGGAAATGCGCGGAGGGGCGAGAGAACGAGGTGCGACGTGACGTGCGCGGCGTGCGGAGGAGCGTTCTCGGACACGAAACATTTGCAGCAGCAACAGGTGGGGAATCATCAAAAGGCGACAGGAGCGGCGCGTGCAAGAGAAGACTACCGAAGTCGGAGACATCGTTTGGCGTCTCGGAGCTCTCGTGGGCCGTCTTGGAGGCTTCTTGGGGCCTTCTTGGCCCGTGTTTAGGCCTTCTTGACCCCGGAGAAGTCCCGCCGCCTGGCCCAGGGGGGTCAAATCTCCGGTTCGATGTCCCTGGGGGGGTTATGGGGGGGGAACTATCTCGCACGTCTGGAGACCCACAAGGAGGTAGTGGATTTAAGCTCCCCCTTCTTCTCATCCCCTTCCTCCCTTCTCCCTCCTTCCTCCTTCCTCCTTCTTCCTCGTCGTCCTCCTCCTCCTCCTGCTTCTCCTCCTCCCCCTCTTCCCTCCTCTCTCCTTCTACCTTCTTCCTTCTTTCTTCCTCCTTCCTCTTCGTCCTCCTCCCTTGTTCTCCCTCCGTTTCCTCCTCCTTCCCCCCCGGCGCGCTCCGGCTTGAAGCGCCGCCCGGGGCCCGCGGCCACGGGGTCTGAGGCTTGTGCGATGTTCGTTGGGATCTCTGGGGAGGCATCTCGCAGGCTTCGTGGAGGCAGTTTCGAAGTTCACTGCTAGCCGTTTTGGGACGCTCTTGGGGCCTCTTTTGGGCCTCTCGGACGTTATTTGGAGGTTTTTGGGGGGTCTCTTGGGACCTTTTGGGCGGCTCGTGGGGTGTCCCAAGGCCAGGTGGGAGCGGAGGGCTCGGATTTTCGGTTCGGGTTCCGCCGCTGGGGCCCCTTTAGGAACCGTCTTGGGACTCTTTTGGGCCGATTCGGGAGCCTCTGGGGCCGTCTTGGCGCCGTTTTGGGCCGTCTTGGGCGCCTGGGGACCTTTTTGGGACGTCATGGGGCGGCCTTGGGGGCCTCTTAGACTGGCTGCAACTCCGTGCAGGCTGAAAAGTCGTCGATGCTTAAAATTTACGTTTCCCAATGGAAAATCAATGATTTCCGCTGCTTTGGACCTTCTTGGAGCGCCCCTTCGGGGCCTCTTGGAGCGTCTTGGAGGCATCGTGGGCTGTTTTGAGCCCATATTGGGGAATCTTGGAGCCACCGAAGGCCACGTGGAGGTCCTCGCCTCGCCCGCACGCACGGCACGAACACGAAATCGAAATCGATTTCCCGGTAGGGGGGCTCTCCGTTCCACTTCGACCTCACCCCCCAACCTCCGATAAACAGATTGAGAATGGAGAGGGCCGAACGGTCATTCACTCTGGGCGCGTCGCTGAAGTGTGGATTGCTGGTCCATTGAATTATTGCTTCTGAAGAATAACTATTGTTGCCCCCCCCGCCGGGTGCCCATTGTGGTTCCTCCCGTGCGCGATCTCTGCGACAGTAACTGATTATTTGGGGACCCTCGGGGGTCCATGTTGGGCAAGTTTGGACGCTCGAGCGCCTCGCGGAACCCCGCCTTCAGACCCAGGGAGGGGCAGGGGGAAAGGTACAGTTGGGGCGCGTACGAAGAAGCCGCATACTTTTCGTCAGGGCATCTTGGGTTTCTTCGCTCCGGGCGTTCCGCGATGGTTTCCCGAGGGCGTCAAGGAACAGTCGCGTGCAGAAAACCTTCGATTTCTTCCCAATTGCACCTCGCGGAAGCAATGCCCCGCCGCCAAAGAAACCCCGCTGCGCCCAAGGGGTTGGCGGGATTATGGCACTTGCCCCCCCGTCAGAGGTTGCAGAGTTGCATGCTGGGACCCTCTTGGGGGTGCCTCTGGGGCACTTATGGCAGCCCCTGGGGCCCGCTTGGGCCCCTCTCATGGCTCTCGTGTGCCCCTCGGAAACCAAGAAATTAAAAGGCACACATAATCGATTCTCTGTAGGTGCTGGAAGGATCTAGGGGGGGTCGGGGGGATCCATGTGGGGATCCCAGGCCACTTGGATCCATCTTGGGACGCCCATGGCGCCTCTGGGGAATATGGAGCCAGATCGTGCTACAGTGCAATCTTAGAGGCCATCTTAGGCTTGCTGGGGCCACATTGGAATCATCTTGGGCCATGTGGGGCTGTCTAGCACATCGCGGCGCCCCCCTCCAGAGCCAGGTGGATGGGATAGGGAGAAAGTTGAACCTCACCTTGACCGGGGGAAGGAGGAGGTTGGAAGAAGCAACTTCCTCATCCACCTACACCCACAGCGCTTGTCTGGACGCCCGAAATGGGTACGGAAGGAAGGGGTACGATGCCCAACAGCAGTTCCTGTTCATTTTGAACAGGACTCGCTGTCCGCGTCGCCGCGGCCTGTGTCCATTTGAGACAGAAGGCCGCCTGCCCAACAGCGGCCGCTGTTGGTTTGGGACAACATTTGTTGTTGGGCATTGTACCCGTTCTTTCCGTACCCATTTTGGGCGTCCAAAGCTTGTAGGAGTACTGTCCCGGGCCACGGTGGTTCACGGGGTGTCGTGCGGTTGTCGCTTCTGGTTGTTTTTCTCTTTTGTTCGGGGGCGTTGCCTCGCGGGCTGCTCCGTGGTCGTTGGCACGGCTGCCTTGGCTGATCTTGAGTTGGGTTGTGCGACGGACGGGTGTTGCGCGGTTGTTGCGCAAGGCGTCGATCGGCTGTCAAGTATTTGGTATAGCTTTTGCCTGCCACATCAAACGTTTCTTGTCAGTGGCGACGTTGGGTTTGAAGCGCTACGTAGCAACAGCCTGGCCGCGGAAGAACATATTGCGTTTGCCGGGCAAATGGATTGTTGAGCCGTGTGTTTCTAGTGTTCGGTCGATGGCAAGACATTCATGTTGATCGGTCGCCAGGCGATTTACTGGGGATATAAACATGTATACGAAAACACACATACATCTACATATCCAAATCTATTTAAACCGATGAGGCATTGGGCACGCCGTTCCACATACTAGCCTGGCGTCTAGAAGCCATACCACAAATGCCACTGCTGGCAGACGGCGGCCGCTGGAGCGATTAAAGGCACGAGGACCTCTCTTTCTTCGTAGCCATTTTAGCTCAAGACAACAAGTTTGGCCGCGTTGGCTAGCTGTACTGTATCTGTCTGGACTCGTCGCCAGCCCAGTTTCCATATTCCACATACAAGACACGGAGAACAAGACATGGCCCTGGGCGACACTTCAGGACTTCCCTGGCAGCAGGTGAGCGTGAGCGAGGTCGTCGAGGGCATCGGATTCGGCAAGGCTCAGTTCCTCATGGTGGTCACCGGCGGGGCACTGATCTTCAACCGGGGCGTGCAGATGTGCCTCATGTCGATCTTGACGGTGCCCATCGCCGCGGACCTCGGGCTCAACGCCACGCAGCAGGGCGTGTTGTCGACCATGCTCTTCTCCGGCATGTTCCTCGGCACGCTGGCCAGCGGCTGGTACGGAGACGACGCTGGGCGGCGTTTCCCGGTAGTGGCCAGCG
>CAUYUJ010016382.1:81720-111720 GCA_963575745.1 Prorocentrum cordatum | reverse complement strand
ACTACTACTACTACTACTACTACTACTACTACTACTACTACTACTACTACTACTACTACTACTACTACTACTACGACTACGACGACTCTACTACTACTACTACTACTACTACTACTACTACTACTACTACTACTACTACGCTACTACTACTACTACTACTACTACTACTACTACTACTACTACTACTACTACTACTACTACTACTACTACTACTACTACTACTACTACTACTACTACTACTACTACTACTACTACTACTACTACTACTACTACTACTACTACTACTACTACTACTACTACTACTACTACTACTACTACTACTAACTACTAACTACTACTACTACGTACTACTACTACTACTACTACTACTACTACTACTACTACTACTACTACTACTACTACTACTACTACTACTACTATTACGACGACGACGACGACTACTACTACTACTACTACTAACTCCTCTCGGGGCGAATCTTCTGAGCCGATCTGAAGCCACCCTAGGAACGGCCTACGGCCGAGATTTTGGGCCTCCAGCCCACCCATCGGTTCCCTGGGTTTCGGAACCCAAACCTACCGACCACGACTCCCCGCAGCACGAGGGGAAAGGGGAGAAGCCAGCGAGACAAGAGCCAGCACGCAGGCAGCACAGCGGAGGAGCCCCAGCGAAAGCGAGAGGGAAGGCGAGAGGAGGGAGCCAGCAAGAGCGCGCGGCACAGCAGCAGCAGGGAGGCGTGGCCACTCCTACTGTCACTTGTCACGAGGGCGTTTGACCGAGAAAAGATTTAAAATCGCACTGCTCAGCGCGTCCCCCCATCCGAGATTCCGAAAATGTCCCTGGATTTCCTCAGGATCGGTGGGGGGGCGCTTCCTAGTCTCGCAACGTCCAGGCCGATTCGGGGGGAGGTGGAGGCTCGTCGGAGGCGGAGGTGAGGGAGGCTGAGCAGGCCAGGGAGCTGCGGCAGAGGCGGACAGCCTGCTCAGACCCTGTTCAGCGTGTGCTCCACGGCCATCGCAGTCGTGATCCGCAGCAACTGGCGCTCTGGCCGGCGGTGTACGCGCTCGGGCTGGTCAGAAGGCTGGCTGGTCGGCTGCATCTGGTACTCTGTCTGCGTCACGACCGTCCACTGCGGCAGCAGCTCGCACACTCGATTCCCCATCAGGAGTGGTCACATGCGTTGGTGCCTCCCTCGGTGCAGTGTCATCGTGGCGACCCAAAGCTTCCTTGCCCCCGTCAAAACTGGTCTTCGAATTTCCTTCCGGCCCGATGTCGGGCTCCTTCCAACCCGTCAAAATTGGTCTTCGAATTTCCTTCCGGCCCGTCAAAATTGGTCTTCGAATTTTCTTCCGGCCCGAGTCCACATATCGTCCAGGTACGTGATGAGGATCCCCTCGAGGTGGCTCATCGGCGCAACTCCCTGTTTCCGCACCCCGCCGAGCTGCTCCAAGCAGGCGAAGAGCGGTCCAAGCTCGGGCACCTTCACGATCGTCAACTTCGCGTCCGACTCTTTGAACGTCGTCTGAACCTTCACGAGCGAAAACTTGTCCGCCGCAACGCGTGACGGCATGTCTCCGATTGCCTTCTTCAGTGCAGCCAGGTCCTCCATGTTCTTGCGGCGGACCTCGACCCCTGCCTCGTCGCAGCCCTCGAAGATGCCGACCAGCGCCGCGCACGAGATCGTGCTGAGCTCCGTCTCGATCTCGTCCTCCTTCTTCCTGAGCCTCATCTCCTGCGCCTGTTCGATCCACGCCTTGACCCTGGCCCTCGCGCGTACCACTGGCAAGCTGTTGGCCCCGACGATCATCGTCACGGGCGTCACCGCCTCCACCTGCCTGGTCCGCATCGCGAGGTTGAGAACCATCTTGGTCCGCACAGGGACCAGGGTGCGCAGCTGCTCCACGTCCATCTTCTCGAGGCTGTCGAGCTCCTCCTGCGGCACCACGCGGTTGTTCTGGTTGCGTCCTCGCGTCTTGCCCCTGCCAGCTGCTGGTCCGTCTCCGTTTTCACGTTGCCGTCGGCGCCTTGCTGGCGCCTCTGCTTCCGCAGGGCCTGCCACGCCCGCTGGCATCATGCCGAACATGCCCGCCATGACGTAGTAGGTGCGGTAGCGGCAAGTCCCACCGAAACTCTAGTAGAGGTCGGGGCAGGTGTGTTGCAAGATGTGTTTGGAGCTCCTCGAGCCGTCCAAATGGCTTTAGACTAGGACACAATGGGCACTGTCTCGTCGTCGTTTCGAGGAGGCGGTGATTGAAGGGCGAGGCGTCGACGCGGCATCGTCCGTACTGATATGCATGTTGTAGATGGCGAGTTGTTGTCTGTCGATCTTTGAATGCCGAGCGACATGCGAGGCATTGGTTCGTCATCGTCAGGATCTCCGTCGTCTTCCTCCCTCCGTGCTGCCCTCCCTCTGACTGGCGCTGATGGACGAGAAGGGCACGTTTTGTCATGAAACGTATTCCGCACGGCAGCCCATCCACCACATCCATGAGGCAGCATTCGTAGTCGCCGTCGGCCCGCTCGCCCTCCTCGGGCATCATGGCGTTCGGCTCGTGGTCCCTCGTGCGCGTGAGCCACTCCCCGCGGAACTGGCGGACGCCCAGCAGGATGAACGCCGCGTTGGCGTCGCACTCCTGGTCGAAAATGCGGATGTAGGCGCCCTCCAGTAGGTCCACCACCTTCTCGCCCTCCTCGGTCTTCTTCATGTACTCGATGTCCTCGTAGAACTGGCGCGCCCACGGGTTGGACGTTGCTGTGCTCGGCGGTGTCATCGCCGTCGACGGGAACCAAGTGAAGGCAGATTCCTGTGGGAGCTCCATCTCCAGGTCGCCGAAGACTGCTGCCAACTGCTGCTTGTGCCATTCAGGTCGCCTCGCCACGGCTTGCCATTCTTTAAGTCGCTGTACTCGTAGTTCCACTGCTCTCGGTACCATCCACAGTCGTAGCCAGATCTGCGTCCCAGGTAGCGTGCGGATTACTTCATGCGTGCCTCCGTTCCCATCGTCAATCGGGACGCGGACAGCGACACCTCCCAAGAGTACTCGTGCGAGCTTCAGGCACTGTCTGTCGAGTTTGTCCGTCTGCGCGTCCGTGGGGACGAGCGCAGTGAATCCCGAGGTAGCAGCTCCCATGACGATGCTCCTGAAGGCGATCTTCTTGCTTTTCCACTGCTTGCACTCCGTCCAGAACTTCTTCATGTAGTACCATCCTCGGCGCGCGGCTGCGCACCTTGCCTCGACCTCCGCCCAGTTGAGCCCGGTGTGCGTGAAGATGGTGCCCAAGAAGGGGGCCTCCTGCAAGACCTGCCCTGGGATGTCGCCGCCCATCATGTCGTAGAAAATGCACTTGTTGTAAGTGCTGGCGCCAGGGCCGACGTAGTGCGGCACGACCTGCTTCTTCCCTTGGCCCTGCACAACGCCCAGTGTCTTCAGTGCGGTGTCCAGCTGCCTATCCGAATACTGGATGATCTCGCTGGCGTGGAGGGGGTCGAGGGCGCGGTAGGTCCAGTTGACGTCGTCGGCGAAGACTCTGATCGAGAGGTCCACGAGCTCGTCACTGAAGGGGTAGCAGGCTAAGAGCTCGTTGGGAGACTTCTCGTGGTGGAGCTGCTGCCAGTGCTTGATCGGGACCGTGAACGCCTCCTGGAAACAAGTCGCCGCGTTGGAGTCCCCCATGTAGTTGCCCTCGCTGTTCTGCATCACGATGGTCTCGCCCTCGGCCTCGATCTTGAAGCATGCGCACCAGTGGCGCTGTAGAAGGAGCTCAGCGTCGCATTCTCGATATAGCCGTCGAATTGCGCCGTCGAGCTGCGGGTGGCGAACCGAGGCGAAGGCGTTCTGCATGTCGTGTTTCGTGTCCACCGTCGAGATGCGATGTCTTCGCATCCGCCAGCCTAGGCATGCCGTGGTGCGAACGGCGCCCGTGCGGGATCGCGACGGCAGGTAGCCGTAGTCGCGGCCAGGGACTTCTCGTTCACGGCGTTGAGCGGTGCGTATCCAGATTTTGCCAAAGGAGCAGAGGCCGTACAAGAGCTTCATGGCCTTGGTGCCGTCCCGCCCGTTCTGCTTGCTCACCTGGTAGGTTTGGGAGATGTTCCAGTAGGCGACTAGTCGTTGGTGTTGGCGAACCCGTGCCAGTACTCCCACGAGCCAATGCCGCAGATGTGGAAGATCCTGTAGTGGCTCGCCTGCTCCCAGCCCCGTCGTGCGTTCGGTGGTGGCTGGGCGCGTTGAGAGTAGTAAAGACCAGATCTCTGTTGGTACTGACCACGCTACTGGGGCTCGTCTCCTCTTGGTCCTGCGCAGCGCGTTGTAGATCCGCTGGTAGTCCTCGGCGCCCTCCTCCAAGTCCTAGTAGCTGGGCGGCGCGTTGTTGTCGTGGGCGCTTGCCATGCTGATGAAGTCGTCAAGGTCAATGGTCGGCCAGATGGCGATGGGGGGATCAGGACATGGGGGGATGAGTATCCGGTACCGTTTTGTTGGGGTATAATTTGTACTTTCTCTGCGGGTTGCAAGTACAAATTGTACCTTCTCCCCCCCCTTAACATCCTCGCACATGTCGCGGACGTTGTCAGAAGTACAATTTGTACCTTGTCTGCGTGGCGTCGGTACAAATTGTACCTTCTCCGTGGGGCGTAGGTACAATTTGTGCCTCGGTTGCGCCTCTTTCCCCATCAGGACTTATCCCCCCATTTGCATCCCGCCAAAATGGTGCGCGCGCTCATGCCGCCATCCTTAGCCGGCTTCGCCATGTCGGTAGTCCACTGCTCGGCGGTCGGCGTGCAGTCGGCGATGGTGCGGAAGTTGCGTCGTCTGGGTCCTATACCTCCTCCAGCTATCAATCTGCACAGTCGCCATTCTTCCTGCATTTGGCCTCGGTGGTGGGCTTCGTCCAGCTCGTCGGCTAGCTGTTGATCTCGTTGCTTGAGTTGCTTCCGGAGCCGCTTGCACTTGGACGTGAGGCGGTGCAGGCGTAAGACGGTATCCATGTCGTTCTCCACGATGCTTTACGTGCGGCGCTGCGATCACGTAGGGCTTGAACACGTTCGGCGGCAAGGCGCTGGTACTCGGCTGGTAGTGCCCTTTCCGTGGCTTTGAACATGTCGGCATTTTCCTTCTGAAGAATGTCAACCAGGTCCTTCCATGCGCCCTCGAGGGAGCCGTACGCCTGCATCATGTCTTGGATGTCGTTGTAACCCGCTGATTGCATGTGGTTGGCGATGGACTGCTCCACCTTCTCCCTAGAGGGCGTCGCGGCGGTCTCGCTCTTCAGCGCGTCCGCGATCTTCACGCAGTCCCAGCGTGTCGTGGCTGTCGGTGCCGCGTAGTCAAGGTCCAGGTCCAGTTCCATGAGGAAGGCCACGTGGTCGCGCGGGGCGGAGGCTGGGATCGCCTGCAGCTTGCGGGTCGAGCGGTAGGTCTGGCCGAACTTCGTGATCAAGGGCTCCCACGAGGGCGCGAAGTTATTCGCGCTTCGCGGTCCTCGTTCCTTCTCCCCCTCCTCCTCGTCCTCCTTTTCTCCCTTTGGGGGGGCGGCGCGAGGGCGCGAAGTTATTCGCGCTTCGCGCTTCGCGGAGCGCGAAGCGCGAAGTTGGGAGCCCTAGGTGATCCGCGAGAGGAGGGTGTTCGGTACGAGGATGTGGTCGATCCAGGAGACGTGTTGTCGGCCCTTCTTGCCAGCCCCGTAGTAGCTCGGCCCCATCGGGAAGTACGTGCTGGCGAAGACCATGTCATTGTTCTCGGCGGGCGCTCTCAAGCGGGCTCCTGCGTTGTGCTCCTCCTGGCGTCCGTGTGGTCCCACACTGGTGGAGTCCGTCGTCATGGTGCCTTGGACTGTGATCATAATGCCGACGCCATCGTTGAGGTCAGTTCCGATGATCGGTGTAGTACGTCGTGGTAGTGAGGCGAGCAGGCTGCCCGTGAAGTCCTCCAGCATGTTCGTGGCGGTCTCGATCTTGGCTTGCTCGCGTCCGTCACGGCTATGTGGGCAGCGGCCGATCAGGGTGATGTCGTAGGTCCTGCTCTTCAGTCTTACTGCGGCTGCTCGCCCACGGATGGGTTGAGGTGGCGTCCATATTTTGATGACCTGCTTCGTCCTGACGGTGGCCTTGTTCAGGAGGAGCGTGATGCCGCAGGCTTTGTTGCTCAAGGCGCTGCCGCGCTGTCAGCCGAAGTGGATAGCCCCGAAATGCGGCAGGTCCTCCACCACGTGCGCCTGATGCGTGCACCGCTGGGCCCCGACGAGCACGATGATGTCGGCCCTGACGTACTCGTGAGCCATCTCCAAGACTCGGTCGCTGTCCGAGAGGCTGAGCGGGCTCCCGTAGATGATCCTCATCGCACGCTGAGAACCAGCATGAGGATCCCGCCTGTATGGGGGCCACATGCGAACCCTACCCCTACCCCCCACGATTTCTGGGGGAGGTGGGGTTCACTTCGCTCGGGAGCTCCCGAACGAAGTGAACCCCACCCTCCCCCTCAGAAATCGTGGGGGGTAGGTGGAGGATTCGCATGTGGCCCCCTAGCCCGGCCTCCCGGCGGGGCAGGGGAGGCGGGGGTGGAGGCCCACGAGGGCTCCAGGCCGGGGCGGCCGTGGCTCGGCCGCGCGCGGCGCAGCCACGGCCCCGCTCCCGGCACAGCCGACGTGGCTGGAGGAGGAGGAGGAGGAGGAGGAGGAGAGGAGGAGGAGGAGGAGCGAGGAGGAGGAGAGGAGAGGAGAGGAGGAGGAGGAGAGGAGGAGGAGGAGGAGGAGGAGGAAGCGAGGAGGAGGAGGAGGAGGAGGAGGAGGAGGAGGAGGAGGAGGAGGAGGAGGAGAGAGGAGGAGGAGGAGGAGGAGGAAGGAGAGGAGCCGGGGGGGGGGGCCCTCGCGGGGGGACGGCCAGAGGGGCCCGCCCTCCTGCGGTCCGCCAGGCTCGCCCCCCCCCCTCATGGCTCGCCCCCCCCCCTCTCGGGCATGTCCCTCTACAGGAGGAATGTTTCGAGCCGGGCGAAAGGGGGGGATTGGGAAAGGGGGGGTTACGAAATTTGCTGCATGCAGCTGATTTCGGCCTCACCGAGGGGCCCGTTCCTCGATACATAGTCGCCTCCGGCGCCGGGAGGCGCCGGGAAAATCAGCTACGTGAGCTGATTCTCAAACCCCCCCTTTGCTATCCCCCCCTTTCGCCCGACCCGAATGTTCAAAAATAGTCAAACATGGTCTGGGGACTATTTTTCGACTATCTTTGGCTACTTCTAATTGCTGGTTGACTATCTTTGATTCTTCTTCACGAATCCGCCTGTCGGAAGACATGGCCGACCTCGTGGAAGTCGGCCGAGGTGTTCAAGGTGGGCAAGCAATGGGTTCGCTTCGGCTTGTTCGGTTCTGTCGGTTCGGTGCGGCTGGTTCGGTTCGCACAGCGGGCCGGCTCGGTTCGGCCAGTCCGGGTCGGCTGGTTCGGTGCGGCCGTCTTAGTTCGCACAGCGGGTTGGTTCGGTTCGGCCAGTTCGGTTCGGCCAGCTGGTTCGGTTCGGCGGTTCGGTTCCAGACCCGGTTCTCGGTTCGGTTCGCGGCCATCATGCGACTGAGAGACGAACCACCCGCTGAAAGACATCAGAAGCTATGATACGGCCACGTGGAATTCTCAGTCAAGCGACCTTGACTGTGAACTGTTTCCTTCCTCAGATGCCCGCGTGGACTTGCTGGCCCACTGGCCGCCGGGCATGCTGTGAGAGCGCGGCACTCGAGAGCTGACGGTCGGAGGCTGATGGGTGCGAGCGCGTTCTCTTTCGATGCATCCCTGCGTCGCCCTCGGGTCCTTTACGCACTCTGCCAGGGGTTGAAGGACCACCGCGTCTCCCATCCCTGATGTGTGAGATTTGTTTGTTTGTAGCCGTGGCCAGTTTGTGGTGATCACCCGCACTTTTGTCTGCAGCTCGTTTTTGGCCGCAGATCCCCCCTCTGTGAATACGCATGGTCTTTTGAAAGGATCGCAGGGTGCAGCTCAGCATTGCCATTCCCCTTGCGCCTCCCCTCTCCTCGAAGAACAAACAAACCCCTTATACAGGACTTGTCGGAGCTCCACAGATTTCTAGGATGGGTGATGGGCCCCCCTGGCGGCGCCTCCGGCGCCGCCCCTGGTGCGCTCCGCGCGCCGGGGGGGGGGGGGGCCAGCGCCGATGCAGGAAATCCACGCCGACCTCCGAGAGTTTACGCGCATGCGTCTTGTGATCTCCTGTCGTTAGTGGCCATTCCCCCTGACGCCTCCCCTCCCTCCCCTCCTCCTCGCCCCACCCTCCCACTCCCTCCGCGGCCCCTCCCTGCTCTGTCTGCCCGGAGCGCGGAGCGGGACGGGCAGAGGTGTCTCGGGCACGCCAGAGAGGCAGCGGGGCCGTGCTCGGCACGCTCCCGGAAGCGTTCTTTCCCTGATTTGTTGTTCGAGCAGCCTCCTGGAATTCTCCAGGGGACAGCGTGTAAATCTGAAACGTATCTTCAGTTCAGAACAACCATCGTTTGGGTTCTCAATCTGCAGCGTGGACGTCGCGGCCGCTTCTCTTCCAAAAAGATACATCTCTCTCTGTCTGTATGTCTGTCTCTCTTTCTCTTTCAGCAGCGCCGCGTCTGTCTCAAGACAAGTCTTCGTCGTATTGCCGACTACTGCAATATATATATATATATAGATAGATATATAGATAGATATATATATATATATAGAGAGAGAGATAGATAGATAGATAGATCGATAGATAGATATATAGATAGATAGATAGATAGATATAAATTTATGTATATATATATATAGTTTGGGTTTGTCGTGACGGCGGAGGCTTTGAAACATGGTCTGGATTTGTCATAGAGGCGGCGACTGCTTGAGATTCGTTGGCCAGGAGGGAGGGGAGGTCGGGGAGACAACCCATACTGCCTCTATGGTGCTGCTGCACATGCTTGTTCTATGCGCTGCTCAGAGTGGAGTGGCCACCACTTGGAAGTTGAATGGACCACAACTGATTTTGATTTGGACTAACTTGACTTGAACTGAATTGGCCGATCTGACCACCACTTGGTTGTATCGACCACTGCTGAACTGAATTAGTTGAATTCGTGTAGTGGCGTCACTGAATTAGCAGCCGACTGAACTGGCTTCGCCACCTTGAATTCGCCAATTCTGATATGGTACCAAGTTGCATATCGTCGAAACATCACGAGCGCAACTCCACTAGGGAGCGACTTGGGGGTTTTCTGGTCGCGCTGTCGTTGATTCACGTATCGGCAGAGGGGACTGTCGGGTCAGGAGGCCGCGCCGTCGTCAGCATTCCCACCCCCCCTCTTCGTTGTCATATCTTCGTCGTGGAAATTTCCGCGATCTGGCGTGACGTCGTCGCTTTTTAACCCTGTAGAATATCATTTGACTTGTCGTCGTCATTTTTGTTGCAACTCTCCCCTGGGGGGCTCCAGAGTATGATCGTCAGTTTCTTGAACCCCCCCCCTTCGCATTTTCGTCGCGAGTCCACGTCGTCGGTCTCGAGGTTGCTTGGGTGCAACAGCTTTGATTCAGGAGGAGGAGGAGGAAGATGAGGAGCAGGAGGAGGAGGAGGCGAGGGAGAGAGAGAGAGGAGGAGGAGAGAGAGAGGGAGAAGAGGAGGAGGAGGAGGAGGAGGAGAAGGAGGAGGAGGAGAGAGAGGAGGAGGAGGAGAAGGAGGAGGAGGACAAGCTAGGTGCGCTCGCGTCATATCTGACGTCATACCACTCCCTCCCATCCCTTACCATGGCGTAGATGTCCTCTCTATTCGCACAGTCGGATGTCGAGCAGGCCAATGTTCGCGAGAGGGTACGCGATGCATGGTAGAGCACGGCATGGCATGGCGTAAAAGAGCACCGCAAAGCGTAGTATCAACCTAGCATTGCACTGCATGCCGTGGCATGGCACGGGAAATGACGCCAGCGCTGCAGCGGGAGCACGAGTCGGAACGAGCATGGCAGAAAGTAGCATGCCATAGCATGGCGTGGCATTGCGCAGTGAAGCATTGCATCACAAAGCATTGCAACGCAAAGCATAGTATCGCAAACGGCGCAGAACACAACACCGCACAGGACGTCATGGCATGGCGCCAGGTTCCTTGGAGGGAAAGTGGATCGTCTTCGAGAGGACTGGGCCGGTCTGCAGTCGTGGCTCCATATCTAGCTCCTTGGGCTCCCCTCAAAGCTCCACACACGGCGTGGCTGATGGAGAGCACCCGCTGGCTTTGCTTTCAACATCGCCTTCTCAAAGCAGAAACGGGGCTGCCGTTTGATACTTCCTGAAAACGACGACGCCCAAAAGTGGGGGGGGCTTTTGCGGCCCAAAAAATCAACGAACTGGCACCGAATGTGTAATCATTTCCGATGGTTTTTTCGAAGGCCCATTTCCTAGATTTGGGAGCCTATTTGGAAGCACCGAAAACGCCCGCGCTGCAGCGGGAGCACGATTTGGAACAACCACCGGCGCAGAAATGGGGCCAGCGCTTCAGCGGGAGCAACATTTCGAGAAAAACCCAAGCGAAAATCCACTTCCTGGGCATCCTGTGTATAGAAATCAGTAAGCAGAGGGGGGCCGGATATCTCCCAGACGTCATTCGGGGAGAGAGGAGAGTAGCATCATATTGTATAATTGTGGAGAAGGAGGGGGAGAGGGAGAGAGGAGAGTAGCATCATATTGTATAATTGTGGAGTAGGAGGAAGAGGAGGAGGGGGAGGAGAGGGAGAGAGACAGAGAAGGAGGAGAGAGAGAGAGAGGAGAGGAAGAAGAGGAGGAGGAGGAGAAGGTGGAGGAGGAGGAGAGAGGAGAGTTGAGACAGGAGAGAGGAGAGAGGAGGAGGAGGAGGAGGAGGAGGAGGTGGAGGAGGAGGAGAAGGAGGAGGAGGAGGAGGACCAGTATAAATCAAAGAGTCACCGACGATGTTGGAATAAACCCTTCCCCCAAGCTCCCTCTTCATAGGCCCCTAGAACAGTTCATTTCCACAGATGGACCTGCCTCGTTGGAAGACAATCGTTTGAAGATCCTGAAGCATGCCAAAACATTGTTCTCGGCATTCCAACGCCACGGATTAACTGGACGATTGCGTCTTGACGATCCTGAATCGTGCCAGAACGCCATTCTTGGGACCTCAACTCCGCGAATCATCATAATTGATGCGCCCTCATAATCGTGAACCCTTCCAAAACACCATTTCTGGTACGTCGTCCATGGAGATCCGTGAAAAGTTCAACGTTTAACAAGAATGTGCACGGCGCTGAGGCGAGAGCCACATTTTAAAAAAGGAACCGCCCTCAATCCGTGAAATGCTTGCAACTGTTTACACCGAATGTGCGCCGCGCTATGGCGAGAGCCTCATTTTGAAAACCACCCGCCCTCAATCCGTGAAGCTCTTGCAAATATTGAAAACGAATGTGTGCCGCGCTAAGGCGAGAGCCACATTTTGAAAACGATCCGCCCTCAATCCGTAAAACGATTGCAAATGTTGGAAAGAATGTGCGCAGCGCCACGCAAGAGCCACAGTTTGAAAACCACCCGCCCTCAAACCGTGAAACTCTTGCATTTGTTTAACAAGAAAGTGCGCGGCGCTAAGTCGAGAGTCACATTTTGAAAACCACCCGCCCTCAATCCGTGAAACGCTTGCAAATATGTGCAACGTATGAGCGCCACGCCGAGGCGAGGACCACATGTTGAAAACCACCCGCCCTCAATCCGTGATACTCTTGCGATTGGTTTTAACGAACGTGTGCCGCGCTAAGACGAGAGCCACAGTTTGAAAACCACCCGCCTTCAATCCGTGAAGCTCTTGCAAATTCCGAAAAGGAATGTGCGCGGCGCTAACGCAAGAACCACAGTTCGAAAACCACCCGCCCTCCATCCGTGAAACTGTTGCCAAATATTCAGGTTCAGGGTCATAAGTGGTGAGGAAGTCTCAGGCGAAACGCCCAGCCCGCCCTAAACACTGGCGTCGGGGTGCGACAGGGAGAGATTACTTATAAGGAGAAGGAATGGAGGCGGAGGAGGTGGAGGCGGAGGAGGAGGCGGAGGAGGAGGAAGAGGAGGAGGAGGAGGCGGAGGTGGAGGCGGAGGAGGAGGTGGCGGAGGCGGAGGAAGAGGCGGAGAGGGAGGAGGAGGGGAGGAGGAGGAGGAGAAGGAGAGAGAAGAGAGGGGAAAAAAGGAAGAAAGGAAAAAGAAGAGAGAGAGGAAGAAAGGGAGAAGGAGGAGTGAGGAGGAGAGAGAGGAGGGAGGAGGAGGAGGTGGAGGAGGAGGAGGAGGACGGAGGAGGAGGAGGAGGAGGAGGAGGAGGAGGGGAGGAGGATGTGGAGGAGGAGGGGGAGGAGGAGCAGGAGGAGAGAGAGAGAGAGAGAGAAAGAAAGAAAGAGAGAGAAATATAGATAGAAGCAGAGAGACAGAGGAGGAGAGAAAGAGAGAGGAGGAGAGGAAGAGAGAGAGGAGGATATTGAGAGATAGGAGGAAATAGAGAGAGAGAGAAGGAGGAGGAGGAGGAGGCGGAGGAGGAGGAGGAGAAGGAGGAGGCGGAGGAGGAGGAGGAGGGGGAAGATGAGGAGGAGGAGGAGGAGGAGGAGGAGGAGGAGAAGGAGGATTGCTTTGGACTGCTGTGTTTGCCCAGAGGCCCAATCGGGAGACGCCCCCAAGGCAAGCGCAACAACCCCGCACTCGGAGCTGACGCCCCGAATGCGACATGGCCGGGGGCCCCGCCCCGCCCTATAGGTGCGTCACCCTCCTGGGGGCTGGGATGAATACTACTCTCCCCGCTGACCGTCCCACATCAACTACATCGCCGCTAGGCTGAAAATATCGGGAGGCGACTGACGGCCTCGCTCAATCGCAATTCTCGCACACGAAGGATCGCCTTCGGCGCCCACTCACGACAGGGGAAGAGACCTCGCCGAATGCGGGAGGGGTTTTCCGCGCCCTTCCTGGTCGGCCGTCCCGGGCACACGTGAACCATGTGCCTGGGATCGCTGCCTGTGGTGTAACGTCCACACCGCTGGCAAAACATCATTACGAATTCAGGCCAGAACGCGAGCTGGTGAGATCCGTCGAGCTGCTCAGCTACCCCGCCTTCGGCGGCAGGACACGGCGCAATACGACCTCCACCCAGTGCCTGCGCAGGACTCCTCGTCGGAACCGGCCCTCGGCGCTCCGTGCCACAGCAGTGCGAGCGCACCATGCGGTGGCAGCGCACGCACGTCCAACGCGCACCGCAACGTCGCAGCTCATGGCCGGACCGCTGTACACCGAGGCGGGCGGGAGTGCGGGCGGGACGCCGAGGGCCCGCCGCCCGCTTGCCCTGCTCCCCGTCCGCTGCGCTCGCCAGCTCCGGCGCCTTCCTCGCCCCGCGGCGCACCAGCGACGCGATCGCGTCGCTCTCGTCGGCGCGCGCCGCGGTGCCGGCGAGCCCCGCGCGCCGGCCACCCTCCGCGGCGGCGCCTGCCAGCAAGTCCGCCGCGGCATCGCCCAGCGCCGGGAAGAGGGCGCGCTCGGAGGTGAGCAGGTGGCCGTGCTCCTCCGTGTGCGACGCCACCCACTCCACAGGACCTCGCACCAGGACCTCGCGCCGCGAAGGCGGCCCGCGCCCTCTGCCACGGGTCCCCGATCACGAGCCCCGCCCGGTCAGCGCCCTCCGGCCTCCCGCGCCACGCGCGGAAGAAGGGCTCGTGGCCCGTGGCGAGCCGCACGTTGCCCGAAAGTCTCCTCGGTTGGGCTTGCCCGTTTGCCCGGACTCCCTGCCCGCAGCCTGCCTCTTCGCTTGCGGCCGCGACCGAAAAAGAACGTCTCCTCGAGCGCCAGCACGGAGGCGAAGATCTCCGCTCGGGGCACCGTCTGGCGACGGCCTGCCAGCGGAGCCGCTCGGCCCCGAGCTGGAGCCCAGGCGCCCTCGGGGCCCGCTGCATGATCACGATGAAGCTGTTGAAAATTTTAGGACGAATTCGCACGGCGCTCAGGCGATAGCCACAATTTGAAAACGACCCCCCTTCCCATCCATGAATCGGTTGCAACAGTTTCAGACGAGCGTGCGCGGCCCGACGGCGAGAACTACATGTCGCAAACGACCCCATCCGCCTTCGAACTTGTTCGAAGCTTTGAAAGACGAGCGTGCGCGGCCCGAAGCCGAGAGCCACATCTTGAACATAATGTGTGACCCACCCTTGGAATTGCTGCAAAAGTCAAGTGTCAGGGTCATAGAAATGACGTCCGCGGGCCCGGCAAGGAGGAGAGATCCCGAAGGGAACCGGGATGCTGGTCGAGGAGGAGGGGGTGGTGGACGAGCAGGAGGACGAGGATGAGGAGCGGAGGAGGAGCAGCAGGGAGGAAGGAGGGAGGGGGAGGAGGAGGAGGAGGAGGAGGAGGAGGAGGAGGAGGAGGAGGAGGAGGAGGAGGAGGAGGAGCGGAGGAGGAGCAGCAGCAGCAGCAAGTGCATGAGCAGCATGAGCTGGAGGAGCAGGAGGGCCACGGGACGGCAGCACAGGGGGGAACAGGAGGTGGGCGGCAGCGGCGAGGGAGTCCCTGTGAACGGGGCGGGGTGGGGGTTGCGAAGTCCCTGTGGACGGGCATCGCTCGGACGTGTGCGTTTTTTCCTCGGCGGGGAGAATTAAGGAGCATCCTGGATCATCCTGTAAAAAAAAACACGCACGAAGCAAAAAGCACAGGGAATGGACGTCCGAGCGATGGCCAGGGACGGGGTGGGCATCGAAGGGCACCATGGTCCTTTCACAGCCCAATGGTGGGCACCACATGCTTGCCGCCACCAATTGGAAGTACAGCGTATGTCCTACACCATTCGCGATGTCATACCAAGACCCACTGAACCCTGCCATTTGATACTTCAACATCTCTCCAGAAATGTGCTCCCCGCTGGGGCGAGAACGCGATTTTGGAAAAAAGGGGGCCAAAGCGCCGCTCTTGAAATGTGGGCCACGCCGCAGCAGGGACATCATCTCTGAAAGGCCGAAGACTCTTTTGGCCGAAAGCACGCTGGTCGAAAGCCAGCCCTGGAAAAGCCTGCGAGTGGGGGAAAGGAAAGGCGTCGTCAGGGAAGAGAGCAGAGGAGGGGGGAGGCTGTGGTGGCAGAGGGGGAAATGGAGGTGCGGGGAGGCATAGCTCACGTGGCGGGCGGGGCGGGCAAGGGCGGCGCGAGGGCAAGGCAAGGGAGGGATGGGGAAGGTACGGTGCGGGAGTGAGATATTGCAAGAGGCGAGGCGCTCGGCATCGCTCGGCCGAGTGCACGTGTCCTCGTCGGGGACCGGCGAGGAGCGGCATCCTGGACCGGCGAGCAGGACAAAGGCAAACAGACACACGGAACCGACAAACTTGCATGGGAAATGGACGTCCGAGGGACGGCAGAGGGCGGTGAGCGCAGGGGAGCTGCACGGACAGGGCTCGGGAGCCGCGCGCCTGCGTGTGCCCACGGCCTCGCCCCCTCGGGGCGCGGAGGCGGGGAGGCAGCGAGGGGGGGGGGCCTTGAGGACTGGGCAGGGGGCGCAGATGGCGGAGGCCTGGAGGTTGGCACCGGCACTGATATCAGCGGCGTGCGTCCACCCAGGGAGGATGCTCCCGATCTCGGCGATGGTGGTGATGCTTGGGTTTCCTAGGTGGCCGAAGCATCACCACCGACACCGAAGCTCAGGATCAGATCCCCCAGAGGAAGCAACTCCCTGTGTTGGTGCTGGTGTCCATTTCCATGTCTCCAACGATGGGCCAAGAGGCCACGAGAAAAGCCAAGGAAAACCCCCCACGACCCGAGCAGGTTTGCGCAAACTTGCGACATGTTTGCGGTATAATTCCTGAACGTTGCGTGCACGCGCGGCTGCGGCATCGCATTCTCCGTAGCATCGCCTGCGCCAGGGAACCACCGGTTTTGCCGCGCACGTGGTCCATATCAGCTGTTTCGGCTCACAGCCTCGACCAATACGCGCAATCGGTTATATCATGATACATTCTGGGCCACATCCCCGCCACGCAGCCGCAAAGTGGCTCGGATGACGCCGTCGCTGTTTGAACGAACAAGGTTGCTCCATGTCCGCCGGGAAGACCTCATTCTCCCACTGGGGAAGCAACGAGTGGGAAGGGGTCCCTCGCGATTGTCTTTTTGGCCTGATGCGGTGGCTCAAGGGGCCAATTGGCGAGGGCGGCGCCGTGCTCCTCCTCCTCCTCCTCCTCCTCCTCCTCCTCCTCCTTCCCCTCCTCCTCCTCCTCCTTCCCTTCCTCCTCCTCCTCCTCCTCCTCCTCCTCCTCTTCCTCCTCCTTATCCTCCTCCTCCTCCTACTCGAACGGTAGCTCCATGTCCAGTGCCCTGCTTTTTACCTTTGCTGGCCCGCTGTACCGTGTTGGCTCAAGGCCTGATCCGTGCACCGTGCCCGCCTTAGACTTTGTTCCATTGTTATTACTGTACATTCCGCCTCAATCCGCTTACGGAAACCATCCTCACATCTTCATCCTCATCTCCAGTTGGTAGCGGAGCAGGTCCACCCGTGTTGCCACCACGGTTGCTATGTCTCGTTTCGCGTCGACCGCGATGGTTTCCACCCTCCGCCGTCTTCGACGTCGGTCAACCGCCTTCAGCATCCACGCCTTCGTGCACTTCTTCCCCTTCGCTCTGGCAGGAGTCGTTACTCTAGGGTCCGTCGGGGCTGCACCAACCCATCCGCCAGGACCCGCGACCGGGAGCGTGCACACCGCCGTCAACACCTCCGCCCTCGTGCGCCTCCCCCCGCTCACTACGGCAGGAGACGTGACTCTAGGGTCCGTCAGGGCTGTACCACCCCATCCGCCAGGACCAATGACCGAAAACGTGGGTCACCAGTACCACAGTAAGAACAACATCACCGATATCTGCAACGACCGTTTTGCGACCCATCCCGGGCATGTTCGGAGTGTGTCCAGGCAGCTCGTGAAACTCAAACGGTCAGTTCCCCCGCCCGTGGGGGTAGCCTCGGGTGTTATACAGCTGCTCGACATAACGTTCATATTTGCTGTGCCAGAACACGGCCCCGAGCCTCTCGGGACTGTGTCCCGGGAGCCTTGGAAGAAGCAAGCAGAGAAGAGGCACGCGGCGACTGCGTCGCCGGTGCCGAGCAGGGACGCAGTAGAGGGAGCATGAGAAGTGCCCCGTGGCAACGCAGGGCATGACGACTAGGACGCCATCGCTCTGAGGCACCACGCCTCGGGACCCGACCCTGCGCTTTACCAACTCAGGCCCGCCAGCCGGGCAGGATGGGGTCCCGATGCGCACTCCTATTTAGACGATCGTGCAATCCCCCTCCCCCTCTCCCCTTCACTTCCCTCCCCCCCCTTTCTCCTTCCTTCCCTCCCCCCCTCCCTCCCCCCCTTCTCTCCCGTTCCCCCTCCCTCCCCCCCTATCCCCTTTCCTTCCCTCCCTCCCCCCATCTCTCCTCTGCCCCCTCCCTGCCTCCATCCCTCCCTCCGTCTGTCCTCTGCCTCGGGCGCCCCCCCTCCCCGCGCCATGGCCCTCGTCGCCCTGGATGCGGGCGCCGGGCACGGGCCGTCGGCGCCCGACCTAGTGGCGGTCGCTCGTCGCCCCAGCCCTCCCTGCTCCCCCCTTTAATCCTGCCTCTCCCCCTCCCTCCTCCTTCCCTCAATCCTCCCTGCCTCCCTCCCTCCCCCTCAACCTGCTCATCCCTCCTGCCGCTTACTCCTCCCTCCATTCCATCCTCCCCCCCTTCCTCCTCCCTCCCTCCTTTTCCTCCCCCTCCTCCTTTCTTCCTCCTCCTCCTCCTCCTCCTCCTCCTCCTCCTCCTCCTCCCCTCCTCCTCCTCCTCCTCTCCTCCTCTCTCCCTCCTCCTCCTCCTCCCGCCTCCCCCTCCTCCTCCTCCTCCTCCTCCTCCTCCTCCTCCTCCTCCTCCTCATCCTCATCCCATCCTCATCCCTCTCTCATCTCCATCCTCATCCTCCTCCTCTCTCCCCCCCCCCACCCTCCCCTCTCATCCGCCTCTCCCTCCCCTTCAGCGTCCCTTCTTCTCCCTTCCCTCCCCGCCTCCTCCCTCTCTCCCTTTCCCTCCTCAGTGTCCCCTCTTTCCTCCTCCCGCCCTTCTCTCTCCCTCCCTCCCTCCCCCCTTCCTGCCGCTCACTCCTCCCCCCGTTTCCCCTCCATCCTCCATCCGTCCTCCTCCACCTCCTCGTTCCCATCTCCCCCCACCCTCGCCCTCTTAGCCATTTTGGCTCCCGCCATTATGGCTCAAGTACGGTTCACCCCCAGGAGAAGGCATTCCAGAAGCGCCCATCTTCTCTAGATTCCACCGGTAGCGTCGCGTTATAGCATTAAGCACGCGCGCGTGGCAGAACGGCAATTCCCGGGAACAGAATGGAGGGAGGCCAGGCAACAGCACCGCGGACCTACCATCACCATCAGGCGCGGTATGGAGGTGATCGCCGTGCACGCTGTCTTCATGGTGATGCCCAGCATTGGGGGGAAGAGTTTCGCAGGATTCTTGACCGCGACGGCCATGGCCGATGTGTCCCATCGGTTCCGAATCCATCGCGTGGGCGCGTGGCAGCTACAAGCGTGATCAAAGCCGTGCGGTCCTTGCAGCAGGGATGGACGCCTTTCGGCATCGAGATCGCGCCAACATGGACGACCTTGCCCGCGAGGTCAAGAAAATCGTGCATGGAGAGGTGAGCAAGCGGGAAGCTATGGCAGCCGGCGGTGAGGCGACACCGCCGAGAGGCCAGTCTACGCCGTTACAGGGTGCAGTAGAACGACATGGCAGTGAACAGTCAGCCTCCAAATATCGTTAATGACATTTCCCCCACCGGTCACGTCGAACGGGGCACGCAGGCGGACTTGACCGACTCCCGTCACTTGGCGACCGCATCGTCGAGGTCAACGGCCGGCGAGACATCCAGCAGATGATGGCGGAATGCAGGAAGCCGACCAAGCAGGCCACCCTCCACTTCGTGAGCGGGGCCCCCCGCAGCAGACGGCAGCAGCAGCAGCAGCAGCAGCAGCAGCAGGCAGGCGCCCGAACTTGAGCACTGCCCGATCGAGCTGTTTATTCCCCCCCCTCCCCCCCTTGTTCTTTTGTTCGGGCGAGGAGAGCTATGCACATGCACCGCTCCTGGCAAGGCCCATCCTTGACCCAGGATCGGTGCATATGCCTTCCTGGCCAAGGTAGGAGGGCGTATGCACCGATCCTGGGCTGAGGATGGGCCTGGCCAGAGTCGGTGTATGTGCATAGTTATTTTTCCTCTATTTGTGAAGGACTTACGGCCAGCACCGCCGACCCTGAAAGAACGACGACGACGACGACGACGACGACGACGACGACGAATTGAAGGCCCGGCCACAGGCCCCCCCTTGCTCTGTTGATACTCCTCCTCGTCATCCCCCTTCACGGCGTGCCCGGGGACGCACGGATGCCTCTGGCTGTACACCTCAGGCGATGCTCAAGAAAACTTAAGCTTTCGGCCAGAGTCTTGATTCTTCTTAACTTTTCAATGTAAATCCCAAGATTTTGATAGAAGTTCTGGGTTTTATTCAATTTCTGAGACTATGAATTTCTTAACCCATGATTTCTTAAGCATTTCGCAGGGTGTAGGTGGGTGGGGGGGGGGCGGTGCGAGCAGCCAGGGAGCGGGGGGTGGAAGGGAATTTCGGCGGCGAGCGATGGGGGGGCACGTGAGAAAGAGAGGGCCTTCTCAGGAGGTGGCGGGACGTCTCAGAAGCCCACGCCCCTTCTGAATGTGTTCGGCGTCGTCAGTGAAGGTTTAGAACACTTTTCAGAGGAGGCTGGGGGATTTCCGAGCCTCCTGAGAAGGCCCGCCCCTTCGGACTTATTCCCCGGGCTCGCCGCCGAGAACTGCGAAGGCGGGAGGGGGGCGCAAGCGAAAGCCTGTGTCAGAGACCCCCGAGCATGCTGACGACCGATAGAAGCGGTCTCCCTGGAGCGAAGCTAGCAAGTTCCAGCGGGAGCCCGAGCTTCCATCCAGGACTCCTCTCGCATGTCCTTGGGTACTTCCCTCGCCTTCCCCATGAGCGCGCGTGGTGCCAGGTAGGCGCAGCTGTCATTCGGAAGGCGGTGGGGATGTTATGACTTGGGGGTGGAGGGCTCAAAGTTGTTGAGTGATGCCGGGCCCCTCCTGTATGGGCAGGGCAGAGACAAGAGAGGCAATCCAGCGCGCCAGGAGGTGTGAGTCCTGGCCCCTCCTGATTTCACTGAGCGCGTTCCACTACTCGCAAAGGGCCTACTCGCAAACGTCTGAAAAAAAAAAAAAAAAAAAAAAAAAAAAAAAAAAAAAAAAAAAAAAAAAAAAAAAAAAAAAAAAAAAAAAAAAAAAAAAAAAAAAAAAACGTTCGCCTCGATTCAACGGTATCAAACATCCCCCGCGGCGGATCCTGGCCATTTGCGAGTAGTACCTGTGCGAGTAGTGGAACGCGCCTGTCGATGACTGCCCTTGCTTCACTCCGAGTCCAGAGCAGCGGTTGGCACCTACTGCCAGTGGCACAGGCCATTGTGCATATCCTCGCTTATCTTGCCACGGTTCAGCGCGTGCTGGTGCAAGAAAATCAGAATTTGCAGGTTGGCGTCGAGGGGACCTCCCCGATTTTGGGATGGGGCGCTGGCAGCTGTGGGGGCGGTCGTTGAAGGTCGGGCGCGGGCATCGGGTCAGCACTGGATGATCCGCCAAGGCTAAGTAGGCAGACCTTGCGAGTCAGAGAGGCACCCCATCCTTCTTTCAAGGGAGGCAAAACCACCCGGACCAGACAATTGGCGTTTACTAAAGGCCCTGGGCGTTTACTGAACAGCTCCGCTCCGTTCGATCCCTTCCCTGGGCGCGTGTCCTGAACGGCTTCGCTTGGTCGGGGTGATCATGATGGAGGTGGATGTTCTGCCCTCCGGTCTTCCTCCTCTCCTTCTTCCTCCCCCATCCCCCCCATGGGCCGAGGACTTCAGGCCAGCATCCCCCTCCGCTGCTGGCTCTGGACCTCGGTTCTCACCCGAGGATGTGGAGGTGTTGACGTGGATCTCAAAAAAAAGGGCCGAGGACTTCAGGTCACCTTTGTTCAGCTCGGGCAGAAGCCAGCAGCCCCCCTCCTCCGTCCCTGCGCTTCCCTCCGGGGCCTGGGCGCCGTGGAGCCGCGTCGGCACCAGGAGCGCCCCATGGCGAGGCCAGGGGGTCGGGTTTTTCCGCGGCTTGGCTTTCCCGCCGACGCGAGAGTCAGCAGCAGCAAAACTCCCTTGTCGTGCCTCCCTCCCCCTCCTCCCCCCTCCCCTCCTCCCCCCCTCTCCCCCCTCCTCCTCTCCTCCCTCCTGCCGATCACGCCTCCATCCCCCCCCCCCCTCCTCCCTCCCTCCTCCACTTTCCTCCCTCCCTCCCTCTTCTCCACCTACTCCCGTTCCCATCTGCCTCTCCCTCTGTGCTCCCACCCTCCCTCCCTCCCTCCCATTCCTCCCATTCCTCCCATTCCTCCCATTCCTCCCTTTCATCCATCGGACAGGACTACGGGGGCACTTCGTTTCTGCGGTCGCCACGAACTCTCTCGAGTGGTGCCGCTCGTTTGGCCTGTGACTCCTGGGCCCCTGGGCGATCCCAAAGCGCTCACGTAAAACCCTCTCGGGGCATCGTGGGAGGGGGGTTATCCCAAGGTGGGGCCAGGGAACGGGCCCAGCTAGAAGCTAGATGCTCCCGTTTAACGCGCTTCCTTCTTCCAGGGGCCGTTCGGAGCGATGTTTCTTCCAACCCACCTCTTTGCCCCCACCCCACCTTGGTGCCCCCCCGACCCTTCCCGTGCTCCGGATCCTCCTTCACTTGTAGCCAGATTCGTTGGGGCACTGGCAGAGACCATGGGCACTGTCCCGAAGTGTTTCCAATATCAGGGCCCAATGCTCAAGCGTTTGAGTCCGGGTGGTGGTCCGAGTGCTCGTCCATCTGCCCCCCTAATGTTTTCCGCATTCCTTCCTCCATCCCTCCATCCCTCCGTCCTTTCCTTTCTCTCTCCTTGGTCAGTATTTTTGTCCCCCTCCTCCTGTTGATTCTGCTCGTCAGCCCTCCTCCTCCTCTTCCCTCCTCACCCTCCTCTCCTCCCCCGATAATCTTTCTCCTTCCCCTGCTCCCGCATCCACGATCGCCCCGAGTATCAGTTTCCTCCCTCCCTGCTGCGCCTTCTCCCTCCTCCCCCCTTCTGCTGTTTGCCCAGGAGGGAGAAGAGGATGAAGGGACAAAAAAAGAGGGGGAGGAGCCGGAGGAGGAGAAGAGGAGAAGAGGAGGAAGAGGAGCAGGAGGAGGAGGAGGAGGGGGAGGGGGAGGGGGAATTGGAGGTGGAAAAGGAGGAGGAGGAGGAGGAGGAGGAGGAGGAGGAGGAGGAGGAGGGGGAGGGTGAGGGGGAGGTGGAAAGGAGGAGGAGGGAGGGAGGAAGGGAGGGAGCGAGGTAGAAGTAGGAGGAGGAGGAAGGAGGAGGAGGGGGAAACCACTCAGCTGGGTCGGACGAGTCAGCGGGCCCCGCCCTTCCCACCTCCCTCCCTTCCTCCTCTTCTTTCCTCTCGTCCTCCTCCTCCCTCCTCCTCCTCTTTTCCTACTCCTCCTGCCTTCTCCTCCTCCTCCTCGTTCCTTTTCCTCCTCCCTCCTCTCCTCCTCCATCCTCCTCCTCCCCCCCCCCCCCCCCTCTCCCCCCCCCCCCCCCCTCCCGCCTCCTTCCTTCTCCCTCTCCCCTCCTCACCCCTCCTCCTCCTCCTGCCTCTCCCCTTTCCTCCCTCCTTTTCCTGCCCCCTCTCTCCTCCCTCTCTTTACCCTATCTTTCCCTCCTCTTACTTCTGCTTTCTTCCCCCCCTCCCCTCTCTCCCCTTCCTCCAGCTTCCTCCGTTCCATCTTCCCTTCCTTTTCTTTCCTCCTTCCGCCCCCCCCCCCCCCCCCCCCATCCTTTCTCCTCCATCTTCTCCTTTCTTTTTCTTTTGTTTTTTCCTTCTCCTCTTGCCCCTCAACTTCTCCTCCTCGTCCTCCTCCTCCCCCCTCCTCCCCCCCGCCCCCTCCCTCCCCTCCCTTTTTTTATCCTCTCCTTCTCCTCTTCCCATCGTTCTCCTCCCTCCTCCTCCTCCTCCTCCTCCTCCTCTTCCTCTCCTCCTCCTCCTCTTCTTCCTCTCCTCATCCTCCTCCTCGCCCCTCCTCCTCCTCCTCCTCCTTCCTCCTTTTCGCTCCTCCTCCTCCTCCTCCTCCTCCTCCTCCTCCTCCTCCTCCTCCTCTTCCTCTCCGCACTCCCTCCTCCTCCTCCTCCTCCTCCTCCTCGCTCTCCTCCTCCTCCTCCTCCTCCCCCTCCTCCTTCTCCTCCTCTTCTTCCTCTTCTCCTCCTCCTCCTTCTCCTCCTCCTCCTTGTCCTCCTACTCCAGGGCGGGGGTTCTCACCCGGCGAACCGAAGAGGACGCTCGCGCGCGGTATCCCGCTTCCGACGATTTGACGGAGGGACAGCCCTTCTCGCAGAGGAGGGAGCGGTCTTCGGAAAGTCTTGAGAGTTTGCTATGTGCTGGGCAGCCTGAAGTCGGGCATGTCCCTCCGCAGGAGGAACATTCAAAAAGGGTCAAAACAGAGTCTGGGGACTATTTTCGACGATGTCTGACTATTCTTGAATATGTGTGGACTGTTTCAATAAATTTTTCTTCCGAAATCCGCCTGAAGGAGGACATGCCCGACCTAAGGGTAGCCAACTGCCCGGTGAGCGCGCGGCGAAGACGAAGCCTGCGCAGCGCCGAGGCGGCGGGCGAGAGCAGCGTCTCGCTCGCTCTCGCGCGGCCCCGCTGCCGGGTCGCCGCGTTCCGCGATTCGACGAGCGAAGCGTGCGCCGTGCCCACGCGGGAGGCATTTCGTCCGCTCGCGCGTCGACGACTTGGCGCGCGAGGACTGCGCCCTGTCTCGCGGAAGGTGCGCCCCGTCCCACTCTTGCCGCGCATGTTGCCACGTGGGCGCCAAAACGTCCACCTGAGAGCAAAAACGTCGACTTGTTGCACGGGTTTGTTAACAGGTACGATGGGACAGCCCGGATGGGGTTGTTACGGGTTGGCTAGATGGCAAACAGGCATATTTAGATAGATATATCGTTATATATATACACGCATAAATATGTATGTTTTTATATATAGATAGATTGATTGATATATAGATAAATAGATAGATATATAGATAGATAGATATATAGATAGGTAGATCGATATGTAGATATACCTATATATATACATACATATATATACATATAGGTATATATATGTAGATATATATATATGTAGAAAAAGAAATGATTATATATATATATATATATATATATATATGTAGAGATGCATCGATATATGTATATATATATATATGTATATCCGTAAGGGCTTCGCCCCCTGCCGCCGGCCCCCTCTCTCGGAGAATGGGCCATGGAAGAGCTAAGTCATGAGGCCTTGGCGCTGTCGTGAAGCAGTATCGAAACTTCATGCTAAGCCGATTCGCAATCAGCAAAACCAACTGATCACAAGAGGGGTTACCACACCTGGCGATTGGTAAGACGTGTATGGTTTACGGGCTTGGTTACCACACCTTGCGATTAAAGGGCCGAGGGAGTTCTCGCAGTTCGGGTTACCACGCCTTGCGATGGATGTGCGTGAAGGGTGGCACCGAATTTCAGAAATGTGGCCAATCCCTTGTGTTTTTGGACCCTGACCCCGCGGATCTGCGTGAGGGGTGGCGCCGAATTTCAGAAATGTGGCAAATCCCTTGTGTTTTTGGACCCTGACCCCGCGGATCTGCGTGAGGGGTGGCACCGAATTTCAGAAATGTGGCAAATCCCCAGTGTTTTTAGACCCTGACCCCGCGGATCTGAGTGAGGGGTGGCACCGAATTTCAGAAATGTAGCAAATCCCTTATGTTTTTGGACCCTGACCCCGCGGATCTGCATGAGGGGTGGCACCGAATTTCAGAAATGTGGCAAATCCCATGTGTTTTTGGACCCTGACCCCGCGGATCTGCGTGAGGGGTGGCACCGAATTTCAGAAATGTGGCAAATCCCATGTGTTTTTGGACCCTGACCCCGCGGATCTGCGTGAGGGTGTCGATTTCGAGCCCCCCCAGTAATTCAGACAACGCGCCGCGCGCCCAGGGGGTTGCTAAGAGCGCTGCGCCACGCGTGCCCTTCCCCCCTCGCGCTGTCAATCAACTAGTTACATTAACGGCAGCAATACAATCAACTAGTTAACAGTAACCAGCAAGGAGCAGAACTGTAACCACTGAAACTACACCTACGACTGGTACTACAAACTGCGAATCACGGGCCTACAGCCTGGTGGCCCCACAAGGGGTGGCCGGCGATATATAATATATATAGATTAAAAATATATATATATATATATATATATATATATATATGTAGGTATATATATAGAGAGAGATAGATAGATAGACAGATAGATAGATAGATAGATAGATAGATAGATATATAGATAGATAGATAGATAGATAGATAGATAGATAGATAGATAGATATATAGATCGATAGCTATATTGATATGCGTGCATGTATGCACGCATGCATACATACATTTACACGAATCAGGAGTGAGGATAGGGGATGAAGAGGAGGAGGAGGAGGAGGAGGAAGAGGAAGAGGAGAGGTGGGGGAGGAGGAGAGTAGGAGGAGAAGGAAGGGGAGAATGAGGACGAGGAGGAGGAAGAGGAAGAGAGATTAGGAGGAGGAAGAGGAAGAGGAGGAGGAGAAGGAGGAGAAGGACGAAGGTCTGGAGGTAGTGTGATGAAAGGCTGTCCACGATTCGATCGACTCGAAAATGCGCGCCGACGTCATGCGGGTGGCATCGATCGGTTCGACTATCCGCTCCCCAGGCTGGCCGCCCTCCTCCTCCTTTGCGGACTAGGCATCCATTCGACCATCTCGGTCGCGCAAGCGGTCTGATTGGTCTGCGATCACCTCAGGGCAGCCTTTGGACAAGGAGGGCCTCGGGCATCGTGCACTATAGCACCACCGCAGCTTTCGACAGCGTACTTGCGGCACGCGCCCTCTGCCTCTCCGGCTGGATCGACCCGCGATGGCCCCCTGGGCTCGAGGCGGGGCGAGATGTGAACTTGTCCGCGAGGGCGGGGCGGGAAGACAGGCGGCGGCGGACTGGCAAGGCCTAAGGCCCTGGGGGCTGACGACGGCGGCGCGCCGTCGCTCGGCGGCGGCGGCTCCGTGGCCGCCAGCGCTCGCGGCGAGCGGCGGCGGCCGCGGCAGCGCTCGCGCCGGGGCGCGTGGCGGCGGTCACGCCGGCGCCGCCGCCGCGCGCGCCGCGAGCGCGAGCGGAGGAGCGCAGCCGTGGCCGCCGACGCTCGTGGCGAGCGGCGGCGGCGGCCGCGGCAGCGCTCGCGCCCGTCGCGGGGCGCTGGACCAAGGGCGCCCTCGAGGGCGCGAAGTTATGCGCGCTTCGCGGTTCGGCTCCGATTCCTCCGCATCCTCCTCTTCTCCCCTGGGAGGCGGCGCGAGGGCGCGAAGTTATCCGCGCAGCGCGAAGCGCGAAGGTGGGAGCCCTTCGTGAACCTCGCCGCCCAGGCCCGCCCCTCTGGGCAGGCCTGGCGCCGCCGCCACGCCCAGCGGGGAGTGGAGCGTCCCAGGACCGTGTGCACCAGACCCATACCATGCCAGACCCAGGCCTCCTCGCGACGGGAGGCTTTTCATGAGTTTCAGCCTCCGGGGCCCCTTCCCAGGCCTCGGGACCGTCAAGGAACGACTCGGGACGAAAAACCGGTCCCGGGGAAGGGGTCCAGACCTCTGGGACTCGACGCTGCGAAAAAATCACGACGTCGGGAGTTTGGGTATCTTGCTCCCAGAGCGACTGCCCCCATGCGAGTGATGATGTTGATCCCCGATGGGTGGATCCCGTATCTCCACGCCTCGCGATCTGGGCCGGCCGCGCGCGTCTCTTCGCCCGACCTTTCTCCTCCGCACCGCTGCACGCGTGGCCGCGGCACCAATGTGAGCCGTCGTGGCCGCGACGCCACGTGTCCACGATCTCGTGGCTGCCTCGTGAACGTGAGCCTGCACCCAGACAGATCCTGAAGGTCTACACGATCATACAGGTTTCTTCTTCCGTCCCGCGGCCTTCCTTTCTTGTGCTCCTCGCCCGCCTGCGCCCACGCGCCTTGCTTCGCAACGGGTGCGCTCCGCCGTCTGGTTGACCGCTTGTTGGGCCCAGCTCACCGCATACCAAATCTGTGTGTACCCTATCTGTCCTCCCCCTCCTTGACCTACAGCTATCTCAGCTCAGGCGTTGATGTGCTGGGGTAAGGACCTCTGTCTCTTTGGATAAAAAGCTTCGCGTCGTCATCAACGTCTTACGGATCCCAGGGCGGGATGGGTTCTCTGACCCTTCACCCCCCCTCCTCCTCCTCCTCCTCCTCCTCCTCCTCCTCCTCCTCCTCCTCCTCCTCCTCCTCCTCCTCCTCCCTCCTCCTCCTCTCCTCTCCTCCTCCTCCTCCTCCTCCTCCTCCTTCCTCCTCCTCCCCCCTCCTCCTCCTCCCCCTCCTCCTTTTACCCTCCTCCTGTTGTTGCTTCCCCCTCCCTGTCCTCATGTTCCTTCTCGCCGTCCTCCTCCCTCCCCCCGCCGCCGCCGCCGCCGAGTCCCCAGACGGCCTCGCGGCCGACGCGGTGCGCCCCGACGAGACCGCGTGGGACGCGCGGGGTTTCGCCTGGTGCGGGGGAGGGGGTACGAGGGGATCCGCACCCACCCCCTCGAGGGGAGGGGATTCGAGCCGCCCCCCCCCGCCCCTTGAATTGCACGGGGGGGGGGGGGGGGGGAGGTTGGAGGCGGAGGGGTTCGAATCCAGCCCTTTTGAAGGGGCGGGGGGGTGCGCGCGGGGTCGGGTCGAAGATCGAGGTTTTTGCGCGTTGGTTGGCTACCCTGGGTTGCCGCCTCCGGGAGCCTTATCGCCGCACGGCGGGGTTTCCGTTGAGATGTTTGGCACGAGGGGTCCTGGGTCGGCGCTTGGTTTTGAGGAGGAGCGCGGAGTTGGAGGAGGAGGAGGAGGAGGAGGAGGAGGAGGAGGAGGAGGTTTCTGTTGAGATGTTTGGCACGAGGGGTCCTCGGTCGGCGCTTGGTTTTGAGGAGGAGGAGGAGGAGGAGGAGCGCGGAGGAGGAGGAGGAGGAGGAGGAGGAGGAGGAGGAGGAGGAGGAAGCGGTCGATGAGGGGTCCTCTCTTCCCCATCACCCGCAGGGCCGCCGAGCGAAGGTATCGCGGCGACGGGACGTCGGAGTCACGTCTGGCATCCCCCGTCCACCCCGCCCCGCTCTTCCTGTCACCGCGGAGGAGGACGAGTAAAATGACCACAGTTGGCCTAGGATGCATCAACGATTCTGCAGCACACCCTCCCGCCCCACGTCACCCCCCACGGCTCCCCACAATCATGTGTTTGGGTTGCGAGAAGCGCCCCCTAGACATACGTGCGCCCAATGGGTTTGCCATTCAGGTGATAGCCTGCTTTGGGAAAATATCCGCCCTCCAGGCTCCGAGCAAAAAAGGCAGGATCATGAGTTCAGAGTAAACTACGTTTTGAAGACAAGTGGCGCTCCATCCGTGCAAATGTCGCACGGTGCTCAAATCTGCGATCATAAAGCTGAGGCATCGAACCAGAGCCCAGCTTTCCAAAGGACCCGCCCGACGTTCACGTGGCTGCTGGAGGCGTCGATACCAAATGCACGCGGCGCACGGCCGCCATCTGCTCAGCTGCTGGCAACATGTGGATGTTTGAAGGACCATGTTAAAAGCATCCCGCCCTCATTGAGCGTAGTTGGTCGAAGTCGGCGAATTCGCGCATCGCCAGTTGCACACCTGTACGCACATGTGTGCATTATTTTGAGGGGGAGAGAGAGAGAGAGACATGTATATATATATATATATATGTATATATATATACACATACATATAGATATAAAGACATGATTTCAACATCGCCCGCCCTTCGTCTGAGCGGTGTTTGGACGCTTCAAACTGCAGCGTCACAGAGAGCGGAGCCTCCGGCAGACCGCCCGGGCAGCCCTCACAGACACGCCGGGTGGTGCGGCGAGGAGGGACTCCTGTCACGGTCGGGAACTTCTGGTCGGCGTGTCGCCCCACCGGCTCTGGCCCACCGCGCTCCGGCGCGGCACTGCCCACTCCGCGGCCCCCAGGGCGGCCACGCGCCGAGGTTTGTCCCAGCCTCCCGCCCCGCGGAGCGGAGCGACACGCCATCCGCCTGCGAGTCACAGCGTGTCGCCGGGGCCGCCGCCGCGACACGCTAGGCGACAGTTCCCGACCGTGTCTGGTTGCTTGTGGCAGATGCCGCCACCGTGACAGCACAGAAGCAGGCCAGCAAGAAGAAGGTCGAGTGTAAGACCCGCTCCAGTTCAGCGCCTGGTTTGAGCTGGCGCACATCGTTGTCCACCGTCTGTTTCTTTTCTTTCCTCCTCCCTGGTGTTCGCTCTTCTTTTTGAAGATGGTGTCGAGGTGAGTGCCTTGGACTCCCTTTGGCATCAGCACCGCCGATCCCTTGGGGTGATGGATGCTTCGCTTCGGGGGTGAGTATTCGCAGCGGCAGTTTGGCGGAGTGCGCCTGGGACACGTTTGACACTTCAGGGGAGGCTCCCCATACGCAACACCATGTGCGAGGATGCTGAAAAGGACGAGGCGCCATTGGAGGCTTCTGGGGGGGGCATCTGCCAGGCAGGCCGCCAGGCCTCTCAGCAGTGGGCTCTCCGAGATCCGTGGGTGCACGTTCCGAGTGTCGGGGGCATCGTCTGTGTGTGTGCGTGTGTGCGTGTGTGCGTGTGTGCGTGGGTGTGCGTGGGTGTGCGTGTGCGTGGGTGTGTGTGTGTGTGGTGCGTGTGTGGTGTGTGTGGTGTGTGTGGTGTGTGTGTGTGTGTTGTGTGTGTTGTGTGTGTTGTGTGTGTTGTGTGTGTTGTGTGTGTTGTGTGTGTTGTGTGTGTTGTGTGTTGTGTGTGTTGTGTGTGTTGTGTGTGTTGTGTGTGTGTTGTGTGTGTTGTGT
>CAUYUJ010016382.1:40000-81620 GCA_963575745.1 Prorocentrum cordatum | reverse complement strand
TAGACCTCACCGTCTTTAGGGGCTACGAACTATGGAGACAGATCACGTTCTTGGGCTCCAGGGGGGTCCAGCGCAGCGCGCTCCGAACTATCCAGACCTGAACGAGGCATCGCCGTCCCTGGGGCGGGCTGCAGACTGGGAAACGGTCGCAACTTTCGTGAGCTCCCGGGGGGTCAGAGCAGCGCGGTGATACTTAGACCTATGGCGGAAACGCGCTTTCCGAAGGCCTTCAAGAATTCTCTGAATTGCCATGCGAGACCTTTCTTACACAGCTCCGTACCTTCTGTGCCAGCTGAAGGCTTGAAATGACAAGTATGGGTCAGGGTTGACGGCTGGCAAGCCAAAGTCAGAAGCGTGGAGAGCTAGGGTGTTCTGAAAGTGGTGGAGAGTTCGAACCGTTTTGGGGGTGCACCGCTTGGCGCGGGTCTCCCCGTTGGTTCCCGTGGCCGCACCAGTCTCGACGACTGCGAAGCAAGCCGAAGACTTGGAGCGGCTCCGGTCCTGTTTTCGTCCCCGAGGCCCGCACAGGTGCGTGCCCGCGTTTTTGAAGGTTCCGTGAGCTCTGGCAACGGCTATGTCCGAACATAGGTCAAGTGAGAAAAAGCAGGGATATGATCCACTTCACATTTCCGAGCTGCTGCTTCGACTCCGCCGACTGGCCTAAAATGTATGATCCTGAAGTTTACAAATTGGTTGCAGTTTCACAAATGGAGGGCCGGACGCTTCCAAAATGTGGTTTGTTGCATTAGCGCCGCGCACATTTGCACACGAAAGTTAAAGAGCTTCAAGGATTGAGGGCGGGCCGTTTTCAATGATGTTTCTCGCGTTAGCGCCGCGCACATTTTTTGTCTAAGACTTGGAAGGACTTCGCAAATTAAGAACGGGCGTTTTCAAAATGTGGATATCGCTGTAACGCTGCGCACATCCGCTTTAAATATCTGCGCGAGCTTCACGGATAGAGGGCGGTTCCTTTTCAAAGTGTGATGTTCGCCGTAGTGCCGCGCATAGTTGTTTGCACATGTTGTAAGAGTTTCACGGGTTTCCGCGGTCAATGTACCAGAATTTGAGTTTAGGAGCGATTCAGGATTGTCAGGGCGTAACAGTTACGTTGACTCGCGGTGTTAAGGTCCAGGAGCGGTGTTCCGTCACGAGTCAGGATCGTCAAAACGTAACAGTCACGTTGTCGGGGCGTTGGCGTCTCGAGAAAGGTTTTTTGGCACGCTTCAGCTTCTTCAAACGGTTGCCTTTCAACAGGGCAGCACCCTCAGCGGAAACGAATCTCTGCAGGGGCCTATGATGGTAAGCACAGAGCAAACTTGAGGGTAGGACGGCTTCCCGTTTGTTACGTTCCAACATTGATGAGTCTTGGGTCTTACACTGGTCCTCTCCACTCCTTTCGTCCTTCCTCCCCTCCTCCCTCCTCCTCCCTCCTCCTCTCCCTCCCTCCTCCTCCTCCTCCTCCTCCTCCTCTCCCCCTCCTCCTCCTCCTCCTTCCTCCTTCCTCCTCCTCATCCTCCTCCTCCTCCTGCTCCTCTCCTCCCTCCTCCCTCCGCCCTCCTCCTCCTCCCCTCTTCCCTCCTACCTCCTCCCTCCTCCCTTCCTCCTCATCCTTCGTAGCCATTTAGGCTCCAGGTTTTGGCTCTCGAGAGGTTTTTTGCCAAAACCGCGAATTTCCGACGATCCCCGCCGCGACGCCCGCAAGGGCCGCCATCCGCCAGGCGCGACGCCTGCTTACTTTCCTCCCTCCTACCCCCAGCGGCCTCGCGACGAGCCCGCTCATCATCGCAGAGCGCGCAAACAGCGCGCAAACGCCCGCACACTTTTAAGAGTGCATAAAGCAGCAATGATGCTCTCTCACCACCACTCTTTCCAGGGCCTCCCGCAGCAAGGCGCTGTCCCCACGACCTTGCCCCCGCCTCGCGCGACGCCTCTCTCGCCAACGTCAGGGCTGCAGCAGCACGGTATGGCTACCTCCCCTACGCAGCGTATGGCTGCTCCTCCCTCTCCGTCCCTATATGCCACGCGCCTGCCTGCTGACTTTTTTCCTCCCCCCCAACAGCCAGTGCACCAGAAAGGCAGCGCCCCTCCCGAGCTTTGGTATTGCCTGCAGTGCGGCCGGGCCAATACCACTCTGGACGTTTCATGCCCCACCTGCTTTCCGACTCGGGCGGCAGGACCCCAGCAGGCGACACCCGGCCCCGCCAAAGGTCAGGAGCAGCACAAGCCCCTGCAAGGCGCGGGCCCCTGGCCGGGCCACAAGGGCCCACGCTCCTTTTCTGGAAGCACGGGTGGGGCACACATGGGCAAAGGCCATGCTCCGCCAAATCCGCCATCTTTCGACCAGGTGGCAGCATGGGCAGCGGAGTACGGCTTACTCCCCGCACCCCCAGGAGACCACACGGTCCAGCCAGAAGTGTTCTCCAGCAAGGAGCGCAAGAAGCGGGAGAAGGACGAGGCTCGCAGGGCCCGCGAGGCCCAGCGCAGCGAGAGGGAGCAGCCCGCCTCAAAGGCTCCTGGCACCCCACACGGCGCCAAGGACACGGGAATCATCGGGCAGTCTCCCCGGTCGCAGCCTTCGCCTTTTGCGCCTCCTCCCGAAGGTGAGGCCACCTCCCCCGCACTCTTCGGCCCTGCCTCTGTGCAGCAGTCTCCGTTCCTCATGGCCGACCAAGCCTTCTCCTCTCTCGGCGCGTTGGATCCTGCCACTGAGCTCCCAGTAGCAGAGCTCACAGCGCAATGCCCTATCCTCACCCTTGACGAGGCGCACTCTCATTCAGCCTGGATTTATCCCCCGCTCGAGCCCGACCGCCTGCTGGAGCACCGCAAAGCCCTTGCCATGAGCAAGGATGCGCTGATCCTGCAGCTCAGGGCCTCAACCCTCCTAGGACACTCCGATATGCGTATCACCGAGATCCGTAAGGAGATTTCGTTAGTTAACTTTCAATTGGCCAATGCGAGGGATCCGCTAGCCAAGATTAGCGAGCAAGAGCACGCGGTGGCCTCTCTGCATGCCGATTGTGAGCAATTGGCCGCTAAGCAAGCTCAGGCAGAGGAGCACGTGCGCAACCTCGCCCTGGCCCTCCAAACCGCGCAAGCGGACCTCAGCCAGGCATCTACATTACCAGCTTATTTCAAATCGCAGGCGCCGCCAGTCGCTGCCATCACTGATCCGCTCATGATGGGGGAGGCGGCGGACGAGCCTGGAGCAGCACAGCGCTCTGCGGCACTCTCTGCATCGCACGCGGGCGATGATCGAGATGGCACGCCAGACCTAGGAACGGCCACGCCCCTCACTGCCGCGCCGCCCTCCCCTCCGCTCCTCCAATGCCCCGCGCCCCTCCCAGGCTTCCAAGGGTTGGAACAGCCTTACATCACTTCACTCGCCGCGGCCATGCAGAGCAACGCCGAGGCCATGGCCAGGGAGGTAGCCACCATCAAGGCAAGTTTTGACTCCCAGGCCCAGGCCATGCGCAATGCAGTAGACACCCTAGCCTCACAGATCAAGGCCGGGCAACTAGTGCCAGCCGCCGTCTCTAGCCACGGCGCCACGCCCTGGGGGGGGGGGCCACCGCACCGTCAGGTTCTGAACAAGCCCGCGCTCCCGTCAGAGCGGGCCCGCTTTTCCGCCTAGGTTTTGTGCCTAAACCTGGGCCAGCGCCAGTGCCCGAGACGCCGACAGGGGAGGCGCCCACCACTGCGCCACCAGGAGAGGCCACTACCAACCAGTCGAGCCCTGCAGCAGCTTCCGTAGGGGAGCCTAACGAACTGCCCCCGCCTACCCGTTCTGCCAGCCAGCTCGGATGGGACCTCTCTGATGATAAAGGGGAGCCAGTCACCATGGCATCCTCCCGCCGCAGCGCAAGCGCTCAGGCCAGGGGCAGATCCGCACGCGCGGGTCAGGCCGACGAGCGCACGCTATCAGGCATCAGCGAGGAAGATTTTGAAGGCAAGCAGGCGGCACGCAGCAAGAGCCCTCGCGGCTCCCGCCGCCCCAGGCGAGCGCCAGCCGAGGCCGAGCTGACGTCCCGTGCAGGGGCCCCTGCCACAGCTGCCTCCCGCAGTCCTGCTGATGCAATGGCAGACGCAGAGGCAGCGGACCTTCGCGCCGAAGCCGAGGCCCACGCAGCACAGGCTGCTCAGGACGACCTGGCCCAGGCAGCGCGCGACGGCACGGTTTTTCAGGTCGCTCCCCTGGACACTGCCCACGGGTGAACTTGGGTAGACGACAAGGCATACGTCGCAGCCCGCTCCCGCCCATGGGATGGATGCTACCGGTTCTCACGGCTACCTCCATCCAGCTGGTCAGGGATTTTGATGCCATTTTTCCCGCCCTCCACTCCTCCTCACTCCCTACATGGCACAGCCTCGCCTTTGACACACCCTACGCGGCTTTCGACTCCGCGGATATATACACCGACGCCAGCGGTGGGGCCTCCAAAGGAGATCTCGCTGGCCCGCCAGCGTGGGCTTTTTTGGTCTTTGCATGGCTCAACGGCACTCGTCACTTCCTCGGCTTCCTCGGGTGTCCCACACCGGAGCTGACAGGAGCTACGAGAGTCTCTGCCAAGGCAGAATTCGATGCCGCCACCTGGGCGGCGCTATGGGCCCTACAGTCCCCGCTTCCTCCCGCCGTTCCTCTCACCTTTCACTCAGACAACATGGACGTGGTCTCTACCGCCCAAGGCGGTACTGTGGCCGAGCCACTCATAGAGCACAGAAGTCGCCTGGACAGTCTGTGCAAGGTCTTGGGTCTGAAACGTCGCTTTACATGGCAGCACGTGCACGGTCACCAGGCAGACCCACTCAACGAAATGGTTGACACGGTAGCCAGACTTTATTCCCTCGCAGTGCCCCCTCCTCCCGCGCCCCCACCCCTCATGAGTTTTCTCCAGGACAATGCGCACATCCTGGAATGGCTCTGGCTGGAATGCCTCCCCCAGCAACAGCGCGCCCTATACCCGCCTAACCATCAGGTTAGCCTTAATCCTCCTCTCCCCCCCCGCACCTCGCTCGCAGATGTTTTTTCCAGGTCTCTCCGAGGAGGCAGCCCCTATCGCAGACGCCACCGCATCCTGTTGCCTCAGGCTAGCCTCAGCCAGCATTCTTTCTCTCACGCCTGCATCGCGCATCTCCCAAAGAGCCAGACTTACGGGTGTGGCCGTCAAAGGACGCCTACATCAGTTGGCCGCCGCCTTTCAACGCAATGGGCTCGATGTTATAGGTATGCAAGAAACGCGAGTCAACGCCAAGGGCTCTGGCAAACGCCAAGTCCCCCCGTACATAGTTTTTCTGTCCGAGTCGCAAGCGGGTACTCATGCTTGCGGCTGCGCGCTCTGGGTCAACCTCAGCACGCCCGTATTTCCTAATGCCAAAGGCATCCCCACCTTTTCCTATAAAGTCGCATAATGTGCGCATTGTACACCAAGACCCGCGAATCATCGCGGCCGTCATAAGTCAGAACGGCCTACGCTTCAGCATCCTAGTGGCGCATGCTCACCATTCCGGTCGTCCTCTCCATGAGCAGGCCGCATGGTGGCAGCACCTTCGGCATGTGCATGACCATATTTTGCCGCAGCCCACTCCCACTCTGGTCCTCATGGACTCCAATGCTGCAGTAGGCACACAAACATCAGCGGCCATCGGCCCCCAGCATGCGGAGCAGGTCAACACTGCTGGCTCCTTTTTTCCATCGCTTCCTACTCGCCTCAAATCTCTGGCTGCCAGCCACCTTTGTGCCCCACCCTATGGGCTCGGGCACATGGATTGCGCCAGCTCGCGACCCCGCCTTCAAACAACACTGGAAGCGCACTTACATGCCTCTGACCACGCGCTCATCCTTGACCGGGAGGCGCGCAACGCCATGCTACAGGCATTCCCCCAGGCCGCGCACCTACCAACTCCCGCATCTCTATGGCCACCCTTGTGCTTATGGATGCCAGAGCCTCGACCATCAGTCAGGCCAACAACCTACAACGAGAGGCGTGCAACCTTTTATTGCGGGTAGCGATCGCGGCTTGGAAGCGATATTTGCGTTCCAGGCAAGCCTTTACCCGTCCCCAAGCCGCCTTGCTCCACCACGACGAGCGCTCGCTGATGCCCGCAGTCAATAATGCATTCGCCGCGCTTGCGGAGCTCGGCGCTGCCCTGCGCAGCATGCGAGCCAGCATGGCGGGCCCTAGCGCCTCCATTAAATGGAAGCCCCGGATGCGCATGGCCTGCTTGCACCAGTTTTTGGCGGTCTCCCCTATACGCGTTGCTCAAACCCGCTTTCCTCACGGCTGCTCCGCCCCTACCATAGGTACCGCATATGCAGCCGCCCTTCACCTACGAGCGCGCGCAAGCGCCCTCAGGGCTATCATCCTAGCTCAATTCACGCAGGCAGTCCGATGCTCCGTCGACTTGGACGCCTCTTTTCACCTGCAAGGCATTGCTGCCGAAGTGCACGAAGCATGGCAGACCTCACAACAGCGCACTGCCTTTGCGCGCCTCCGCACGCTCGGCGTTGGCTCCAAAAAGAAGCTACGCACCTCACCCCTTCCTATCCTCTCCACAGCAGCGGGCACCTTCGTTGTCGACGCCACTCAGGCTGCCGACACCTGGCTCTCCCACTTTGCCCGACAAGAGCACGGTGCAGTCATCCCGCTCAAACAAGCCAAGGCATACGATGCTAGTGTATCGTATCTGCCCGCCGACCTCACTGTGGATGTTCCCCCCCCCTACTCACTCTTTACCCTAGCGCAAATTGAACGCGCCTATGCCAGGACCCTTGACTCTGCAGCCAGCGTAGACGGCTTCAAAGGAGCCTTTGTCAAGTCGTTTCACCGCCTACTAGCAAAGCAGTATTACCCGGTCCACCTTAAAGCGCAGTTGCGCCTTGAGGAACCGCTGGCCTGGCGGGGAGGGTATAATTTTGACATTTTTAAAGGAAAAGGCAACCCAGCCATCATGGCCAACTCCCGCTCAGCAATGGCGCCCCCTCACTTTTCCAAGCGGCATCGAGCCCTCTTGCGAAAAGAATTGGTAGAATATCTCCCTCCCGTGGCAGGCGCCGCCCAGTCTGGCGGCATTGCTGGGCGAGGCACCGACTTTGCCACGCTCACGGTCCTAGCGCACCAGGCCTATGCGACCAGCCAGCGTACTTCCTCCGCGTACATATTTATAGATGCAGTTTCAGCCTTTTACAGGGCCCTCCGACAGCTCATATTTTATTGCGACTCGCAACAAGCTGACTTATATTACCTTGTTTCTTCCCTAGACCTTCCCCAAGAGACAGGCGAGGAGCTAATGCGACATTTGCTCTCTGCCCCTCCCATACTGCAGGAGGCTGGCCTCCCCTCGCACCTCCATGCCCAAATCTCGGTTGCATGCGAGCACACCTGGGCTTTTTACCCTGGCGCCTCAGGGGTAGCTCTCACGCTCCGCGGTACCATTCCAGGGCAGCAGCTCGGGGACGTTCTTTTCAACTTCCTCATGGCCCGAGCTAATAACGAAGCTGTTAAACAGCTCACAGACTCACCGCTTGCCCATCTTATCCCCAAGGTCCAGGTGGACAAAGCTGCTCCACGATCTTTTTACGCTCACCACAAGGACAGCTTGGACTCCTCCGATACGGATGCGCACCACTACCTGGACTCGTGCTTTTTCGACGATGGTGCCTATGCCTTCCTCGGGCCCACTAAAGAGCTTTTCGACGCCATGCCCGTGCTAATGGCCATCATAGTCGAGGCCTACGCACTCTCCGGTATCAAGCTCAACTTTCAAGTTAACAAAACTATGTGCCTTTTTCAGTTTAGAGGGGAAGCTCCCATATCCCTTCGCCGCAAGCTCTGGGACCCCCAAGGGCTCAATGGGCAAATGTTAGTCTCACCTGCCCTCGGGCATAAGCCATTCTCCCTTCACTTCGCCAGGATCTACACATACCTAGGCACGCATTTGGACGAAAAGGGCAGTATAGGCCCCGAGCTCGCCCACAGGCGATCGGAGGCGGCCCCCAGCTGGCGCAATCTTGCTCGTCAATTTTTGCGCCACTCCTCCAGTACGTGGCTACGCGAGCACCTGCACTTACTGGACTCCCTTATCCTCTCCTCCCGTCTTTTCAATGCCGCAGTCTGGCCGTTGCTCACTGGACCGCAAATCGTCACCATCCAGGGAGAGTTCATGCGCATGTACAGGCGCTTGCTCCACCTCCCAAGGTGCGACAGCACAGCAGAGCGCGACTCCTTTGTTTTGGCCAAAGTCTGCAGACCCCCCCTACCGCAGATATTTAGTGCAATGCGGCTGCGCCTCTTTGGCCGCCTCCTCCGCACGGGACCTCCACACCTCATCTCCCTCTTTGCCACGCTAGCCGCGGACGTCCCAGACTCATGGCTCGCTTTGGTACAGAAGGACTTACAATGGCTGGGCGATTTTTCCGCCAATCTCGCTCACATGCCCTCGCCAGTTTCTCACCTGGACCAATGGGAGGCCCTCGCCCTCCAATCCCACACCGGATGGAAGCGTCGAATTCGCAATGCCCTTACAGCGGGGGCCCAACATTTCGCACGCGCAGCACTCGCCGAGGCCGCCGCTAAGCACTTCTTTGCCATCTCAGTGCCCTGCGGGATCCCCCTGCCGACGGACCATGTACAGCATCCGATCGAGCAGCTACACCTGGCAGCACACTACCCATCTGTGCTCACCTGCCCATGGCGCCCGCGCACATTCCTCAAATTTCGGGGGCTAAAGCAGCATGTGGCCCAGATGCACTGGACCTTGTCCCATCTGGTCAAAGGCCTGGTACCCGACACCGCGGTTTGCCCTGCCTGCAGCCTCCCTTTTGGCTCCCGTGCCAGTCTCATGCAACATCTCTGTTTTGACTCCTTCATCTGTGCTCTCTACCTTCTTTGTCACTCCCAACGCCTGCCTCAGGAGCAAATCGCCTCGCTGGCCACACAGCGCTGCGAAAATGCCAAGCTCCAAGTGAAATCAGGAGTAGGACGCTGGCGGGTGGCATTACCGGCACATCGTGCCAAGCGAGCTACCACCCAGCACTTTAGAGACTTTGCCAAGCACCTATCGCAAGCAGACGCCCGCGCCATAATGGCAGTTACTGACTACGCCCTAGACCCAGCAGCCGTTACACTGCTTTTTCCTGCCGACGTGCCCCCGCCACAGCCTCCTCCTCTCCCTGCGCTGCCTGAATGGCCATTTCAACCGCAAGACTACACCGGTCTAGCGACCAATGAAATTCCAGCGCGCATCAGGCGCAAGGAGATCTTTATCCTCAACCTCTTTTCTGGCCGCAGGCGCGAAGGGGATATCCAGCACCACCTGGAATCATTCGCGCCCACTCCCTCGCTTGAGGTTTACATACTGTCGGTCGACATTGCCATCGACCCTGATACAGGCGATCTCACCAAGTCGGAGACCATCAAGCTACCGGCAGCATCATATTTATGCTGGCAGAGTGGTTGTTTCAGGCGGAGGACCGCCTTGCGAAACTTTTTGCGCGGCCCGCTGGAAGCCCAACGGTCCCCCGCCGTTACGCACTATCGACCATTACTGGGGCATCCCCAACGCTACGCCCAAGCAGTCCCGCCAATTGCAGATAGCCAACCTGCTTCTCGCCTCGTTGGTCCTATTATTTGCCGCGCACCTAGACATGGGTACCTCGGCCTGGATGGAACATCCATGCCCCGCGCACTGGGAACCCAGAGCACAGCCCAGCTGGATGTGGAGGCCCCTAATGGCCTTGGCTGCTGCCCCGGCTGTCCGCACCACTGACTTCGACCAGTGCATGTTTCAGCCGTCTTGCCGTCCTCCTAGCGAATTCGGCAAGGCCCCCACGCGCTTGCTATCGCTCCGCCTCCCTTCTCTCCCCGTGCTCCTACTCAACCGCCCCCAAGGGGCCAAGTGCACGCACCCTCGGGGGGCGCATCGCACATTATTAGGCAAGGACGAGAATGACCGCTTTTTCACGGCAGACAAAAAGACCTATCCTTCTGCCCTTTGCGAATGCCTCGCCCAGGCCATATACCAGGACGTCATTTTGCCATTTGCTGAAGACCCACAGGACCTTCCCCCCCAGGCGGACCCTACCATTCTGGCCCCACTCCTCCGTTTCTCTGCATCTATGACTAGCGATTTTTGGCTAGGTCCCGACTTCGCTGACCCCTCTGCCCCTCGCACCCGAGCTAAAGTGGATGGGGGGCTGGATCGCTTCCGCAGGCTTTTGGCTCCGACCAGGCCCTCCGAGCCGTGGCGCCGCCATAGCGACCTCCCAGCGGAGGCTCCCGAGACGCCCGGCCCTGCCGATCAGGACTCGGAGGCGGAACAAGAGGCCACGCATTTGTTGGGCACAGCCCCCATTTTTCCCTCCACTCCCCCTCCACCGCCGCCCCCTCCCTCCCTAACGCTGGATCAGAAAAGGCGCATCCAGTGCAATCGGGACCGGGCCAGACAAATCAGGGCCGAGCGTGCCCGCCAAGCGGCGCGCCCCGCCCCGCTCACTGGCCTTACCTTCTCTCACATGTGGCATCCTGCTTCCCCCGCCCCGCAGGACTTCAACGCCGACATCTTCGACATTTAGGCAGGCGGCACATGTCCAGAAGGCCGCGGGTGCTGGTGCCTCGTGAGGCCAGACCCAGGCATCCGCCACCGGGCCAATTTCGCTCAGCCTCAGCTCCTCCCCCCCTGCTCTCACCTGCCCAGTTCGCCCAGGTAGCCAAGGCAGTGCAGCGCTCCCTGTCTAGCACTCCCTCAGCCTCAGGTCCCCCACGCCCACCTGGCGATTTCAACGGCCCCCCCGTGGGACGCGGCAGGCACATCTATGGAGCCACCTTTCATCCTCCGCCACCTCCGCGCGCCATGCCCCCCTTGCCTCCCCCTGATCATCCCACAGTGAAAGCCAAAGCCGCCATTCCGGAAGGCTGGATCGGCCAGGCCGCCTCTCCTTTTTCTCCACCCCATGCTGCGCGCCCCCCACCTCCACCTCCGCGCGAATCCCGCAAAGTTGCAGCCCCCCACAGGCGTCAGCCGCGCAGGGCCTCCAGTTCGCCTGCGTTTCCTAGGAGGCTTGCGCAGGTAGACGATGCCTCATATTCCTCTGTCTCCTCCCCTTTTCCCCCGCAGGATTCTCCGGAGCCAGCTGAACAGCCAGCAGTGCCCCGTGCCTCTGCCACTCGCAAGCGCAAGCAGGTTTCCTTTACAGACGAATTCACGGCCAAGGCCCCTAGGGTGGCATACAATTCGCGCCGAAGCACGGAGCCGCGCAAGAGTGCACTCAAGCAGCCGGCGCCACAGCGCCGCGGACCAGCCGAGGCTCAAAGCAGCCCGCAGGCATTCCGCGGCACGGCCTCGCCTCCAGCCTCTCCTCCTTCAAGGCACCATAAGGCTCGCAAGTCTCACCGTGCTGCCCATGCTGCTCCGCGCCCGCATTCGCCTGCCGAAGCGCCAGACGCGGCATCGGACGAGCAGCGCAGTACAGTCCTCAAGGCGCACGAGAATAGGATTGCCCAGCTCAAAGAGGAGCATAGGCAGGAACAGCTCCGCATCGACAGGATACACAGGGAGCGCCTCAAACTTCAGTTAAGAGAAGGCGAAAGCCTCTCGCATTGCGGACAGCGCCTCTCGCCCAGGCGGCCGCGCAAGCCTCATGAAGGAGGCGATGCCGCCAGGCGTTAAACCTACGCCATGCAGCTGTAATTCAGCCCAGGCCTACCTCTCCCCTCCTTACCTCTCTCAGCTTCATTTCCTTCGCTTCTCCCCCCACAGGCCATGATGCGCGAGCTCAGCACCTTGGGCAACGCCGACGAAGACGAGGACATGCCCGCTGCTGAAGCGGCCCCGGGGAGGCACCTAGATTTGCTCCGCATTATGGAGCGGCTGCCCCCAGATTTTCGCAGTGCATGGCCCTTTTGGGAGTGCCTGGCGGAGCGGCTTCTCCTGGCCCACCAGCAAGTCTACCGCTTTCTCAGCGGCGGTTCGAGGCGCCACGCTCTTTTACTGTCTCCTACCGCTGTGTACCAGCCTGCCTCGGTACCCCAATGGCAAGCTACATGGCAGCTCGAGAGCGGGCCGCCTGCTCTGCCACACGCCCGCGCTACCGTAGGCCCCGAGCTCCACATGGACTTGCCCGATGTCGCTAATCACACAGTCGAGCGGTGGTATGGGCGTTGGTGCGAGGCCAACTCTCCCAACTTACTCCACATTTATCCTCATCGCGCAGCGGGTGAAGGCCCCTATGCTGCCCGTTTCTCACCCGCTATAAGTTTGGTCACTGTCTACGTGCCCGACCAGATTTTTCTGGACCTCCTCCACACGGGGGCCTGGGAACAGCCTGCTCTCATCCCTCAGCGTCTTTTGGAGGATGCAGCGGCTGGCAGCCCCATCCTTATTGACTTCCAGGCCATGATCCTGGTGCGGCCATTTTGCCTTCCGTTGTCCTACCTCTCTCGAATCCTCCGCCTCCCTGAACCATAGCCCCACAGGCCATGCCGACCCCAGATGCGCAGCACCTGCCGCAGTTCGAGCACGGCGACGTCCGCTGCGCACCCACTGAGGCCGTGCCACCGCAGCCTACAGTCGTACAGTGGCTGGTAGTGATCACGGCAGGTCACATTCCGCTCTGGTCTCCATTGCCCATCAATGTAGGACTCCTAATGGAGCTATTCCACGGGCAGGAAACCAGGCTGCCATCTTCAGTGGAGAGACCACGCTTTTTTTCACCTCCCCATTCTTCAGGAGACCGATGCACGGTCCATTTTATTCGGCAAGGGAATACCTTTTCGCACCGGCCTTTCGCTGCGGGTCAACATGCGCAGCGGAACCATCCTCATCCCTATCGACTCAGCACCGGGCCAAGCATGCATCAGTCGGCCCATCAGGAGGGTCCCCAGGCGCACGCATAACCCAGTTAGGTTTCACTCATATATGGCCGTTGGCTTATGGGCTATTTCTTTTCGCTCCTTCCGCACTCCCCCTCCTCTCAGAGCGCGCAGCGCAGCCATGGTTCCTGCGGTCGGGCGCGCATCGGCGGCGGCTGAGGGGACCACGCCCCCGCAGGAGGCCGCGGCCGAGCCCTTCGGCCTATCAGGCGACACGTACTCGGGTTCGGCATGGCAGGGCTCCCAGTACATTGCCGCCAACAGGGAGTTCAAGAAGTGGTGGCCAGCTACGTACCCTGGCGAATGGAAGATGCCAAACGGCATGCTCTACCCGTTCGTGTGGAAGCTCAAGTCGCTCGACGTCATCAACGGCCAGGTCGTCGAAACTTGGGACTGGGAATGGATAGAGGCTCCAGGCCTGGCGACCATCTCAGAGGTCGAGCCCATGCTGCAGGAGGCCCGGGCGCGAGCGGCGGCGACGGCGGCCGCGCGGCAGCAGCGCGGTGCATGAGCGGGCCCTAGAGCGTGCTACCTCCCAGCCGGCGCCATCCCAGGTCGACAAAGGCGACCTCGGCGCAAATAATAGGTGGTGGGCTAGCCTTATACTCTAGTCTCTGTTCACCACGGCAGCCCACCACCTAGACAGCCCTAGCCAGCCACACGAGCCAAATGTTTACAGCTGGAGAGCCGTGCTGCTCCAATTTAAGATCGGCTGAGCCGACCTGCAATCCCGTCGCAGCGGGCCCATCAGTTCTTTCATTTAGCCCCATGCCAAAGGCCCGCTGCAAAGTCGTAGTCAGCACCAGTCTCCAGCTTCACACCTCTCTGCCGCACTAGTGCAGCCAACGCGACACTTTTAGCTAGCCCCGCTACCAGAAGAGCGGACAGCTAATGCTCACAGCTCAATTCGCAGACTCGCCACGGCTGAGTCTTCATAGGTGGTGGGCCAGCCTAATACCCTAGTCTCTGCTCATATCGGCAGCCCACCACCTAGATAGCCCTAGCCAGCCACACGTACCGTAATTCACCAGCTGAGGAGCTATGCTGCTCCAATCTAAGGTCGGCTGGGCCCTTCAGCTCTTTTCTTCAGCCCCATCCAGAGGGCGGGCCAGCCGCGGGAGCTGTAGCCGGCACCAGGCTCTAGTTTCACACATTCTTGCCGCAGCATTGCGGCCAGGCCTAAGCGACACTTTTGAGCAGCCACGCTACCTGAAGAGCGGTCGGAGCAATGCTCACAGCGCAATTCGCAGACTCGCCACGGCTGAGTCGACACTGCGGCAGGCAAAGCTGCCGCCGCAGCACATCCCACCCGCCGAGTAACTCTCGGCTAAGGCTGCCCATCAGAGGTGCGTACCTCTACGGACAGCTACCGCGCCCTAGTAGTGCTTGGCTTGGCAAGATAATCCCTCTCCCTCACATATGTTCTTCCCTCCCCTCTTTCCTCGTTTACACCGAGACGCCAAGCGCAGCACAGGCGCTTTCTCACCTGCCCCCTTTCCGGTCACGTGCGTAACCGATGGGGCTTCCTAGTCTCCTGGCTATTGCGGCAAGCAAAGATGCCGCCTCAGTACATCCCACCTGCCGAGCAATTCTCGGCTAATGCTGGCCGTCAGAGGGGCGTACCTCTACTGACAGCTACCGCGCCCTAGCGCTGCTTGGCTGGACAAGATAATCCCTATCCCTCCCTTATGTTCATCCCTCCCCTCTTACCACGTTTACTCCAAGACGCCCAGCACAGCACAGGCGCTCTCTCACCTGCCCCCTTTTCCGGTCATGTACGTTACCGATGGGGCTTCCTAGTCTCTTGGCGGCAACGCCAGCCTCCCCCTCCTGGTCCGCTCCGCCACGGCCGCCCTACAGCGCGGCAAGGCCATTTTGGCCCTCTTCCTACTCATCCCGCTCATTTCCATGGCTAAGCCATGCTCCCAGGTGGCCGTCCCTGAGGCTAGCTTTGCTGCTCTTCGGTCGTGCAGCGCTGCCCGCATAGGGCAACGCCTAGATGGCGCGCATAGTGTTTCTCGCACGGCACCGATCCCCTCTCTTCTTATTATTCCCCCTCCCTCCCCTTCGGTGCCAATACCTCCCCCGCCCATCATGCAGGTCCAATGGCGAAGAATCGCTTTTGCCTGCGGTCGGACCAGGAGCGGAGAACCTTTGCTGTGCCCGCTAGGCGGGCTCTGTCTGCCGCCTGGCCGACCTCGGCCACCCAGCTCAAGCTACTTGCAACGAGCCAAGTGCAGTCAAAAAGCCTCCTCCCCCAAGTTTTCCTTCGAGCGCCCCCCCTGCCTCGACCTGCCTTCACGCCCCCCCGTCTCGCCCTCCCGCCATCTCCCCCTTCCCACCAGGAGCTCTCGGGCGTGTCTGGAGGTCCCCATGGAGGTCCCCAGGGGCGCCCCAGGAGGCTTTCGCAGGCTCCCGGATGTCCAGCAAACCAAACGAACCCTTCCCCGCCCCCTTTTCCTCAGGAGGGGCAGAAACATACAGACGCAACGAATCGTCGTGGAAAGTGGAGGGGAAGAGGAACATCCAGAAACTATTGCAAATATTGGGGATCCTGGGACTTGTGTCTATTTGTTGTGTGTCCCTGGGCCCCTTCGCTTTTCCCCTCCCTCCCCTGTTTCGCTCCGCCCAGAGCGTCCCTCGAGGACCTCCTGCGGTCGTTGCGCGCCAGCAGAGGCTCCTTCCCGCGCGCCTCTCCCTCGGAGCCCACCCGATGATGAGGATAAGGATGAGAATGCTGATGATGGTAAGGGTGATTGTGATGGTGATGGTGATGCCATGATGGTGCTGATGATGAAGATGATGCAGGTGATGAAGGTGATGAAAGCAAGGGAGGTGAGGATGAGGATGAGGATGAGGATGATATCGATGATGATGGTGATAGTGATGATGATGATGATGCTGATGAAACTGAGGATGATGATGATGATAATGATGATGATGGTGGTGGTGATGATGATGAGGAGGAGGATGAGGATGAGGATGATGGTGATGTTGGTGATGTTGGTGTTGATGATGCTGATATTGATGTTGGTGTAGATGATGATGATGTTGCCGTTGGTGCTGATGATGGCGATGATGATGATGATGATGATGATGGTGATGGTGATGATGATGATGGTGATGGTGGTGGTGATGATGATGATGATGAGAAGGAGGAGGAGGAGAAGGAGGACTATGATGATGAGGAGGAGGAGGAGGAAGAGGAGGAAGAAGAAGGGCAACATAAGAAACAATGGCATAAATATCAGGACTCGGGGGTCCGCGCGGATGCCTCGGATCGACGCTGGGGCCTCCTGGTGGTGCCTCCTGCGCCACCCCTGGCGCGTTCCGCGCGCCCGGGAGGGGGTCAGGTCCGATCCGAGAAGTCCGTTCGGGCTTCCTAGTTGTCGTGGGGCCCCGAACGGGCGAACGGACCACGCGCCCCCTCGTGCGCAGAGCGTGCTTCCCCATGCCTTGTTCTCGTGCGTCTTGGTGCGGGCTGCGCGAAGGCTGATGTGGAGCAAGAGCATTGCGGGTGCCCTTGGGAGGCGTGACATTTTTTTTGAGAGACGCACGTCGTCGTCGTCGTCCTCCTCATCCTCCTCGTTTTCGTCGCCGTCGCCGCCGTCGTCGTCGTCGTCCTTGTCCTCATCGTCCTCGTCGTCGTCGTCGTCGCCGCCGCCGCCGTCATCGTCGTCGTCGTCGTCGTCGGCGTCGTCGTCGCCGCCCCCCACAGCCGAAGCTCGACCCGCGCCCGGCCTGCCCGAGTCGAGTCGAGCCCACCCTGGCGGGGGGGGGGGGGGCGCCCGTCGCGGGAGGGGGGCCGCCGCGCGGCCATGGCCGCCGCGGCCGCCGCCGGGGTGCGGCGGCGCGGCTGGGCGCTCGCGCGGCCCCCTGTCGGGTGGGGGAAACGAGCTGCGCTCGCGCCCTGCAGCTGCCGCGCCCACCGCCAACTTGCATCTGACTGGTTGGGCCGAAGCCCGCGTAAAAATTGCAAGAGTGACCTTGACGATCAAACTTGACGGGAATTGGAGTAGTTTTCAACTAGCAAACAGCGCACTTCTGCTCGTTTGGGGCACCACGGATCTCTTCGAATCCAGTTCGGCTCGGGCTCGGCTCCAGCTCGGCTCGAGTGCGGTTCCAGCTCGGCCTCGGTGCGACGCAGGTCGACGGACTCCTGGGCCACCCAGATGGGGTCGGAGGATCACGCCGCATCGCCAAGGCATCGACGATGCAGCTCGATGCGGAGCCCGACTTCCGCCACGCCGACATCACCGATGTATAGCCGATGTTGCCGATGCATCGTTGATGCCTCGGCGATGTATCGCCGATGTATCGGCGATGCGGTGCGATCTTCTGACCCCATCTACTCCGAACCCATCTAGGAGGCCTCTACGGACGTCCGGCGCAGCACCGACGCACGTGCGGAACGAGTGGCTCCAGGAAAGCGTCCAGAACGAGCAGCTAAGGGAAACGAAGAGCCTCGTCCACGGGCGCCCTCCAGAGGGGCACGAGGTCATGCCACGACCTGTTCCTAGAACTCCACGCCAGGATTTCTCAGCTCTCCCCATGCTCCACACGGGCTGCACAGACGGAGGCCGCAAGACACGCTGGAACTCTTGGAACACATCCTGGGCCAATTCCATCATGACATCATTATCGTCCTAGTCTTAAGTCGGGCATGTCCCTCTACAGGAGGAATGTTCAAAAACAGTCAAAGAATAATATGGGGACGACAGTTCGACTACTCTTTGACTATGTTTGCACATGTTTTGACCATTTTCTATTTTTCGTCCAAAACCCGCCTGTCGGAAGACATGCCCGACCTAGCCCTAGCCCTCCGAGACCCTCGGTGAAGCTCGGAGGCTCCTCCGGGCTCATCGGAGAACTCCGGGGGAGTCTGCGCGGGCCCTCTCGCTGGTCTTCGCGGGCCCTCGGGGGTCCGCGGAGGCTCCTCTGCGGGGGGGCGCGCAGAGGTCCCTCAGGGCCTGCGGAGGCTCGCAGAGGCCTGCGGAGGCGTCTGGAGGTCTGCGGAAGTGCTCGGGGTGGTTTGGGCTGTCTGCGGAGGCTTCTCGAGGGGAAGTGGGAAGTTGGAGGAGGGAAGGAGGAGGAGGAGGAGGAGGAGGAGGGGGAGGAGGAGGAGGAGAATTGGAGGAGGATTGGAGGAGGAGGAGGATTGGAGGATTGGAGGATTGGAGGATTGGGGGATTGGAGGATTGGAGGATTGGGAAATTGGAGGAGGAGGAGGATTGGACGAGGAGGAAGAGGAGGAAGAAGAGGTGGTGGAGGAGGAGGAAGAGGCTGTGATCCCGTTAGGCTGTGACAGCGAGGTCGGCCCTCGGGCTGCGAAAAAGGGGCCCGTCACGTGCGCACCTGCGCACCAGCCGCCTTCCCCGGAGGCCCGAGCCATCGTGCTTATGGCAGTGGAGGCCCATGCCGACTCCTCCACTGCCCCCCCCCCCCCCCCGAACGCGATGCGCTTGCTCACCGCCGTCAGGAGTCCCCCGGGGGGGAGGCGGCATGGCACCTCAGGACGTAGCCCGGAAGGGGGGAGGGGCGGGCAGGCCTAAGGGCAGCACCACCCGCGCCCTCACCCGTGGGCATCCGGGCGCCCGCCGCGCTCGAGCGGGCGTCGCGTACACCGGAGGCCCATGCCAAGAAGCACCCCGCTCGCCTCCAGGGTGCCCATGGGTGTCCTGGGTGTCGGCGGTTTTGCCATCGGAAGGCGCGACGTTCCCACGGCAAGCATCAAGGGAGGTCCTGGGGTCTCAGGGTGGGCTATGGTGTCCCAACCCACTTTAGCCTTGATCATCAGAGAGAAGTTCGAGCGCCAGAAAAAGTGCCGAAACTCGAAGGTTTTCACGTGTCGGGCCCTGGGAGACACTCGTCCGACATTGTTTCGACTCTTTTTCGACACTTTCTTGGGTGCTCGAGATTATTTCTGGGATGTGGTCCTTTAAGTACGATGGGGGGCAACATAAAAGGTGGGGTTTCCCGTGGAAGGTTCCTTGTGATCGGGCCTCCACGGTGTGCGGGTTCCCACGAGGGCGCGAAGTTATTCGCGCTGCGCGGGCCTCGTTCCTTCTCCCCCGCCTCCTCGCCCTCCTCCTCTCCCTTTGGGGGGGGGCGGCGCGAGAGCGCGAAGTTGTTCGCGCTTCGCGGAGCGCGACGCGCGAAGTTGGGAGCCCTTGAAACATCGAGGGAAGCCCTGGGGTCTCAGGGCGGGGTTTCCCGTGGGAGGTTCCTCGTGGTCGGGCCTCCACGGTGTGCGGTGCGCTCTGGAGGCCCCCGCCGCGCGCGCGCCGAGCGCACGTCCAGGCGGCCAGGCCCACCCGAGAGGCCCTTGGGCAGCCGGCTCCGCCACGGCCCAGCGCGTGCCTCGGCGCCCCACGTCCAGCGCTGCTCCTCCTCCTCCCCCTCCTCCTCCCCCTCCCCCTCCTCCTCCTCCTCCTCCTCCTCCTCCTCCTCCTCCTCCTCCTCCCCCTCCTCCTCCCCCTCCTCCTCCTCCTCCTCCTCCTCCTCCTCCTCCTCCTCCCAGCGCGGCCTTGCAGACCAGACACGCCTGCGCTTCGTAACGACCATGTTCTGGCCACCACTTTTCCGCAGGCACCCGCCCCGTGGCCCTCGCCAAAAAAGCCAAGCCCGAGAGCAGCGCCACAAGCTGCGCCCCCCCTGGCACTCAGCGGATGTCTCGGGCCAGCGGCGGCAGCAGCGGAGGGTCAGCGCACGGGAAGAGCTCGTCGTTCTTCGGCGCGCCGCGATGCTACGCGACGCATCACCACTCGATGCGAGGCGATGCGAGGCGAGGGCCTGCCCCACTCTGCGGCGCCTCTGTCAGGCGGAGGAGGAGGAGGAGGAGGAGGAGGGGGAGGAGGAGGAGGAGGAGGAGGAGGAGGGAGGAGGAGGAGGAGGAGGAGGTGGTCACGTACCTGCGCCGCTGCTCCATCCCTCGCCGGCGGACGGCGGACGGCGGAGCGCCAGCGCCCCTCCGCGGGCGGCGTCGGCTCCTCCGTCCGCGATCCTGCCTACGGGCTCTGCAAACGACTGGGCGCACGCCCGAGCCGAGCCAGGCGAGGCGAGGATCAAGGCGGGCACGTCCCTGCTCAGGGGGAACAGTTGTTCGAGAGTGATAAAAAAATACCCTGGTGGGACGACGTTTCGATGATTGTGTGACTACTGTTGACACTTGTAATTTTTCTTCTGAAACGCGCCTGGAGGAGGAGTCGGAGGAGGAGGAGGAGGATAATATGCCTGCGCTCTCGCCTCAAAGATCCTCCAGACCTCTCTGGAGTGAGAGTTGGCCTGAGTTTCGAGGCTGGCCCAGCCGTGACCGTGAAGGCGCTTCGCGCTGAGTTGACGTCGGCGACCCCAGCGCGCGGAACGACGTGCGCTATCGGAAGGTCGCGATCCTTTGGGGTTGAACATTCCACGCGGCGTCAGAACCCAGGACCGACGTCATCGCGACGCGACCCCGCCTTGGCCCAATTTGCTGCGAAAGCCTCCCCGAAGGCCGCACCCCCTGCGCACGCCCCGCGCCAGGCGGCGGTTCCGTGCGGTCCCGAACGACCGCACGAGGCCTCGGAACCAGGACCACTTCGGCCCACCTAGGACGATGCACGTGGTGCCGACGTCGTCGCGACGGGAACCTGCCGTATCCCCGTGGTTCGTGGCGTGCTCTGGAGCTTTCCACATCGGCACGCCAGCCTTTGCGAACCAGGCAGATACAACCCCTCATACAGTGAACGACGACACCACCGATGGTTGCAGCCCGCCTTGTTCCGGGCAAAAGGTCGATATTCCCCCCACCAGCGACTGTGATGGGTTGCGCAACATTGGGGCCAGAAGGACAGATTGTGGTACAAGGTCGATCCATGCGGAGAGGGGCGATGGCCGCAGAATTTGGTGGACTGGAGCCCTGAATGTGTCCCACGGACGGGGCGCCCGCACAAGCGCAGGCAAGATCAGCTGCTCCGCGAGGCGAGCGAACCCGAAGCCTTCCTGTGGGCACGGGGCGCGGGCATCCAGCCCGCAGCGCCTCCTGCATCCTGCGCCCTGCATCTCCGGTGCGGCTGTCACGCCCGCATCGGGGGAGCCCACACGGCGTGGTGACCACACCGTGCGGTGAGCCCGTGGGGTTCTGGGCTCACCGCACGGTTGTGGGATTCGGGCCGTTCTTTGAGGATGTCTCGGGCGACTGGGGCCTCTGGGAGCCCAGGACCGTGCGGTGACGGACCGTGCAGTGAGCCCTCTTGGGATTCCGAGGTCACCGCGCGGTCTGTCACCACGCGGTTTTGGGACACTCAACGGCAGCCCAGATTTTATTTCCATCTCTTCCCCTTTCATTTCGTTTTGTCTTTTCAGCAGCATGTTCTCGTTGCCGCCGCCCCGAGGCTCGCCGGCCGCGCGGCGCTGGGACGGGAGGCGCCCCTTCCGGCCACTGCGACGGCCACGTCGCAGCACAGGCCGTCAGCGTCTCTCGATGGCCCCCCGTGCGACGACGAGGACCCGGGCTCCCATTTTCGGACTCACTGTTGGCAAGCTTCAATCGATCAAATCTATAGCGTCAGAATATTATGTTCAAGAACGGAATGGCATTCCAACCGGCTTCGGCGTTGTGGCCAAAAAAACATAGATTGCAAGCAGGTGCGGAAAGAAAGATGTGCAAAGAGAAATGGAAAACAAAAGTCCGAGTTTCTGAATAAGCGTCGAGGGGACGTCACCCCGACAGCCCCACATCGACCCCCGTCGCGGGCAGCCACCGCGCGCCTAAGGCGCTCCGATCCCCGTCGCGGCACGACGACGAGGCGAAGTTGACCCCCGTCGGGGGGGTACCCCCCACGCTTATTAAGAAACCCAGAGTAGGTGCCCGCAAGGGCGTAGAGTTTCTAAGCGAGCAGTCTGTGCACCCAGCCTCCCACTCCTTAGAATCCTCACGAGGTCTGCGGCCCAAGATCTCCCACGATCTGATTGTTTCAATTCTGGCGTTTTTCCTCGATGTTGGCTTCTGCAGCCTCAAAAACGGAACTGGGACGAAAAACTACCCCAGAGAAGAGGTCGACAACGTCCTCAGACATGCTCGCGCCGTGAACGAAAAAAACGAAGGATGTTTTTTGTTGCCGGTTTCGACCTCCAGGAACCCTCGCCGGGCCCCTGGACCGTCCATAAACGATTCGGGATGAAAAATGGAGCGTCTGGGGACCTTTCTTGTAATTTTCCCAGCGGGGCACCCTCATCGCAGCCATGTCGTAGGTCGGCCATATGGGGACAGGGCCGCGCTAGTAGGGGGCCACATGCGAACCCTACCCCTACCCCTCACGATTTCTGAGGGGGAGGGTGGGGTTCACTTCGTTCGTGGGGGGTAGGGGTAGGGTTCGCATGTGGCCCCCTACTAGCGCGGCCCTGTGCAGCGTCGTGTGTTGAATCAGGGATCGTGGCCATCCGGACCACAAATGTGGCCAGCATCGAGGCGAGAGCAGGATTCCCGGACCTCCTCGCGCTGCAACAGAAATCACGACGGGATGTGTGTTCGCTATATAATTCGGCCTCGGGGGGCCCTCGCCGGGCCTCGGGACCGTCCGAAAACGACTCAGGACGAGAAACCAGTCCTTTCAAGGGGTCCAGACTTCTGGGGGTCGACGTTGTGAAAAAATGACGACGTCGGGGGGTCTGGGTTCCTGCAATATGTGTGCGGAGGCCTCCGGCGAAGCGGCTGCCGGACGGGGCGGTCCAGGGCTCCCGACCCCCCCCCCAGCTGGGACGCGTGTGTGCGCCGCTCTCGCAGTCGGACCTGGGCCAGAGGAGCATCCCTCAAGAGCGCGGGGCCCTCCGCCGGCCAGAACGCACAGAGCATCCAAGGGGACCCTCCCCAGGGTGCACAAGAACAGCCAGCAAGCATGAAGAGCATTATAGGGCACCCTCCCCGAACCGCCTTCGATCTTATACCTCGGTCCGACTGCACATCGGAGACAGGTTGGCTCACCCGATCGTGATTCACCCGTTCCGATGCACCCGACTCCTGGTCTGGGTAAGTCGCAACCGGGTGAGTTAAGCCAGGTGGGTAAGCACCGGGTGAGTTAAGCCGGGTGAGTGAAGCACCGGGTGAGTTAGGCACCAAGTGAGTTAGGACCAGGTGAGTTAAGCATTGGGTGAGATTGGGACGGATTAGTTAAGCATGGGGTGCGTTAGGCACTGGATGAATTAAGCACAGGGTGAGTCAGGCACCGGGTGAGTTAAGCACAGGGTGAGTTAGGCATCGGTCGAGTCCGGCATTGGGTGAGCTAGACATGGGGTGATTTGGGCATTTGGTGAGTTAGGCACGCGCCGGGTGAGTTAAGCATCGGGTCAAAAAGGCACCAGGTGATTGGGTGGGTTAGGCACCAGGTCAGTTAGGCACCGAGCATAAATCTAGGGCGCTTGCAGGCGTGTGTGCCGCCTGGCGCAAGGGGCTTACGACGTGCATGCTCCGCCCCTCGGGGCCACGTTGCCTGAATGCAAAAAGATGGTGTTAACTAAAGGGCCCTGGGCGTTTACTGAACAGCCCTGCCCCTGTTGGATCCCTTCCTTGGGTGCGGTCACTGCATGGCTTCGCTTGTCGGGATGCTTCTTATGAGGGTGGTCTCTCTGCCCGCCAGACCACGAGGACAGAGCTCGAAGAAGAAAGCACGGCAGCACTAGCGTTTGAAAGTCCGAGCGGGCTTCTGGGGTCGGCGATGACGACCCCCTGGCGGCGCCCCCGGCACCGCTCCTGGCGCGTTCCTCGCGCTAGGGAGGAGGGGACCGGCGCCGACCTAAGAGATCCGCGCGGGCCTCCGAGAGATTCAGCTTATGTAGTTCTTTTTTTTGGGGGGGGCAGATGAAGTTTCTCGCAGTTGGCCTGCGGGTGAGATTCGAAGGAGAAGGAACGAAACTGTTGGTGCCCCACGTGGAGCGCCGAAAGTTTACCTTTATGACGTTTCTTTTCTTATCCAAGCCAGCTGTCGGACGAGCGGCATGCACTCGTCCAGCGCAAGCGCAACGGCTCTCTCCCGTGCAGTCCCGCCCCCTTCCCTCCTCCTCCTCCTCCTCCCCCTCCTCCTCCTCCTCCCCCTCCTCCTCCTCCTCCTCCTCCTCCTCCTCCTCCTCCTCCTCCTCCTCCTCCTCCCCTGGCCTTGTCCTTGTCCCGGCCCCGGCGCCGAGGACCCGGGGTGCAAGGTGTCGGGGAAGAGGCTGCAGCAGTTCCTCCAGGCAGAGGTCACGCACTTCGCGGCCATGAAGCGCAGCAAGCTGACGCTGGAGGACCTGCTGAGGGCGGCCACTTCCCCGCACAGGTGCGCGATGAAGGTCCACGAGGAGATCCCGAAGCACTTCGCTGCGCGCCTGCGGCAGATCGAGTCTCTGGACGGCTGGCGGGAGGACCCAGACTTGTCCGCCATGTGGGACATCTACTTCCAGTCGTTCGAAGAGATCCGGATGGCCGACGTCGAGGAGGACCTGGAGCCCTTCACCGCCGTGGTGAGGAAGCTCAAGGAGCGTCAGAGGAAAGCGCTGCCGCTCCTCGGCAAGGCGGTGCACCGCAGATCTCGCATGCAGACTGCTTTCAGCGCCAGCACGAACGAGTGGATGGAGAGATTCCTGACCTCGCGGATCGGGACGGAGATGCTGACGTCACAGTACATAGCGATCATAAACCAGGTGGGCGAAGCAAAAGAACGCGGTCGTCTTCGCCGACATTGGCGAGTGAGCTGTCCGAGTAAGGTCGTGCGTAAGCGCCCTAGTTTTCAGCGCAGCGTGCGTCGCTGGCGGCCCGGGTAAGCCGCGGCGCAAGGTCGCTGTGCCATCTCGCGTAAGACCCGTTTCTTTTCGTCGCTCAGGTGTCGCAGGGGAAGGACCAGCTTACCGGGATCGTGGACCCGCACGTGAGCCCGGAGCAGGTCTGCAAGGCCGCGGCGGAGGCCGCCAAGCAGCTCTGCTTGTCGCACATGGGGATGGCGCCCGACATCGAGATCGATGTCCGCGTGAAGCGCTCGCGTGCTGGGGAGATTTCGTTCTCCTACATCTGGAGGTTGGAACATTGCATAGACATTAACTTCCAGAGTTCCGCGCGGATGTTTTGGATCGGCGCGGGGCCCCCCTAGCGGCGCCTCCGGCGCGCCGCACCTGGCGCGCTCCGCGCGCCGGGGAGAGGGGTCCAGCGCAGGAGTTGATGTTTATGCCGATCTTTCTTCCTCCCACATCCCGATCTACCTGCGGTACATACTGCTCGAGGTGCTCAAGAACAGCTGCCAGGCGACGGTGAGGACCCTCTTCACGTCCCTTTGCGCAGAAGAAGAGCCGAGGCCGGTGAAGATCGTCATCTGTTCGGACGACAACCGCGTCGCGATTCGCATCAGCGACCGAGCAGGCGTCTGTTTAATGTTAAATGCGCTGGGGGCGAGTTCTTCCCGTTTTCAGCTGTTAGGTTTTCGGCCAACCCAACAACAAATTGCAAACCAAAACAAAAAAGGATGTGCAAAACGGAACCGAACCAAAAAACGGCGCGAACGAGAGTCCCAAAACGTAAGAGCACGGACCCCAAATCTGAAAAACGCTTATATTTCATTGTTTTGGCACTATATATATGTGTACATATATATATATATATATAACCACAAGAAAGCCCCCAGTCGTTCTTGCATCATCGATCAAAGTGCAGGTGGCATCCCCTTCGACGTCGGGGAGCAGGTGTGGGACTTCGGCTTCACCGGCACATCTGCGAACAACGCCGCGGACCCTTCGGCGGCAACCGCGCTCGGCGGTTTCGGCATAGGCTTGCCGCTGGCGAGGCTGTACGCGAACTACCTGGGGGGAAGCCTCTCGCTGGTCTCGCTGCCGGAGCCCAGCGGCCCGAGAGTCGATCGCTCTATCTACGCAGCACCCCGTAACTGCAGATAAGATGGGTGCGGGCGAAGGGTGGGTCGCAGGTGGGTTGCGGGCGAGAACGACGACAACGCAACAACAACAATAAGCTTAGAATGTTCGCACCCATCTGCTTGCGTGCCATTCAACGCGTATATCCCGAACCCTTGGTACCCGCCCTCTTCGTCTTCGATCGTGCCCCCCCCGTGGGGGTATATCATCCTTACCTCCCACGTGTAGTCGACGCAGCCCCTGAGACAGGAGAAGCGAGGACGAATGGAAGGGGGAAGGAGAAGGATGGAACACGAGAGAGATTAGCAGGAGGGAGGTCAGGAGGAGAAAACACGTGGCAAAACCTGACGCGCAGTTCGGGCGGGTAGACCCTGACGGGCAGGTCGGGAAGGCGGGCCCAGGCGGCCAGGTCGAGAAGGCGGGTTGCTGAAGGGTGAGTCCTGCATGAATCGCGGGGATGTTTCACGCGATAGCTCGACTCCTAAGAAATCCCTGGAAAGGCCAAAGCGAAAGCGTGATTCCTGAGTGTCGAGGGCGCGGCGTTTAAATAAATCGTAAGGACGTACCACGCGAGAGCGCGATTCCTGTAGACGAGGTGAACAAGTCCCGCGCGAGCGCAATGTGAATATGATCTGTGAGGAAGTATCAGGCGGTAGCGGTTGGCGTTGCAGTGCGGGAGCCAACAACCGAACTTGAGGCGCAAGAGTTCCCCTTGTAAAACACAGGGTGCGAGATCCGGGGGGGAGCACCTCAATTAAACAAACACGATGGGCACCCGGCAGGGGGATTAACAACAACAGTTCGGTAGAAACAAGAAATCAACGTTCACTTGAAGACTGTTCGCTCTGATATGTTCGCGTGTCACTAAACGCGTATATCCCAAACCCTCGATACCGACCGTCTTCATATTCGTCTTCGATCGTACCCCCCTTGGGGGCATCTCTTCCTTACCCGCCACGCGTAGTTGGCGCAGCCCCCAAAACAACGGAAGAGAGGAAGAAGGGACAAGGGGGAGTGAAAAGGATGCAGCACGAGAGTGATTAGCAGGAGGGGAGTGTTGGAACAGGAAATAAGACGGCAGAACCAGGCGGGTCGGGTGGGTGGACCACCTGTGAGGCGGGTCGGGCGGGCGGGCTTAGACGGCCAGGTCGAACGGGCTGGCTGCTGAAACATGAATACTGCATGGACCGCGAGGAAGTTTCCAGCGATAGCGTGATTCGCAAGTAAGTTCTGAGGAAGCCCAAAGCGAGAGCATGATTCTTGAGTGTGCGGGCGCGGCGCTTCAATCAACTGCGAGGGAACCCCGCGCGAGCGCCAGATGCCTGGGTAAAATGCTCGGAAGTCCCGCGCGACAGCGCGATGTTGAAAGAGTTGTGAGGGAGCACCAGGCGGGAACCGTTGTTGTTGTTGTAGCTCAGGCGCCAGCAACCTAATCCGAGCTCCAAGATGTTCCCAGGGTGCGAGTTCTGGGAGGGGCACCTGATTTGAAAAGAGCAGTGGCACCGCGCAGGAGGGATCAACAACCATTGTTCATGAGACATGTGAGACATCAGCGAGAATGAGCTTAAGACTGTTCGCTCTTACCTGCTCGCGCGGCGCTCAAGATGCACATCCCACACCCATCGTTACCCTCCCTCCTCGTGTTCGACCGTGCGTGTGCCCCGGGAGACGTGTTGGTTCGACCTCCCTGGGCGGGAGAAACGGGTGTGGAACTATCGCCCCCCCTTTTTTTTCATTTGCCTCCCCCAGGAGGGGGTGGCATCGTGATAGGTGCATGTGGCATGCAGAAGCATGGCACATGAGGGTAAGATGACGGTTGCTGATGTTGCAAGCCGAGGGCCAGCGACACAATAGGAAGCGCAAGACCTTTCCTTATAAAATGGCGGGTGCGAGCCCGGGAAGAGCACATGAGTCGAAAAAAACTCAAGGAGCACCGGAGGGGGCACATCAACAAGATTTGTTTCATAAGAACTAATATTCAACACTCGGTTTAATACTGTATGTTCTTATTTGCCCGCGTGCCGTTCAACACGTATACCCCACGCCCTCGATACCCGACATTTTCGTCGTCGATTGTACTTCTTGTGGGGGTATATCATCTTTACCTGCCACTTGTACTTGATGCATCCCCTAGGGCAAGAGAAGATAATGATAATTGGAGGAAGGGACATGTGGCAGGGAGAAGGATGGCGCACGACAGATAAACAGGAAAGGTGTGAGGAGCAGAAATCTAGCGGCAGAACCAGACGGGCTGGTCGGGCGAGCAGACCCTAACGGGCGGGTCGGGCGGACGGGCCCAGGCGGCCGGGTCGAGCGGGCGGGTCGCGGAAGCGTCAATCTTGCATGACTTGCGAGGAAGTCTCGAGCAATCGCGCACGAACGCGATTCCCAAGTATATCGTGGGGAGAATTCTAGACGCTTCGCGTATCCCCACCAGCCCTGGAAGAGAGCTTCGACTGGGACACCCTGGGCAAGCTAATCTCGGGAGGGTTCCACGATATCCTCTCGACGCCTGCCTTTCATGTGCTCATCTACCTTATGTCCGGGCTGCATCCTCACGAGTTCACGTTGGCCAACACACCGCGGCAGCCGGGCATGCTCGACCGCAAGGTTTGGTCGCACCTGGGGTTCTTGTTCGACATGTCTCTCGGGCTCGACGCGACCAATCTGGTCTACAACACGCTGTGGGCCGCTATGGTCTGGTCGCTCGGCCTAGGCACCCCCTGGAGGGACGCGAGCTACGCCGTCCCCGACGACTCCCTTCCCCCGCTGCCTCAAGCCAACGGGAGCCGTGTAACACTGTGGAAGCGCCGCCAGTGTACCCCCAAAGGGCTCTTCCGCCAGGTCCCCAAGGCTTGGAGCTCCGCGACCAAGGAGTGCTGCAGACACAGGAAGCACCCTGGAATGACCGGGCTGGGAGACATCATCCGGGGATGCGGCTCCTCGATGGAAGAGTTCCGTCAGGGACTTAGACACCGACGGCCAGCCCATGGATTCCTGCAAGGCCCGTTCGCTTCTGGTGGTCATGATGCTCATGCTCCGTGAACCGCGAGTGTTTCTATGGCCTTTCTCCCATGCAGAGCAGGCCGTGGACGTCATCGAAGCCATTCCGGGGTTCTGCGTACCCTGGCAAGAGGTCCACCAGGATTTCCGAAGCCGGTTCGCCAGCACCTGGAGCCCCACCCTGGAAGACCTGGCTGACCTGCACGGTCGCATCGAGGCAGTGCTACCACACATCTCCAAGCTCGTGGCATTGGCCCATCACCACCCGGCTGCGCAGGAAGCCGGCTGCCCGCAGACCTGGAGCGAGATGGACAGACGAGACTTCCAGCTACAAGCGCCGATGATCGTTCTCGAACGGATCGTCCCGGCAGCAACTCTGACCTGCCTTGACACGGGCGGCTGCTCAGTGTGTGCACTACACATCGCGCTGGCGGGATCCGACGCCTCCCTCGGTCCAGACGACAGGGTTGCGGGCCTTTTCCTACATCGGCGGCGGACTTGCCTTGTCCCAGACCGACCTCAACGCCCCTCCACCACCGGCTCCGGCCCCGGGCACCAGACTGGACCCTCCGTTCATCCCCGACGAAAGGCTCGTGCTCGAGAAGAAAACAACAGATACACGTGCGACAGTTGCGGGAAGGACCACCTGACTGCCGCCGAAGGTACCTGGATCTCCGACAGCACACGCCAGATGGTCGCTCAGAATAGACCTCAGGCATACATCCACGGTGCCAACATGGGTTGGAATTGCGCTGGCTGCTGGATTCGACACCTCGAGGACAATGGCTTCCCTACGCCTGCCGGAACGAAGCTCACCGACAGAATCAGGGAACATTAGCAGCAGATATCGGGGACCGGCAACGACAGAGCGAGCGCCCTCCCTTCCCTGGGACTCCTCCCGCTTGGCTACGGCTGCAGCCCCCTGGCGGACACGAGGCAGTTAGCTGACCTCCTCATGGAACCGACGGGCATGAAGATCCCCGAGCGTGCCAATACCACCATTCCGGTCCTCCGGATCCGGGACGACCGCTTCGGCATCAAAGCTGCTCAGACGCGGACCTACTCCGCGCGGTGCGACACCTGCCCACAGGGGGCCCCGCTCCTGGTCTGGGACCCCAGCTCTCCGCCTCTGGGGTGCTTCATATGGAAGCCGGCTGCAGACATAGGAGTTCCCGAGCAACATGGGCTGCCCCCCATCGATAAGCGCGCCCTGGCCTGGTGGGGGCGCCGATGGAACGCTACTTGGCGCTGCCGGCGCTGCCTGGTCCCGATCTGGAACATAGGCCCGGCCACCCTGGACCACATCCTGGATCGCGACTTCAGGTCGCTGCATCCAGATGAACCACCAGCCCTTGCCCCGCTCAGCAGCCAGATTGGGTTCAAGGCACCTGTGGACATCGTGGATTCCCTCCCTTGGCTTGGCGAGGACGCCAAGGCCCAGGACCAATTCACCAAGGTCGGAGCAAGCAATCCCCCTGGACCAAGCCCCACAGGCAGCTCTGGTGCGGCGCCAGAGATCACCTCCCCGGCAGGGCCCCCGCCATCTGGCGCGCGTTCGGTGGGCGACGACAGGCCAGACACTCCCATGGCGGCCGACACAGACAGGTCTCAGGGCACAGCGGACAACGACTCACGCATGGGCCACCATGACCCGCCCGACGACGACAACGGCCAAGGCGCGGAAGAAGGGCTCCCCCTTCAGAAGATGGAGCCCGACTACGAAGAGGATGAACCCGCTCGACCTCCCACGCCCTCCGAGTCGGCCCAGGAGGATGATGACAATCGCTCAGGTGGCGATGCCCCACAGCGAAGCCCGTCGGCGGGCAGCTCCGACACCAGCCGCGAGGATACCGCGACTTCAGTCGCAGAGGATACGCCCTACGCCGATCGCAGGAGGAGTCCAGCCCGAGACCCCGCGAGGCACGAGAGGACCAGCGACGGCGGCGGCTCGCGGTATGAGCGCTCTCCCGCGCCCACCCCGATGCCCCCTGAACGGAGGCCCTATCACTCTCGCCATATCGGCTCTTCGGAGCAGGACGCACTCAACCTGTTGTCCTGCCCTGATGGAGGCGGCCCAATGTACAAAGTCAGGCTGGGCACCGTCGAACTCGAACGTCCCGACGAGACACCAGCCAGTCGCATATCCAGGCTTCAGTCGCAGCTGGGAGCCGTCTTTTGCGCACTGTGGACAGCGAGCACGCAGCGTGCCCTGCTCCCTGGATGGAGGGCGCCCAAGTCCGACCCGAAACTACACACGCCCTCGGATATCACCAATTTCCTAGAGGCCTGGAAGGACTGCGGGTACGACGCCCACGAGATGGACAGGAGGCTGGGCTATAATATCGACTGGAACAGGATACGAGCCAACTACCTGCGTCACTCCCAGACAGATGACAGGAGCAAAGGCGGCTATCGCCACACGGGCTGGCGCGACCGTGCGACAAGTCCCTGGGGCACCTGGAGCAGTTGGCAGGGCGAGTGGCGCGACGGATGGCGCGAAGATCACTGGCAGGCGGGTGGCAAACGCGGCGGGGGTTACCCTGATGATCGGGATGATCGAGAGGAAAAGAGACTCCGCTGGAGAGACTGAACTCCCTTTCGGCCCTTGCTGCGCCCCAGTGCCCGCGCCCCACCTGCGCTTCACAACGCGCCACCGCGGCCCTCTGCCGCTCTTTCCTTCAACCTGGGGCAGCACTACCTCCCCCCCCCCCTGAACGGCACCCTCTCTCACCCTTGGACCTTGGGGCGCCGTTCGGTAATACCGCTTGCCCCCCGCGTGACACCGCGCGCGCAGACCAACTTGCCACTGGCATCGCTGCCTTTCTCCACCGGTGGCCCCCCCCTTTCCTCGCCTCGGCTGCACTTCCTGAATTCCAGCGGGCGCCGCCCAGGCCGCGCCGTGGGCCCCTAATCGCGGCGCTCTGCCGCCCTCCACCCGACGCGCGCACCTCCTGCCTTTGGATCCAGGCGCGCGCTTCGGCAATACCGCCCACCGCCTCTCCGCAGTGGACTCGCGGCCTCAGGCCCGACTGTAGACGTCTCACCGCCAGGTCTTCCTGGCCTGTCAGTGGGCCACGGCTCGCCTGTCCACCGGCTTTCCCCTTGGACTTTCTAACCGAACGAACGGCCTTCCGCCGCCGCCCTGGACCTCTCAAACAAGCAGCACGGCCTTCTGCCGTCACCCTGGACCCAAGTGGCTCGGAGGGACGCGTCTTGGGTACAAGCCGCTCTCGTCCCTCTGGTGCTAGACGACTCGGTTGGGTTGCGCTGAGTCACATTAGACGTGCATACTCCTCGGGGTCTGCCGTGTGTCGTGCTCTCGGCGCCCTTCCACTCGTCGGACCTGGGGGTCGCATCTCAGTTGTGGAAGGTACCCTTGTCATCATGCTCCACACCCTGGATGCGCTTTCTGGCGTCGCGACCTGGTTCGCTATCAGCTTTTTTCCGTTGGACTTTTGTCCCCAGTCAGCCTGTGGTACCCGTCAGGCTCCCTGGGTCGGTGTCCTCGGGAACTCTCAATGCTGGACGGCTTTCCGCCGTGACCCTGGATCAGTGGCTTTGAGGGCCTTGCCTGGGCATGCGCGGTCTCGTCCCGCGCGTGCTCTCCGACTCGTTCTGGACAGCACCGAGACACTGTGATGTGCACGCGCCGCGTTTCGATCGTGTTGCGTGCATCAGTCGCCCTTCCACCCGCTGGGTCTGGGCTGAAGCATCTCGGTGTAGAAGTTTCTCTGAACGTTTTCACACTTTGATGCCGTTCTGGCGTCGCGGCTCGCTGCCGCCGTCGGGACCCCCGCTGGACTTACGTCCCCAGTCGTCTATGCTACTTGTCAGGCTTGGGCCGACGTCCTCGGGCGCTTTCTTCTCGTTCGCACCTGGACGTTGGGACGTCTCGCGCCATTTTGGCTGCGCTTGGTCTCCTCGGTGCCACTTCAGGCCCGTTGGACGCACCGCTGCGCGCCCGTTCAGGGGTTGTCTCTGGCTCCTGGATTGCTTCGGCTCCGCCGCCCCGGACGCTGCCGTGAGCCGCCTGATCCGCGGCCCCGCGCGCGTTAGGTAATTTAGTCGCGTCCGCGGCCCGTTCGCGACCTCCCGCCGCTGGCGCTTCCGCCTGCGGCTGAAAGGGGGGGGGGGGGGGCAAAAAAAAAAAAAAAAAAAAAAAAAAAAAACGGCGGTTAGCTGCACCCCCCACATGTGTTCTCACAGACGGTGTGCTGCTGCCCTTCAGTTACGTACTTCTTGCGGCGGTTAGCTGCGCTCCCCTTTCGACACGCCTTGTCGCACTCTGTGGGCTGCAGTAGCCCTCCCACACCCGCGCGACACTGCGTTTTGGGTTCTCGGCCAGCGTCTGCAGTCGGTGGTGGTTCCGTTGGCCGCGCGCCGAGTGGGTCAGCCTTCGGCGTCGTCGGCCTTCGTTTCCACTGCGTGCAGCTGGCGTCCCAGGCTGGTTCATAGTTGTTTGTCTGGGCAGTTGCTCGGAGCTTGGCGCCGCAAGGGCGACTTACTCCGCAGCTTGCACCTCAGTGCGCTAGGTGCGTCCCAGTGAATGCTGAGCATTTTGCTCAGTGCGCGTGCATGGCACGCCTCGCGTGGAATTTGCCTGTTCCGCCGTCCTGGACACGCCTGTTGCCGCCAGGCCATTGTCGCGCGGCCGCCGACCAAACAAAGGATCCCCACCAGCCCATCCAGAAACGATGTCCAGGCGAGTTGAGAGGTGATCAGGGAAGTGCGGAAACTAAGAGGGAGACGGCCGAACCGTGTGAAGGAGAGAAGGGGCGAAGGAGGAAATTGGATGGATGAATGGATGAGGGAGTAGGGAGAAGGAATATGAAAAGGATGAGGAGGAGGAGTAGGAGGAGGAGGAGGAGGAGGAGGAGGAGGCGGAGGGGGAGGATCAGGATGAGAAGGGATAAGAGGAAGAAGGAGGAGGAGGAGGAGAGCAAGCAAAAAGGCCAGAGGTCTCTGGGATGTTTCTCGGAGCCTCTTGGGGTATCTTTTGGGCGTCTTGGGACGCCTTGGGGGTCTCTTGGCGGTCGTGGGGGGCTCTTCGGCGTTTTGGGTGCCTCGGGGGGGCCTCTTGGGGCCGCTTGGGATCCTTTTGGGGGCCTCCTGGGAGCCTCTTGGGGGCCTCTTGGGGCCATCTTGGGGCCATCTTGGGACCGCTTGGGGCCTCCTGGGCGCTTCTTGGGGCCATCTTGGAGGAGATCGACCAAACAAGAGGGGAGTTGCTTTAATTAGGCCCCCCCCCAAAGAGGCCAAAATGGGGCCAAAGCCCTAGTCAAACCAATGATTTTGGCTTCCTCGTCGAGGCCGTTTTGGACGCTCCGACACCTCGCGGAACCCCCTGTCCAGGTCCAGGGGAGGGGGTAGGGGGAGGGGTAAACCCCTCCCCGAAGGGGAAGAGGGAGGGGTGGAAGAGGAAACTCCCTAAACCACCTACGCCCAGAGGGCTGGTGGGATTCCGGAGCGAGGGCGTGATTCTTGAGTGTCGAGGGCGGGGCGTGCGAGGAAGTCACATTTGACCGCAAACCAATTTAGGGGGGCAGAAACAAGCACATCGCCTGAAGCATCCCCCGAGTTCGAGCGCGAATGGAACGTCCCCAACCTTTGGCGGCTCCCCCTTTGGGGTGCCCAAAATGCCATGCCTGCTTTCTCGCGGTGAGCACTGGACCATTTCGAAAATAATCGGGGGGCAAGAAGAAGCAAACCGCCCGAGACATCTCTACAACACGCACGCGAGCCGTGGAGTGTCCCCGCCCCCGGCGGGCCCCCCTTGGGGTGCCCGAGCGCTTCTGGCCTTCGAACGCCCTCACGGCCTCGCGGGTCGAGGATCGAGTTGTTCTGGCCTTCGAGGGCAGAGTCGCGTCGAGGCTCGAGGCACTGCACTTCGAGGAGCGGGACTTTCTGGCCTTCAAGGGCCATCCTTGTCACCACGGCCTCGCGGATCGGAAATTGTTTGGGCTTCGGGGCGCTGATTCACGTCGAGGCTCGAGCTCTCGGCTGAACACAGCTCGACAGACTGGTTGGTGCGTTGGGACCCCGGAACATGATTCCCTCACCGCATCCTCCCGTACCCACCACACAGCCTCCTGGGGGCGAGGGGCCGAAAAGCGCTCCCAGAGCACATACTGCAATACAGAACACTGTCTCCTGGGACCTCCTGTGGGCGGGGACGGGGCCAGGTGCGCTCCCCGAGCACACATCCCGACACGGAAAAGTGTCTCTTGGTGCTTCCTGGGGCCTCGCTAGATTGCCCAGTAGAAGGGCAATATGTGTAGGAGCATACGTAAAGCACTCAGGATTCGAGCCCAAGGGGAAACGTAAAGCATTCAGAAGGAAAGCCCCAGGAGAGGGGCAACCTGTAGGTATAAGCATAAAACGCGTAGGATACGAGCCCTAGGGACATGGGTAATCTATAGGAACCTACGCAAAACACACCAGACTCGAGCCACAGAACTGGGGAACACATACAGGAACACACGTAAACACATAGGATTCGAGACCCAGGAAAGTGGGCAATCTAAACGAACACACGTTAAACACACAAGAGTCAAGCCCCAGGAAAGGGACAATCACACATAGGATTCGATCCCAAGGAGAGGGACAATATGAAACAACATAAGTAAATCACACATGATTCGAACCTCGGAAACCCCTGGCGGCTAACCTATGGGGGGTGCTGAAACCAACCCCTCGTCTACGATTTGTTCACAGAATGCTCCGAAAGCAAAGGATACTGGGCATGCAAACAAGCAAACCGTTTGAGACAACCCCACAGTCTGAGATGCCCTCCTCGTGCTCCTCCTTGGGGGTGCTGAAACCAGCATTTCGCCTGAGAAATCCTAGGAAGTGATGTGATTTAGCGGGAGGACGACTGGGCCTGAGTATGCGTGAGTCTGAGTGCTGAGAAAGTGTACAGAGTGTGTCTGAGTACCATGTGTGATAGGTGATTGTGCAGTGTGTGTGTGTCGGAGAGTGAGTGAGTGTGCGTGTGGTGAGTGTGAGTGTGTGTTTGAGTGAGTGAGTGAGTCTGAGTGTGGGTGAGCCTGAGTTATGTGAGCCTGCGTATGTGCAAGTCAGACTGCGAGTGAGTATGTGTCTGAGTGAATCGGAGTAGTTCTGAGTGAGTCTTAGTAAATTTGAGAGTGACTGAGGGAGGAAGAGGAGGAAGAAGAGGAGGTGAGGAAGAGTACCCCGGAGCCGTCTAAGTAAGAACAATAACCCCATCTTAGGATATGGGGAACAAAAGATGTAAGCAAGAAGCGCGTTCGAGGAGGGCCTCCCGGGAAGCCTTTGGGAAGGGGCCGTCCCCTTTGCAGGAATCCCGTAGATCTTCATCCTGGATGCATGTTTGACCGTCCTGGGGTCGAAGACAGGACCAAGAGGCCGAAACCCAGGACAAGCGCCGCGACCGACAGGGCCACGTCGTCTGAAATCTGAGCGCGTGCCGCCGAGGAGTACGGCGTGGACACCTACCTTTTCCTGCCGCGCATCGACACTACGCACTGGCTCAAGCAGCCGTCGGAGTGAGGCACCGGCCCAGGGGCTTCGCCCTCTGAACCGGCACGCCGCCCTTGGGGGCGGGCGGAGCCCGCTTTCGGCGGGCGGGCCGAAGGCCCGCTGGCGTTGCGCCGGGAGACGGGGGTCGGCGAGCGGGAAAGGCAAAAGATTCAGGGGGGGGCAACGTTTCAGAAGGAGAGGTTCGAGGTTCTCCAGCATTTTCGTCGGTTCTCGGTTGTTTTCCATTCTCGGGGTGCCTTTCAGCGGCTGCGCCTCGCCGAGGGCGTTGCGGGGGTGCCCGGATCGTCCCGAACGTCCGCCGGCGGCCGCAGTTAGGACCCGAAAACCACCAGGGGATACGCTTAGGGGGGACGCATCTGCCCCGAATCGCTCATGGATCGCCGATGGGTGCCCCGTAGCCCCCCCCACCCCTCCCAGGAGCGTGCGGATTCGCTATCGGACGTCTGCCGTGCATCTGTCGGCGATGGATCGCCGATTCGAGGTCGATGCTTCCGTTCCTGAGCAGGTGCCCCGAACGACGGCCGCGCTCGAAGAAAAAGCCGCGCGGTCCTACACCTGTCGAGGGTTCGCGAGGGTGTCTCGGGTCGGCGTTTGACCCTGCTGGCGGGGCCTCCCGCGCCGCCCCCGACGCGCTCCGCGCGCCACGGAGGGGGTCCAGCGCCGATCGAAGAGATCAGCTCGAAGCTCCGATGCGCGGCTTCTGTCCCTCCTCCGCACGACGCGTCCCCCGGCCTCGGGGCGTCGCGGAGAAGCTCACGGCAGACACGCTGCTCGCCAGCTGGGCCTCCTCGGGACCGTCCTCGGGCCGCGGGGTTCCGTCAGGAAACGACCGACGCTTGGGGATGGGGACGAGAGCTCCTGCCACTCACGGCGTCGGAGGCATAGGATTCAGTCGGGCCTGTCCCTCTACAGGGGGAATATGCAAAAATAGTCAAACAATAGTCTGGGGACTATTTGTTGCATATTTGTTGGCCATTTTGGGGGCATTTTAGGGGTATTTGTTTCTCCGTCGAAAATCCCCCTGTAGGGGGACAGGCCCGACTTAAGCATAGGTCGACGCGCGACGACCCGGCGAGCCGAGGGCGAGACGACGCGCCGGCGGGTGTCAGAGCCAGCTCCCGCAAGCCTTGTCTCCCGCCGACGTCACCTCTTTCCTGCTCTTGGGCATCCTGCTCTTCTCGGGGGCGGCAAAGAGGGGGGTGATGACTAGGGAGGGGTGGATATCATGGCGTGGGCCATGATTTTTCCCCAGGTTTCATGGCGCCTCTTCTTATTTCAACACGTCCCCGCGCCCCCCTGGGCCGCCCGCTCACATGCCGCCGGCCATGATTTGCACCCCCCCTCTTGGATGCCCCCCTCTTTGCCGCCCCCGATCTTCCTCCCTCCTCATCCATTCCCTCTTCCTCGTCAGCATCCCTCACCCAGACGACTCCAGAAATTTGCTCGACGCCCTCGAGGCACCTCCCGAAATTCAGGGCAACCTTTGCGGGCCGCCGAAGAGGCCCGAAAGCATCACCCTCTTCCTGCTACTGTTCCTCCTTCTCCCGTTTCCTGCTCATCACCATCATCATAATCCTCATCCTCATTTTCATTATCTGCATCATGACCAGCATTATAATTATCAGCAGCAGCAGCAGCATCGTCATCATCATCACCTACAACTCATCATCAGCAGCAGCAGCTTCATCATCATCATCATCATCATCATCATCATCATCATCATCATCATCATCATCATCATCATCATCATCATCATCATCCTCGTCCCCATCCTCATCCTCATCCTCATCATCATCATCATCATCATCATCGTGGTCGTCGTCGTCGTCGTCATCAGCATCATCAGCATCAACAGCATCATCAGCATCATCAGCATCAGCATCGGCACCATCATCATCATCATCGTCATCATCATCATCACCACCACCATCATTATCATCATCATCGTCATCAGCATCAGCATCCTCATCAGCATCAGAATCAGCATCATCATCAACAGCAGCATCAGCTTCAGCATCAGCATCAGCATCAGCATCATCATCAGTATCATCATCAGCGGCAGCTTCAGCATCAGCATCATCATCATCATCATCATCATCATCATCATCATCATCATCATCATCATCATCATCATCATCATCGACTTGAGTGCAGGATGGCATGGTTGGTTTGGGGCAGGACTCGCGCGCAACTCATTCGATGCATGCTTACATCGTTGCAGGTCTCCCAAACCTCGTCGGTTTGGCCCGCCCCGAAGTTCGAACGCGTTCGCAAGACGGCCTCGTGGGTCGAGAGTGCGGAGCGGCTCGAGCCGATAGCCGCCTGCAGCGCAATGGTGGGGATGCCAGCCCGTAGGAATGGGGGGGTCTCCGCGCGCGACGGCGGCCAGCCGGTTTGACGAGCGGCTCGCGCCGGAACCTCTCATGCAGTACAGTCTGGGGGATGCCGCCCATCCTCGTGAGGGGCTCCGGGTGCGATCGGTCCGTTGGTTTCCGAAAGTCTCTTCAGGTCTCGGGAGATCCCCGGTGGCCCCATAGGCGGCCAGCCACTGCGCAGCACAACGCAATCCGCACGAGCCTTTGGGCGTCTCTCCGCATTCGCCGCCCCAGCATGGCACGCTGCCGTGTCGCGCTTCCATGGCTTCTGGACGCGTGTTTGCGATGCTTGTTTCGCTTCGGGGACTCCTGGCTCGCTGCTGTGTCTCTTGACTCACTTCGGTGACTCTTGATTCACGCCTGTGTCTCTTCATTCAGTCAGATGACTCTTGATTGACTTCAGTGTCTCTTGATTCAGTCTGTGACTCTTGGCTCACCCCATCCTGGGCCGCGAGATTCCTGATTCCCTCTGGGGGCCTTTGACTCCTGGCTCTTGCTGGAGTGAGACAGCGGACGGCTCCTCTCACGAGCGTGTCGTCCCGGTCTTCAGGGAGGTCCTCGTCTGAGTCCGATGCCCGGACTCTTTGCCGTGGGCCGTTCCAGCGCAAGCTCTCCATGGGCGGGCCTGCGTCCAGGGCCTCCCCACAGGAAGGAAAGAGCAGTCTCGCGCCCTGCCTTACTTCGGGCCTGTCCCTCTACAGGAGGAATACTCAGAAATAGTTGAAAAATAGTCTGGGGACGATTCCTCGCTTATTTGCTGCTTTTTCCTGTCGATGTCTCGATGATTTCCTTCGCCCAGAGTGCGCCTGTGCGGGGATATGCCCGACCTGAACCTGGCCGGACTCCTCTGCTGCCAGCAGGGGTGGAGAGCGACCCAGAGCGCCCCGCTCGCGCTTCCCCCCGCCCCACCTTCCCTGCGCCGTGCGGCGCGCGGGGGGCGGGGGGGGGCAGGGCGGGGGGGTCCGACGCGGTGAGTTTGCTCTCAGTGCCTCTGCCCGTCGGTCGTTGAAAGTAGGCGTTTCTGGATTCCCAGATTCCAATCTTCGGGGGTGGACAGGCCTCCTACCCTGACACGTCGATCAGTGGATTGTCCGTTTTCGGTTCTCGGGAGGGCGCCGCGGCCGTCATTTTCCAGGCTTGCGCCCGCCAGGTTTGGGCCGAGGTCGTTTTCACTAAACCACGTTTTGCTAAAAGGAGGTCTGTCCATCCCCGAAATTTTCTGTACGCGCCCTCCTGCTTCAATGATCGAGTGACTTCACCTTTTCCGTCCTCCTTAGGGGGCGGACGGAACCCAATCTGCTTTCAACGCCTTCCGACTTCATGTTTCTACCTACTTCTTCCGACCGATGGGTACTCCTCCTACGCCACTGCCGTGAGGTGGCGCTTCTGGCATTGGGAGTAGCGTGCAGTGCCTAGGCTGCACCAGGCACGGGGGGGACTTGCCCAATGCCTCCCTCTGTGACTCCAAAGGGTTTCTGGTGGGCCCCGGTGCATTGTCGATTGAAGGCTGGGCACTTCATTTGTCACTGTGTTGGGGGGTGGTCTGAGCGACACCCCGTCCCCCCGTCCCCCGAAAACCAATCTACATCGTACTCTGGTGGGGTGGCGGATCGGTTGGCTTCGCGAACGAGCCGCTCCGCGTGTATTAGTTGTATGCGTATGGATTGGTAAATTATCATTATCATCAGCATCATCATCATCACCATCACCATCATCATCATCATCATCACCATCATCATCATCATCATCACCACCATCATCATAATAATATGAAGAAGAAGAAGAAGAATCAGCATCAGCATCATAATCACGCCTCCTTCTCTGCCCACCTCCCTCCTTTATCCTGGTCCTCCCCCTTTGCTCCGCCCTCGGCCCCTTCTCTCTCTCTCTCTCTCTCTCTCTTTCTCTCCTCCTGTGTTTGTTGTTTTGTTGTTGTTTCCTCTCTCTCTCTTGTTATCTTTATCTTGCTTTCCTCCCTCTCTCCACACATATATAGAGACCACGTTGTTCTCCTTATATATATATATGTATATATATACATATCTATGTATGAAGTTATTCTGGGTCGCCACCTTTTCCTTCCCTCTCTCCTCCTCCTCCTTCTCCTCCTCCTCCTCATCCTCAATGCTGCCCCTGTGAACACACTGCAACGGATCGTAATCTTCCCGTTCCATTTCATGTTGTCCTTGTCCACCTCCTCCTCCACGCGAGGCTCTGGGCTCGCGTGCCTGGACGCCCACCTGCCAGACGGCTCTCTGGGGCCAGGACCGACCGGGCATAGCGGACGGCGCATGACCAGGCGGAGGAGAGAGGAGGGGAGCATAGAGAGGAGAAGACAGGAGAAGAGAGGAGAAGAGAAGGAGGAGGAGGAGGAGGAGGAGGATGGGGATGGGGATGAGGATGCAGATGATGATGATGATGATGATGATGATGATGATGATGATGATGATGATGATGATGATGATGATGTTGATGCTGATGATGATGTTGATGCTGATGCTGCTGATGATGATGATGGTGACGGCGGTGATGATGATGATAATGATGGTGGTGATGATGCTGATGATGACGATGATGACGAGTATGATGATGATGCTGATGATGATGGCGATTATGGTGACGAAGATGCTGATGATGATGCTGATGATGGTGTGATGATGATGGTGGCGATGCTGATAGTAGTGATGATGATGAGGATTTGGATGATGTAGACGAAGATGGTGATGAGGGTGATGATGATTAATGTGATGATGATGCTGATGTTGATGATGGTGGTGATGATGATGATACTGATGATGAGGTGATGATGGTGATGATGATGCTGATGATGATGATGATGGCAATGGTGATAGTGGTGATGGTGCTGATGACGATGCTGATGATGATGATGATGGTGGTGATGATGATGAGTCTGAGGTTGATGATGCGGATGATGATGCGAATGATGATGATGATGATGACGATGATGATGATGATGATGATGATGATGGT